>PVJD01000822.1:163255-345807 GCA_004026545.1 Mormoops blainvillei
CCCCCCCCCCCCCCCCCATTTAGACCATGTTTCTTTGTCTCCTCACTTTGGCAGCTTCTTTGTGTTTATTTCTATGTATTAGGTAGGGCTGCTACATCTCCCAGGCTTGGTAGAGTGGCCTAATGCAGAAGGTGTCCTGTATGTTCCGATGGCCCAGCTGCCCCTATTACCCAAGCTGGGTACTCAAGGAGCGCCCACCGTATGAGCTGAGTACAACCTCCTTAGGTAGTAGTACCTTGATTGCTGTTGGCACGTCCCAAGGTCGGCCACCACCTGTGTTTTGTCCAGGGTCACAATGCATAAGCCACAAAGCAATCTGCAGATGGCTGCTACTTGTGCTGGGCTTGGAGGTGCCCAGGAGGCCAAGCTGTGAACCATGGCAGGCTGCTGCTAGTGACAGGCCTGGAGCAACTCAGTGAGAGGTTCAGGGCTCATTGTAGTCAGATGCTGCTTGTCTGAGAGAATTTAGGAAAATTTGAAGCATGGGTCAGGACAAGCCCTTTGTATGGAAAAGCCCTGGAAACAACCTGGGTGGATCTGAAAGCTGAGTGGAGCTAATAGTGAGTGGGGTTAATAAAGTGTCAGATATGGTGCCTGCCTGCTGGTGGGGAGGAGGGCTATAAAAAGCATAATGGCTTCTGCCAGCACTTCTGTCTGGAAGAAAGCTCCCTCCCAGCTCTCACCTTAATGCTGGACAATTCAGATCCTCCCCGTAAGGCTCTGGTGCCTTGCAGGCTACTGTGCTGGTAATGGAGCTCAGTGGGAGTGAGTCCAAGTAAGCCTGTGCATAAGATTCCAGAAGTTTCTATCTTTGACAGCCTCAACACCTGCTAGATTTACAGCCAGATGTTATGGAGACTTATCTTCCTGGAACTGGAACCCTGGGTTGGAGGGCCTGGTGTTGGGCTGGGACTGCCCACTCCTGAGATATCCCTTCAACTTTCATCTGCCACATGTTTGTGTGTGTGACCAGCCTGTTTCATGTCTCCATCCCTTCTACTGGTATCGATGTGATTTCTTCTTTAATTCTATAGTCGTAGGACTTCTATTCAGCTTGATTTGTGATGGTTGTTTAGTTGTGATTTTGATGTTGTGTGAGGAGATGAGCTGTGTTTACCTACACCACAATCATGACTAGAAACCTGGTAATACGTTTAAATAGTGAAATGCTTAACTATTGTTTTACATATAAATAGGAAAGCTACGATTACCATATTAAACATATTTTAATACTTTATAAAAACTAAAAAATATCAGGAGTTCATATTAGTTCATTAAAATATGTAAGAGTGACAAATGTGGTTAACAAATGCAATGTTAATAGTTGCTTATCATGATCTATACCCGAAGAAACTGACTGAAAATACAAAATCATTACAAGCTCAAAGTTCATGAAACACTGGAATATGATACAAAAGAAAATTCAACTACTTATTAGAAATTTAAAGGCTAGGATATAAATCAGTCATTCAAAGTTTTGAATACCAAAGGGTAAATAAACATATGAAAAAGCTCACAGTTAACCAGGAAAATGTAAAATATAACATGGTGTCACTTCACACTGACCAGAGCAGGTAAAATAAAAAAAATCAGAATGTAAACTGAACACTACTTTGTTGAGCATATTGACAAGTTTCAGTAAAGCTGTATATACATTTTGATTTAACATTTTATTTCTACATACATGTAGAGAAACTCTTGCTTAGCCATGACACAGTTTTATGATGTATTTACCTCAAGTCGAAAAGAAATCTATTATTCATCTATACTAAAACAATGTTGAGTAAAAAAATTAGGTGTAATATGTCAATATATCACTTATGTAAATTTAAAAAATAATTCTTTATCAAATTTATGCAGATAAATATATAAACAGAAGGCTTAAATACACTCTTGTGACATTTGTCACGAATGGTTAAGGAATGGAAGAGTGGAGAGAGAACAAATGGATTAGGAGAAGAAGGAGAAACAAGAGGGCCCTAAATTTTTCAATATGCATTTGTTACTTAATTATTTATTCCTGTTTCTTTTGAACTTTTTTGAAGCGATACTGTAAAACTGAAAAATTGTGTTAGAGTGTAAAAGCTACAAACCAAAAACAAACCTTAGTTATGATTTACTGAATAGCGAGGGGATAAACTCATTTATGCATAAATTATGTTACAATTATATGTTATCATTAATATAGATATTACATATAATATTCCTTTCACATTTCATATCTCACTTGAGTCTTACAAATTGGTATGGTAGGCCTGTTAGGTACTATCATCCCCATTTCATAGCAGAACAAACTCAGATCAAAATTGTTTGTGTGTTTCATCACTGGTAGATGTAACTGTCTGAACCAGAACTCAAGTCCTAAAGTCCAGCCATGAAGCCCTATAGAAGAACTTCAGTTTATAAGAATGGGAGAGAATATGAAATGGGGCCCTAAAACAACCAAATTTATTTATACACAATTGTGTATTTATTCTCACATGTTTAAAATTCAGTGACCTTCAAAGTATTCTCCATTTGATGCAATATACCTGATGAGACTTTTTTCCACTGCTTAAAACAGTCTTTTGAATTCGTTGATTTTGATGCCTTTTAGCACTTCTGCGATTTTTTTTTTCACCTCTTCCACATCAGCAAAACATTTCCCTCTGAGGACTTTTTTTTTTCACAGGGGAAACAAACAAACAAAAAAGGTCGCTTGGGGCAGGATTGGATGAATAGAAAGGGTGGGACAAGGGTTGGGGGTAATGGCGTTTTTGGTTAAAAACAGGTGGAAACTAGTGCTGGTGGGGGCAGGTGGGCTTATAAATCACCCACCATGAAATGGGCAAAGGTGCTGAAAGAGTCTTCAAAAAAAATTCACTGAAGCGGAATGCAGCCTTTCACAACAATGCCAGGTGGTACACTGATACAGATGGGTTCCTAGAACTCTGGCCTAGAGTGGAAATCATGTACTACAAGGGGTCTGCCCTCTGGAAGACAGTTCCATTTCTTTGGGGTCCCCGTTCATATATGTGCTTTTTCCGATAAAAGTAAAATTAGAAAACTTGTAAAAAATGTCTTACTTTTTTATTTGAGTCCTCTTCTGAATTAGACTCCTTCTCTGATGATGGTAAGTGTACTACACACTGAATTAATTGTAAAACCAGTGCTGTAACCATCTGAATATACATAGGCTCTCCATCCATATCACTACTGTTTAACCTTTAATGAAGAAGAAAATATTTAAATCATAGAGAGTATAAAGAGAATTTATGTCATCTGTTATCTGAAAGTTTCAGGATGCTTTCATTACCAATACTTCTGGCATTAGCCTTAGTGCTTATAGTATCATGTCTGATTATTTTTAATAAATTAGAAAAAATGCTAATTAAATCCCTATGCATACTTATATAATTTAAAACAAAAGGAAATAAAATATTTAATAATATTTCCTTCCATATCCATGTATATTGCAGATAAACATTTATAATGAAAAATGTAAATTATTTCTCAAAATAACTCGAGAAAAGTCTTTCGATTTCCAAATGCCCATGCATTGTGGTATTCAGTCTTACTAAAGTCAGCTCTTATTCATCGGTGCTATAGTGCAAGGCCCACTGGATAGAATATAAAAAATCAAATTCTAAATCTGTTGTTCTAAAGATATTATAAAAACAGGAATTTGTTTACATGTTGATAGCTTTTCTTCAGGTATAATAGACAAAGATGTTTACCAATACATAATTAGTCTAAAAAAATTAAGATAAAAATAATTACTTTATAGAACACAGCCTTGAAAGCAATGTAATTCTATATACCAGGTCAACACATTTAATCACTCAGGAATATTATAATGATAGCTATAACGATGATGATTACCTATGACAACAAGGACAATAATGCTGACCACAGACAGCAGCAGATAACATTCCTTGGTTATTCTGTGCTTCATGATTTAAAAGCATTTAATCTTCATGCCTGCTTTCTATACTGATGCTAGAGCAATCTTTTGGCTCTTTAAAAAATAGTATTTAGTGACTTCCTAGTAATATAAAGGATTAAGTCCAAGTTCCTTAGTATGGCTTATAAAATCCTTAAACTGCCTCTGACTCTTTGGAGCCAATTTCTTCTTGCTCTTCTCACAGATGAGTGGTTCTTAACCAGAGATGATTTTGCTTCTCAGGAGACATTTATCAGTGTCTGGAGAAAAGTGCTGGTTGTCACTTATTGGAAGGAGGGGTGTTGTTCTTGACATCTAGTAGGAAGAGTGGTCAGGGATGCTGCTAAGCATGTTACCAAGTACAGGACATCACTGCACAACAAAGGCCCAAAATGTCAATAACACCAAGACTGGAAAACCCTGACGCAGATCTTTACACCCAATAATCACTGAATTTCTTTAACTCATCCAAATACATATTTATTATTTCACACATCTAAGCTGTTCTTCATTCTCTTCTGACTGAACTGCCTCTCTTTTATTTGTATATTAAAATAAAAAATCAGAAATAATGAAAAATATATAAAGGCTACAATATAACGGAGTTCTTAATTATACTTGACCTTTGCTATAATTACCTGAAGTTCCTTAAACTCCTCTTGCTGGTTGGTAATCTTGCAAGTGAAGTAAAAATTTCTTCCAAAATTAACTGCCTATGTTTTTCATATCTTGAGAATACCTGTTTAGTAATTATAAGATTCCAAATTAAGGTTTTTATAATTATTTGAAAACAAAACAAAAATGATACTATAATGTGATGAAAAATATAATCTACTATTTAAAACGAAAATGTTTTCAACATTTTCAATAGCAATGACTGAGATGACCTGCTTTTCTATGATTAATAACATTCTTACAGAAGTCAGAGTATAGAAAGACAACATTCAAATGACTTTAAACAATTATGATTTTACAGTAAATATTATAGGACTACTAACTAAAATACATTTTTTTTATTTTTTATCCTCTCCCAAGGACATTATTTTTTTCATTGCTGTTAGAAAGAGCATAAGGGGGGAGGATGAGAAGCGGTAGAGAGAGAGAGGGAGAGAGGGAGGGAGGGAGGAAGGGAGGGAGAGAGAGAGAGAGAAAGAAAGAGAGAGAGAGAGAGGGAGAAACATTGATATGAGAGGAAAACATCAATTGGTTGCTTTCTCACATGTGTCTGGACAACAGATTAAACCCACAACCTTTCAGGCTACAGGACCACTCTCCAACCAATGAAGCCATACTGCCAGGGTGCTAAGTAAAATATTTTTAAGTATTTATAAGTGCTTAAAATCTAAGGGGTACCAGAATAGTTTTTATGTTGTAATGGATCCATGGAAAACTCAAAATCTGCATTAATTTTTGCAAGTCTGGATTAAACATTATCAATATTTTTCTTGGGGGATAAACTAAAAATATGAATTAATTATACTTACTGCAGTGACTAACTTAATGGCACACAATTGTAGTTCACTGACATTTTCCACAAAAAATGGTGTTATTCCCATTGATGATACCTGCACACATACATAAAGAGTAATTATTACACATCTCCAGTTGATTTCAGTAACATTCTACCTTACTATATTCGAAGACATTTACAAACTTAATGTAAAACACTGAGAGGACATTTACTTTCCCTCAACAATCAGCATCTATTTCTTTCTCTAATCCCTTTCATCTTCAAACACATTAGCGTATACCTTCCTTCACAGCTGCAATTCCTCTAATCTCCACCTTTTGGGTTGATAAATGTAACAAATATAAAGAAACAAAAAACATTGCTGCCATTCTGGATAAAAATGTCCAGACACACACATATATATTAAAAAATATATTAAATACATATATTATACATTTATAAAATATATTTATAAATGTATATTATATATAAAATATATATATTTTAAAGATATTTATTTTATTTATTTTTAGGCAGGGAGGGAGAAAAAGGAAACATCAATGTGTGGTTGCCTCTTGCGCGCCCCCCTACTGTGGCCCCCACCCGCAACCCAGGCATGTGCCCTAACCTGGAATCGAACTGGTGACCCCTTCGTTCACAGGCTGGTGCTCAATGCACTGAGCCACACCAGCCAGGACCTGATGTATTTTAAAGAAAATGATAATAGAGCTTTCAAAGAATTAGGGTTTAGAATTTATACTACATTCATTCACCTGTCTTCTGCACAAAATGTTTCTTTTTCAAACTTCCCTGGAATTTATTTCAATTTAAGATATATTCTGCATGAAAAAAATTAACACAGTGCTAGTATTATTATCCAGTGAGCAAGATTACACTGAACTCAATTAGACCCTCCATTCTTAAATCATTTGGTCTATAAATATAAAAATGCTTCAAAAAAAAAAAACTTACCTGAAGAATTGTTGTATCTGTAAGAAGTTGTATCTCTAACAATTCTGATAAGCTGCTAACAATGTCACAAACTTTATTATAAAGCATTACTATTACTCTCTGCTTATGAGTAGAACACTTTGCCCGTTTTGCCTTTGAACTTAATATGCCTCCTAGAAAATTCAAAACAAGAAATATATAAACTTCTAATAATTGTTTATTATTTAGTAATAAAACTGGTTTCTGAATTAAAAGAATACACTTCCTATTCCTATATAAAAACCTGGCAAATGAAGCTGGATATTTATTAAAAGAGAAAGTTACGCTAGGTATATTGTTAGATAGCAAACATTACTTAACAGTACTGTATGGCATATTCAAGTGGCTATTAAATTCTTGTATTTAAAGTACTACTTCATCTTTATTTTTATTTTATCAAATGTAAGATTATAAGACAGTAATTTTCTATTTCCCTTTAAGTTAATTTGCAATTATTAAACAGGTAACTAAATGTAGGTTATTCAGGAACCAAGTTTGTTCTCTCTTCAGCCATATATATGTTAACTATTCCACTGCTCCTTTATAAAACGTTAGAAATAAAAGAAAGAATATATGTCCTGAATCAATCCTTTTTGTAGACAACCAATATTTTGGGTAAAATTAAGGGGAAGTAAAAAATGGAACCAGAAGCTAATATTATCTGGAATTTTTACCTGACCAGTAGAAACTACTTTATTATACATAAATAGATGCTAAAGAAATAATTGAACAAGTACCGGGTTAACTAAGCTTTATATTCTAGTCAAATCAAAGGCTGTGTTTATTACATTCTATGTAATCTAATTTTTTTGCCTTTTTAAGCCATTGCATTCTGATCCATTCAACATGGTAAAATTATATAATAGGTAATTTTGATATTATATTAAAAAACTATTAATATAAAAGGGATAACTAACCTCCATGAGGATCTAATCTGTAAACAGGATCATACTGAGGATAAAGTGTATTCTGCAAATGGAATTTAGTGTACTGTATAACTCTTTCAATTACGTCCTCAATATATACAGCTTTTGGCATGTTAGGGGATGTCATAATGTTGATAGTTGTAAGACAGGCATCCGCTGATTTTGTAACTCTCTCCATAATAAGGTCTCTCCATAACCTTTCCTCTTCTTCAGTATCATTATTCTATAAAACAGCACATTGTTAATGAAATGGAAATAAACACATGTATACCTTAAAATATTTTTAAAAAATTATGATATATTTGATTTTTACAGGTGGAAAACATGGTAAGAGTTTTGATGTGTGTATACTCTTTAAAAACATTAGGAGTGAAGTATAAATACTGTATTGCTATGTTTCAACATAATATGCGGTTCCTTAATTTCACCACTAGATGATATTCCAAGACAAAGTTACAGTTACCTTTACCTGTATACTTTATCTAAATCTAAGATTTTAGCTAAAGACTGTAATTATATATATATATATATATTAATTTTTGTCTTTGGGGTATAAACATTATGATAGTCAAACTTTATAAACTCTGATTGCTGTTCTGAGAACAAAGCAAAAATTAACAAAAGTAACAAAAGGTAGTGTCTTATTTAAAAGTAGTAAAATGTTACTGTTATTATTTCTAATACCTCTTTTCCAATAAGACAGTATTTTTGAAACTGAGATTAAAAGCAATGATTATGCATACTACTGAAAACACAATTTATTTTCTAAAATGTACAATTCAACGACTGAAGACAATTTTTAATTTACACATCAGCGGCCTGCATTACAATTGTGAAGGGGTGCTTTTAATCCTTCTTAACAGTAGAGGGTTTTACTTTATAAATAAAGTAAATAATTAAAGCAGAGAGGGGCTTTCCAACCATTAATGCCTAAAAACTTAATTACCTTTTTCTTAACTCTCCAGCTTTCTTTCATTTTATTGCTTACATACCTACTTAAAAATAAGGTAGTTTTTTTATATTAAAATTGTTATTTGGAAGAGTCAGTTAAAGAGGTTTATCATTCATGCCGAACATTAGATGATCTGTAGTACATTAAATAATGCTAAGGTTTTGAGAAATAAAAATAATTTCATTAAGACTGAACCAGCTAGCTCTCTAGAACTCTAGATTTTTGATATTTATCACAATTTCTTATTAAATTATTTTTTAAAAACCTTTCAGACTAAAGGTGGAACATACTATAACAATAGCTTTCTCTCAATCTTTTGTTTCTATCATTCAAAAACTACTTTAGAGGGGTGACTGGAAAAATATGGATATATTTAATAAGCAATTGAAATACCTCAGATTTTTTTCTACACTTTTTTTATTCCATTTAGATCACTCAGAAATCCTGTGATTTCTGAAAACATCAAGAACATTTCCCTCCTAAGATAAAATTCAACACACGTACGAAATATATACATAAGTATGTATTTACATATGAAAATGGAAGTATATATAACAAAAATGTTAATAATAGTTATTGATGGATGGGAATATGGACTTTTTGTGCTTTTTATGTTTTGGAAAAATTTAAAAATAAACATACTGTTTTTTGAAATCAGGCTTTTAGAAATAAAGAATATTCATTAATTTAAAACTTTTCCCAATTCTGATCTCTTATATTAAATGCCTATAAACATCAATGTTTCTATTTATTAATGAAAGAGACATCAAGATCAATTTGAGTGCACATATGACTTTCAATGTCTGTAACAATGCTAGAAAGGCAGATCCCAGACAATGTAGTTTAAAACAGTTCATAAACCGTTACAGCATGTTGCAACTGCTTTTGATATAAATAAACTAAAATGTAGAAACAGTTTCAGTTGTTAAGTACTTTACGTGAACTGACTTATTTAAACCTTACAACAACCATTTGAGCTAGGTATAAAAATGGCATATAAGAATTAATGTTTTAGGGTATATTAGGAAACCAGCATAAGACTGCTATTTTTCTGGGGAAGGTCAAAAGAATTACTACCTACTATCATTTATTTCTTAAATGAAAAGACGTTTTAAACGCACTCGCACACTTACACAAGGAAGAGTGTAATATAAAAGAACAGTCCTTTAAATTAAATGAATTTACATCTGTCATTATTATTCATACTTTATGTCAAAGCTGTGAATTGACAATGTGTACAATCAATTTTGAATTGCTAAAGTGCAACTCTAGCAGCAATGCTAATGACTTTAACTAGTAAATGATGGTAACAAGCTCAAATTAATGAAGTTTAGGATTTTCCCTATAAATCAAAGTTCCTATAAGAAACAAAAATCTTAACAATGGTAAGGGCAAAAACAGTATGGATTTTAAACTTACATGATTTAACAAAGTAGAAAGCTTTGACCCATCTTGAATGTTCTTCTCCAAGATATTTAGGACTTTCACAGTTTTGTCAGTAGAAAGCTAAAACAACAGCATAAATTCTTTTATCCATCATTGGTAAAAGTACTAAATTATTCAAGAAACATTCTGTACAATTACTCCCTTTAGGTTATGGAGTATATAATATTACTACCTTCTGAAAGAATGGAAAAGATAACTTTCCCACTTACATCCTCTATTCAAGTCTGAATTACGTAGAGAATCAATCACTTGTTTCTGAATGATGGAAGAGCAAATACAGAATGGGCATATGCATGTTTCTAACTCAATTCTTAACTACAGAGCTAGTCAAGACTAAGGTTGCTCTCATGCCTGGGACCGCATTTTTGTGCCAGTGACACTGAGCATGCACGTGAAACACACAAGATTTCATTTATTTTGATTATAACATAGCTCCTATATTATAACGTTATTCAGCAGATGTCTTAAAATCCAAGGTAGTATTTTCAGTAACAGAAGCATAAAATTGTAAATAAGAGTTACAAATGTAAAATAATATTGCTTTACTTAGTAGATATCTTATTATTTTATTATCTCCTATTTTACTCATTACGAAGATTCTTCTTCTATTTAAAAAATTAGTTGAGTTAGAGGTTCTCCCAGGAGGCGATTGTTATTTATATTCTTTTGATTGAATGCATGCAGCTCGGACTCTCAACCAAATCAGCCAGAAGAGTCAAATGGGAGGATCAACAGAGTAACTAACACAAGTACATTTTCATTATTCAGGCTGGTGTATTGCTTTAGATATTTTCACAACAGAATAAACTACTGCAACTTTTGTTAAACCTCTGATGCTTTGAAAATACTCAGCAAATTCAACTTTGAAACAGTTAGAATAGTATCAGCTACATGTAATTGTGGAACTTATGAAATGAAACCTAAGTCTGGTACTGGCTCCTCACGAAACTGATGCCATATTCCTGTGTACAAAATAACTCAATATACCCTCACTGCACATAATAATATCAACGTAAACTAATGGTACATTAATTCTCAGTAAACTATGTGATGCCTATCTTTAAAAACCAAACTCATTGAAACTCTTCTGCACTATTGGTGAGAATGTAAATTGGTGTAGCCACTATGCAAAACAATGTGGAGGCTCCTCAAAACATTAAAAAGAGAGCTACCAAGATCCAGCAATTATGTATGTATCTGAAGGAAATGAAGACAGTAATTCAAAAAAGATATCTGCACCCCATGGTCATTGCAGCATCATTTATAGGAGCCAAGACATGGAGCAATAACAGTGTCCAACAATGAACGAAAGGATAAAGAAAATGTAGTATATATATACAATGGATTATTATTTAGCCATAAAAATAAAGAAATTTTGCCGTTTGTGACTATGTGAATAGACCTTGAAGGCATTATGCTAAAAGAAACAGGTCAGAAAGAGAAAGACAAATACTGTATGTATCTGGAATCTAAAAAGCAACAACAAACAACTTAAGTCATGAAGAGAACAGACTGATGGTTGCCAGAGGTGGGAGGTGGACACAATGGATGAAGGTGGTCAAGAGGTACAAATTTTCGGTTTTAAAATAAAATATAAGTCCTGGGAATGTAATGTACAGCATGGTAACTGTAGTTAATAATATCATATTGTTTAACCGGCCCCTGAACAACATGAGCGTTAAGGGTTCCTACTCACGACAGCACAGCCCAAAATTTGTGTATAACTCTGACTCCCCAAAAACTTAACTACAGTTGGCCCTTTACATCTGTGAATTAAACAAACTGTGGTTGAAAACAGTATTTTCAATCCAAGGTCGGGAATGTAAAAATACTGGTTTTGATCCAAGGATGCAAAACCTAAAGATACCAAAGGCTGACTGTATTTACTTAAAAAAAATCCATGTATAAGTGGACTTGTGTAGTTCACACCAGTGTTGTCTGATGATCAACTGTCTATTCGAAAGCCTCTAAGCAGAACATAAAGTTCTCATCACAAGAAAAATAAACTATTGTGATGATGAAAGTTAACTGGATTTACATATGTTGCGATCATTTTGCAATATATACAAATATTGAATCATGTTGTATAACTGAAACTAATATAATGCTAAATGTCAATTACAGGTCAATAAAAAACATCAAATTTATGGCACATTTATTACTTGGTATATAGGCAATACATAAATGAATATAAAACAAATAATTGATTATCTTAACCTTGTGAAACACCAAAATATTTTCCAGTCTACTTTAAAATTATAAAATTGAAAAATAAGTAAGTTTAAATTTTTCAGAATAAACTCTACAGACAAACATAATTTTATTAATTCTTTTACTATTCTTAAAGAACAAATCATTATCTCTAAATTACGGACTAGGAAACTTAAGACCTAGAGTAGATAATATTGTGCAAGAGGGAGCCTGATTAGAAGAGGAGGAGAGATGATTTGTCTAGAAATTGTATTTGCATAGCAATCATGCAATAGTTTAGAGGGTGAATGGTGGCTCATAAAGATTATAGGAAGCAATTCCTTGATGCTGAAATCGTCAACAGTGAAAAAATATCCTGCTATTCCACTAGTGTAACGAGATTACTGAGCAACAGAGAGCTCCTAGGAAAGACAATTCACAGATTATAGAGCCTATAGTAATGAGCCTATGGACTTAATATGTTGAAACTGTAGCTTTACTCTTTCGCAAGTGTAAATGATTGAAGCAAATGTTGGAGAAAAATTTAGTATGTATCTTCATGTAAATAACCCAAATTTTTGAGACCCCTCCCCGCCCCCCACAAAACACAAAAACCCGTGAAGAAGTCCAGGCCCATGACTCTTTCGATGCAATGATTTTCTTTAGAATAATTTGCAGAATGTTTCTTTGATTCAAGGTTTTGTTTTTTTTTAATAGAAATAATTCAGTTAGACCCCCAGAAGCAACCATGAATTTTCTTTAAATTATTTACTTTAAGTAAACTTTGCAATTTACCTTGAACACTTTAATTTAAAACATTAGATATCAAGTAAACTCATAAATTCTACTTTAGTGAAATACCTTATCCATTATACCCATTGCTTTAATTTTAGCAGATTCACTGCCGAGTTCATTAAGTTGATGTTTTCCTAAGAGTAGCTCCTGAGGAATTTCATCATCATCACCTGAAAAACCAAACCAAACGAACACAGTTTAGGTAAAAGAAACAGCTCAAAATAGTAAGCTTAACTTTTAAATAAAATTTCTAGACACATAAACACTTATAAAACAATCTAAATAATAACCTAAGAAGCCTCTGTAAACCTCAAGCAAACTCTGAAAGAAAGGACAGTCACTAAGATGGGAAAAGGAGATAAGTTATCTTATCTTTATTAACTCTGAATATACCCTCAACCAAACTCTGCCCTCGGAGGCTAATCTGTACAGACATCAACAGTCTCTCATGACCTCTGGCTTCTGCTTAGGTTCAGCCAGTAGGGTGCCCTGTCAGAAGATCAAAGAGAAGGAGAGTGAGGAGTCAGGGTATTTATATCCCTGACTCCTTCCTTGCAGTGGAGTCACCTATGTCCTCTTACCAAAAGGTTGCTGCTTTTATCTAGGCAGCTCATTCTACAACTTCTCCCTACTGAGTAAGTTCTCTTTACCCATGTTCCTCTGGGTGTAGAGATGGTAACAGTTCCATGCTTATAAACCCTGGGTTCCAGCATTATTCTGCCCTCACTTTTGTAACTGATCTCTTTGTAAATAATTCCTCCTCAAAGCATCCTCATTTGATACTGCCATGTCTTCCTGTTGAGATCTTAAATACAGAGAAGACAAAGGTTTCTCAGCAAAGAACTGGAAAGTTTTAGAAATGAAGAACTGATACTCCAAATAATGGGCAAACACATTAATGATAGTTAGGCAAGTAACTCTCACAATACAAATACTTTCAAGATAAGGGTAATGTACTTTCTTATGGCATTTTCAAATAGATAAACTCATAAAAATTGCTGTATGCCATATCATTTTTGTAATAAATTAGGCACTAGTGTTTGTACCAGCTGAAGGTGATATAAAATTGTTGAGTAACTCTAAACACTGTAAGCTGTATTTTTATATAAATTTAACATTTTCATAGTTATGATCTTCACATATTATTATAAAATATATGACTATTACATTAATTCTATTGTATTCTAATTGGTTGATTATTTTATTTTCCACATTAGACTATGCATCACAGCAGGTCCTTGAAAAACTTTGGTTCTATGTTGTTTTTGTGTAACATTAATGAGGGTAAAAACCGATTCCCAGCTGGGTCCACTGTCTGTGTGGAGTTTGCACGTCTTCCTCATATAGATGTGGGTTTTCTCTGGGCACTAGGGTTTCTTATCGCATTGCAAAGATGTGCATGTTAGGTTAATTGGCATGTCTATTTGTCCCAGTCTGAGTGAGTGTGGTTATGTGTGAATGCCCCTGACAATGCAAGGGCATCCTGTCCAGGGCTGGTTCCACTTTGTGCCCTGAGCTGCTGGGATAGGATCCCACCACCTGCGTTCCTGAACTGGAATAAACAGGTTGGAAAATAATGATCTTACTTGTTTTTATTAATCTTTCTTCAATGTGTGTACAGCTCACATTTATCTTAATGTTTAATAGAAGAAGTATTTTGGGTCTTGAGAAATTTGGTGATTGTGACCAGAAATTTGCCACAGGATGTTAACTCTTGTTCTATCGTTTAGTCTACGGTAAAATTGATTTCATAATTACACACTATTTTGCTTGAAGTCGCAGTTTCCAAGAACCTACTGAGGACATTAAGTGAGGACTTACTGTAGTTAAAGCCAGGGGCTGGGGTATTTATCTTCGCATTTCTGGCACTTAACATACTTTTGACAAACACTAAGTATTCAATAAATATTGGGTATTAGAATAAATGAAAAGAGGGATGGGTTCCTATTTTTACACCTTTGCTCATATTATTATAGCTTCCCTCCATATCTAGGGTCTATTCAAGTCTCATCTGCATAAAGACTTCCTTAATTGCTCTAACTTGTGGAAGCTATATTCTCAGGATTCTTAAGACACTATTAATACTTAACTAATTTAATATTTGACCTTTACACTAAAGTTTTCAGTTGCTTGATAACACAGACTAGACTTGACTCCACAACTATATTTTAAGTTTCTTGAAAGTATAGGCCATGTCTCTGAATCTGCTAGAGTTAACTGGCACATAAGTAAATAAACATAGTATTTTAAACCAATTTTATAAAGATAAACAAGTATATTTATAAATTATTTTACCAAATGCAGTAAAATCCATATCTTCTAAATTATCCAAAATATTCTCTATTGAGGCTGTGAATCTCTTAAAAGTTGAAGAATCCATCATTTCTGCAACACAGGAAAAGAAATAGCTTATTATGTCCACATTCTAAATAGAAAATGGAAGTTGAAGCATATGAATAAAAGCAAATGAACTAAAATGTTACCTTCAGGTGTTAGTTTTGGTTCATAAGCTTTCCTCTTCTTCTGTTTTTCTTTTTTCTTCATTTTTCTAGCAACTAAAAGGAACAAAAAGAAATACTGAAATGCAGGAATGACAACTTAAAATAGTTCCATTTGTTTCTAGTTTCTTCCATTAACCAAATACTTAAACAATAATCACTGCCAATTCAAACTAAACATACTCTGTTGTCTTGATTAAAAATTACTGTTAAGTCATAAAAATATCAAATATTCTTCAAAGTTAAAGCCCTAAATTTAAATTGGCTTAATGTAATATATCCGTTGACACTGATGAATTACCCTCACTAAGGCTGGGAGGAGGAGAATAATCTTCCATGTCAGAATCTGATGGACTTCGGTTTCGATAACGACCACCACCAGAACTCCTTCTTCCTTCATGAGAGTGGCCACTTCTCCTATGATCCCCAGAGCTTCTTCTGTCACGCTCTTCATATTCCCAAGCTTTATCATCATCTTTTTTATGTCGTTTCCTAGAGGCTAGAAGCAAATCCCCATGACAAATAATTTACCTCATTTAAAAATACTATTCAAACTTGTACTTTACAAATGAACAACATGGGGAAAAATCTACATTGTATGGAACTAGGAAATTCTGAGTCATTCTGTTTAACCAGAAATATAAATTAGGGTATAGAAATGTTATCACTTATTTTAGCATAACCTAACTAGAGTTAAAGATTTTTACATGAACTTGGCTTGCTAATAAACATGAATTTTGTGAGACTTAAACCACAGTGCTCATTTCAAAGAGATATTCAGTGTCAGTAAAAATAGTATCTAAACTTTAGGATTAATTATGGCATGTAAAACAATCTTTATCTAGGATTTGGATGAAAACAGAAACACCTTAAAACATCTGGATTCTTGATGGGTAGCAGAGTTTGAAGGAAAAATAAACTACTGAAAGTATTACAGAATATTGGTAACTGTTTACACAATCAATTAACAGCCAAGTTAAGCCCACAACTGAGCTACAAATTCAATAGGTTCTGATAACCTAACATCACAAGCCTACAGATATGGAATAAACCTGTAGAGTTGGAAATATTCATATATACTGAATTCAGTTCTCCAACAGTACACTTGCTTGAGTCCAAGAAGAAAAGCTTTTAAGCTTATGCATGCCACATAAGCATATTCATGTATGTTACTTTGAATCTTTCCCCATCCTTCCAGAGATCTAAACATCTGCTAAAATCGTCAGTACTGACCGAAGTCTTTAGGTAGAACTGGCAAACAGATTTCACTGACACATCAACTCTGATCAACTGGTGATGGCTGTCTAGAGCGTTATGTTGAGAATAATTCTGAGTCCTGAGACAAAGCATCACATTTCAGTAAGAAAGACTGATTAGGAATGTCTGTTCACTGAGAGCTGGAGGGCATTGCAAGTGACAAATATTTATCTTATCTGCTCTAGGGTGCAGGACCACCAAGTTAAAACTAAGACAGAACTGATGTGTTCCACATCTTGGGATCATATACTGACCCCAAGTCATCACATAGTAACCACTTGTTGACAATGAAATACTTTCTAGACTGTTGATCTAAATTGGACTCCCTTGCTTTCTTATAACTGGTTTCTATTTCAGACTCCCTAACTAAGATTGATACCCAAATACTTAAGACAAAACTCTTGCCTGAGTCCCCTACCTGGTTTAGATTTAAGGAAGTCAAACTTTGGCTCATGCACTCTGTGTATGCTTGTACCCATGTCCCTGTGTGGATAATCAATGTCTATACCTTGGTTAATTTTATCCTTACACGCTGCTCTAGCTATTCCTATTCAACAATCTAATTCAGTTTTTGGTGCTGGACCCTTTTGACCAATCTACTGACAGTACGACAGAAAAAGATAATTTTGTTTCCTTTTCTTTGTGGTCACAGGTTTGATAGGGCAAGAGGATTCATGAAAAAAAGGCCAACTGTAAACGGATATACTTAAACCTTCAATGATTTTCTTCATGATTTGGCATAAATTTGACTATAAAATATGTAAGGAATAGGTTAAGATTTCCTACCCGTTATTATTAGGGTATGCCTCAGTACATTCTCTTAGTGAGGGGTTGCCTTATACATATATATAAATAGGTGTGTATGGGTGTGTCAGAAAAACAGGTCATTTATGGATACTATTCACTAAATATTTTTTGAACGAGTGCTGAAATACCTACCAAATCTCAGGAATAACAATGGACAAACTCAGTTTTTCAAGTCTTTCAAGCATTCAAGTCTATGAGAAATGCTTGAAAAATCTTATCCTTGTCAGCAAGTACATACAATATACTGTATTGGTGATAATTTTTAGGCACTGAATACTTGTCAAAATTCATTAAACTTTAGGCAATTTGGATGAAAATGGAGTGGAAATTAGAAAAACCCCAACCTCTATTGTACACTGCGGGTTGCAGTAGGCTATCAGGATCCCAATTCACTGTGACTGGTTTGTTCTTTCGGTTTCTCTCATTACCCTGGAAGTAGGGAGGGGCTTAACACAGGGTGGGGCAAAAGTAGGTGTACAGTTGTGAATACACAAAACAGAATTTAATCCTGTACTATTATTAACTAATTGTATTATTTTCCAATTTCCCTTTACAAATTTTACCTGTATCTCTCTTTAGCGTCTTATATCTCCCCTCCTCCTTCTCCAGGTCTTATATTTGTGCTATGGCTTCCAAGTCTGTGTGGTCTAACTTTCAAAATTACCCTTCAATCCTTCCCCCTCTCCTTCAACTAAACTATTTCTTTAGTTTTAGATTTTTGGGAAGCCAATCTCATTAAAATACAGTAAAACTTTATATTTCTAAAAGTCTCTCTCAAAGCAGCATAAGCTTTCTACTTATGTTCATACTACTTCTGTATTTTGTATTGTACTATATTTCCACTCTATTTTTTTTCTTGAGGTATAATGATAGTTTGGTTCTTTCTCAATTATCAAATGGAATCCTTTCATCACTAAAATCAGTGGCCCCAGAGCTGACTTTTCTAAATTACTGTACAGAAATAAACCAAGAAAAACAGGAATCTGCTCTGAGGTCTCTAGCAAAACCCAGAGAAACTTCTCTTATTCCTAGCAGGAGTTGAAGATCACATTCTCTAATATTAGTTTTCGATGTATTTGGGCATAGATATAATGAGATCTAGGGCTTTAAAATGAAACTATGTGCTCTCTAAGAAGAGACAA
Source organism: Mormoops blainvillei (assembly GCA_004026545.1). Lineage (NCBI taxonomy): Eukaryota > Metazoa > Chordata > Mammalia > Chiroptera > Mormoopidae > Mormoops > Mormoops blainvillei. The sequence goes on from PVJD01000822.1 coordinate 181,631, forward strand.
TAGCTCTCATAATAGAAACAGGAAAAGAAAAGTGGCTGCAGTGATGACAAACATGAGGTATGTCTGGCTCTCTCCCCTGTGTTACACCTCACAGGCATTTCTGATTATGCTGTCCTTTCTACTTAATTGTAAGGTAGCTTCAGAATTCTCATAAGCTTAGTAATGCAGGCAGCCACTCTCAATGAACTACAGTTGGAGTGTGATTTGAAATCAATCTTCAATTAAGGAACTTCTTTTTAGCTATTCCCTTTAGAAATGGGTGATGTATTAGGGGGACAAAGAAGAGTGAGGAGAGGCATGTATATAGAGGGGAGTAAGTTTCTGGACCACCTGATCCCCTTTCTCTTCTCCCTTTCCAGAGCATATGTTCCCAAATGGACAAAATGTTTGATTATAATAAAACTATTAACTTTAGGCATTGAAATATACTACATGTAAATACATCTCATGATAATACAAATGATAACAATTATACATATAATTAAATATGTCAGATTAACTTTGCTATAATATTTTATTTCAATTTTGAAACTTTGTTCAGATTTGTTCAGCATTCACTGCTTATAGCTCAAGAGCTCACAATTTTAAGACGATCAGAGTAAATGAACATTAATTAAAAACTTTGGAGGAGGTGAAGGGCTTCCATCAGCAATATACATTTAAAAATGGCAGCATGCATCTGTCCTTCCTGCCCTTGCTTGTCACACCTCAATCTATGGACACTAGGTAGAAAAGGTAGAACACACTGGTGGTCTTCCCACTTCTTTTGGTCATAATGACTAAGTCAGTTGGCACACAAGTGAAGATCTCCCATAGTCTGTTTCCACTGAATGCCGTTTAAGTCAAACAAGGTTGCTGACCCCTCTTGGCTAGGCTCAATTCTCTTGCTCCAGAAGAAGGAAGATAGGGATAAAAGAGAAGAACTTTTTCAGTGGACCAGTAGGAAGACAGGCGAGGTATAGCAAGTCTAGTGCAAAGACAGGTGATCACAGTGTTGTAGAGAGGTAGCTGTGTAGTGAAGAAGCCAGCTCTGGAAAACAGTGAAACAAGGGAGGAATTCCAGGACACAGCTGGGCAAAAAAGAGAAGCCAGGGGCAAACCACACAGATAACTGGCAATGTGCTAATCCATTCATAATTTAGTAATAGTATGGTTTTAAATTATTTTTCACCTGGCTATCTCCTACGTGTCCTTTAAGACTCAACTGAAGTGTCACCTCTTCCAGTAAGTATTTCCTGAACCCCCAGTATGATTTCTGATGCCAATCCAATGTGCTGCCACAGCACCCTGGATATACTATTATCACTGCTCTACAATTGTTTACATTTTTCCCCCATTAGAATGAAAAGTTCTTCAAAGATGGGCCACATCTTATTTGTATTTTTATTCTCTGTGCTTAGCATATCCCATAGTAGGAGCTCAATAAATGTTTGCTATATGCACACAGACATATACGTGTTATTTGAAACTAATTATAGAACATTAAATTTTTTTTCTTGGTGCCAACTGATCTCATCTTTTACACATATTTTATGTAGAAAGAAAAAAATCTTGCTATATTATTATGAATTAAGATCACTGTACTCTTGCTAACCCAAATAATTATAAATGAAACAAACATATCGATTTGCCTTTTAATTCTAAAGTAATAATAAACTTATGTGATACTTACATTCAAAAGTTTCATCACTATCATTATCTTCATCTGAACTGATTTCAGCATATTTTGGCTTTTCATTAACTGTGCTACGCTTGCGTTTATTCATTTTCACACGTTCACAAAGTGGCATGGTGGATTCAATTTCTGCCAGGAGTTCAGGGGGTAATTCTTTTAACACTGATTGATCTATACTACCTATTAATGAAAGGCAAGAAGAAAATGTCAACCTAAAGATAAAGCAGAATTTTTAACTAAATTACCACAATGAAAATAAAATGTATTTACAAAAGTTTTCCAAGTTACCTCTGTATTTTAATAAAACATTGATATTTACAACTATAACAGTCTTAACCCTAAACTGATAATGCAGTTTTTATATATATTTCATTATGTAACAGCTTTAAAAATATGATAATAGGTAGTTATATCATCAATTTTTGATAGAATGCTTTCAGAAAAAACTTTCTGAAACTAGAGGTCCACTGGCATTATCACGTGTATTTGTGATAAGGGGTACATCTCACCTTCTCGATAGCACCCAGATTTGATTTATAGAGAACTGAAGCAGTTCTTTTGAAAGCAATACTATCCCTCAGTATAAATAAGAAGAATTTGAGGACACTTATCATGTCTTTGTCTTCCTCTATGATCTTGGTGGCTGTATATGATGGAGGGAACAAGAGTTTTATATGCTTTTAGCTATCAGTGTCTATTTGATAAAGGCATGATAATGCCTTTAGTGTTACGGAGAATTTCCTCAAAAAAGATAAAACATATGCATTTAATTAAAAATAATAGAAACATGAAAGGTAGGATAAACAAAACAAAAATATTTTAAAATATAAATATCTGTAACTGAAAACAGTAGATCCAAGTCTGTTATGAAATAAGTTGGTATCTTTCCATGAAAGAGTAAAGATAGGATGAATATATATCAATATAACACAATAGAAACTATTAACATAACACTTACTACCTAATCCTACACACATATACACAAACACACAGTTGCTATGAATAAATTATAACATCCTGTTGAGAACTAAAAAATAAAGTAGAAGTAGCAAAATCTATTTTTAAGGACAGTATTTTCTTGATGACTACTGAAGGTGACAATTTTAACTTTACCTACCCATGTAAATCTTTAAATGCAAGTATAAAAATGATGTTTCACCTGCTATATTTTAGGGATTGGGAGCAAAGAGTACCATACCGGTTTATAGCAGGGAATATTAGTAACTATAATCAACATTAACACTGTAACATTCAAATGGTAATAATGTTTACATAAAGAATAAAAATAAGTCATGACAAAAATAAATGGGTATCAAGACAATTTCAGAGCCTAAAAAAATATACATTAATAATTTAAGAACATAAAACATAAGTTATTAATCTCAACAGAATAATCCCTTTTTATTTTTCATAAAACTTTTACTCAACATCATAAAGAAGTTATTTCAGTAACTTTTAGTCTTCGAATCTTTTAAGGACATGCACAGCAACAATTTTACCGAACAAAGATGTAATAATCATGACTGGTAATGTTTCAAAGATTTCATTCCTGAGAATCTTGACATACTAATGTTGAATATAAATTATCCGTGTAATTTTCAAATCATGTAACATTTCTTTGCATTGGTTTTCTTAATTTGTCATTTATTAGTAAGGACCGCTTTTTAGAACATTGGTAGAAGTTAAAAAATATAAATTAACTTTAGCTTTCTCAGTGTCTTCAGCCCCCAGGGTAAAAATACTCTGCATCTCATTTACAAATCTTTAATACTTTGAATACCTCTAGTAAGTGTTTTTCTGATGGAAGAATTATGTCTTCTAGTATTTATCTTTCCCTTTCCACATGACCTGTAAGTATGTATATATAGATAGTCAATAAATACTTTCCGATTACCTAAATTTGTGGTTCAATTTCCTGTGTTCACTTACACAGATATATCCTGGCTAGTTTCTGAATTGCTATATTTTATAGGAAAATGGAGACACTTTCGATTTTTTTAAATGAAAATTCTTTCTTTCTTTATACCACCTGAAACATTATAATCTTTTTTGTTTACAAATTTGGATAAACCATGTATTTGGCCTTTAGTTCATCATGAGATTTTTTTTTTTTAAAGCAGATTCACCTGATTATATTCTGTTTAAATTCCCATTTACAAAGACATACTGACTTGATATTAATATCTCAGAATTAAAATTATCCTGCAGATAAATATGCAATAGACAGTGAAGGTTTAAGATATGTATTGGTACCTGTACTCTCTTTACAGTGATTTATTATATACCCAGAGCAAAGGGTCTACTTTCTTTTTTCTCGCTTAAAAAAAAAATTCCTCACAATAGGCAAACACAGAAAACTTGTGTCTCATATTCAATAAAGGAGGCATCAAACTTTATTCGGTTTATTCATTATAGTCTACTGTCCCTTATTCCCTAAATTAAAAAGAATACTATTAGATTTAAGGGCTATACTAGTCTGTAGATCATTTTAACCTCTGTACAACTCTGAAAGTTACAGCAACGTAATTCAAAGACCAAATGTTTCATTTCTGATGCTGACCCAATTCTTAAAAATTCAGCAATGGTTAATGTTTCTCAATGGACTCTCCTCCAAAAGTAACTCCTGTTTCATTTTGAATAGAAGAAATGTCAATCCACGTATTTATGTATTTTCTGAATTAACAACATCCTTTCTTCCTTTTTATGAAACACTATAAATTGACTCAGCCAGGTCCCTTGATTACAAAGGGTATGAAATAAAATGCTTGACTTTTCTGTACTCACACAGAGGAGCTTTACTACATCATCAAGGATTGGATAACTGATTCAGTTTCAGCAGAAATGAATAAACAGTAAGTACTTCAAATGATTCCAGTGACCTATTTGGTTACATTCTTTTCCCTGAATTAGGAAATAATCCTTTAAATGAAAGTATAATGTCTCACTATTATTTACTAGATTGATGATTATAGAGATTACTGCTTGCTGAGCTATTTATTCTTAAAAACTTGAAACTGCTAATACTTTATGATTCTCTTTCTCACCTAATTTCTTCCATTCTGACTATTTTACTCTTTAAATCAGGTGTTTGAAGTCCATAAAATTTTAAGTTACTGGCTTGAGGGATAATGCCATTTAGTCACAATTTTGTGGGTACCATTCTTCCAGCTTATGTACACATATATTCCATTAGATATAGTGTGCCTCTATTTTCTGGCTTTAATAAGGCTAAAGAATACATTTACTTCTAGATGTGCTACATTTTAGCAATCACCTTAGATTTGCAGTGTAAGTTACTGGTACTAGCACATTTATAAGATTTTTGAAAACGACAAGTCATCAAAAGACTTAAAAATCCCAAAGTCACTGATTTGATAACAATGTGTTTTGTTTTGAACAGGAAAAACCACCCTGAGATTAAAAATAAACCACCTCAGTTCATGAACTCTTTAGAACTGAAGCTTCAGACAACAGAAACTAGTCATGTTCAGAAAAAAATCAAGAAAACTCACATAAACTTCAATTTTATAAGCCATAAAATTAGGCAGGCCTAATGTAGTTTCAGTGACAATTCTTTCAATAACCTACCCATATTACAGAGGAACAGCATCAAATAAATCTTTAACTTCAATCAGGGACAATGTAGAAAAGGTAACAGCAAATGGTGGTCAAACTGTTTAACCCATTTATACCATTAGTGGAAATTTACCGAAGAACATTTATAGAACAAAACAAAAAAAGCTTTATGAAGAAAGATGTTTAGATCAATTTAATCTATTATAAGTAACATCAAAATGTCCAACAATAGGGGAACACAGTAGAAGAGTAGATGACATTAAGGATAATTATGAACTATGTTGATAACAAGAGATAGTAAATGTAAAGAAAACAATGCAAAATGATAGGTATACCATGTTGCATCTGTGTATTTGTAACAAGCTGAAAGAAATAAATGTATATATTATACTAACTTAAGAGAGAAATTTTAGGGAAACAAGAAAAAGGTCAATGATTATATGTAAAGAATTAGTGGGTTTTCAACAGAGATGAAGTGGATTAAGGTGGAAGGAGTGGAGGATGCAGGACAGGAACAAAGAAACAGAAGTTAGTAACTAGAAGTTAGTCTGGGGGCTTCTGAGTAGTCTGCTGGAACAGAACAAGATGTTCAATAGGAAACAAAATAATAGGGAAAAGTAGGTAAGGCTCATATACTAGTCCTTTTGAGAAATGACAGAATCAGAATGCACTTCAGAAATATTACTTTAGCAATAATTAGTGAGATGGGCTGAAAGGTGAAGACATTAGAAGGGAAATCGTCTAAGAACTATTCAATATGTTTATGTGAAAGGTATGGGAGAACAGTTATGAATTCAATGATTTTGAAAAGTGTTAATATCACTATTATGTACTTGTTATATCAAACTTAGGAAGTATCTTCAGCTTAAAATGCTATTAACTATTTAACATGTTACGGCCATGTAGAAACCAAAAAAAGAAGAACAACAAAATTCACATGTTGATATTTGTTGCTTAAGTATTTTAATCAATCTGATCAAGTATTAAGTTATATGATTAACTGTTCTACTAACTACTATTACATTAGGTTGAATGTGTAGAGAATTTTAGCAATCTCTATTTTATAACATTCGAGAAAACACTTTCTAACAAGGCACAGAATAGCTTATTTTCTAATTACATTCTTACTACTCATGCCTGTAAAGTGATTAATTTTAACAACTCTAGTTTCATGTTACTTCTTCCATATTGTTCTTAGTTTAAGTTCTCTAAGCTGATTATGCTTTTCCCGTCTGCCACCTAACAAAAACTCCCTGAAAACACCGTGATCCCCTAATTCCTGTGTATTTACACAGCACCCTTTTTCTTAAGAATGTAACACTGTCACTATACCTTTAGTTACCCATATCCTCCATGAGATATCACTTGATAAAGTCACAGACTGTTTGCAGCACCTAGCAGACTGTATGGAATGTTGAAGATGGCCAAAAATATTTACTGAATGGTTGGTGTAATGATTAGAATGAATTTGTAGTCTTCTAAAAAACTTTTCCAGCTAAAAATTATTTCTTAAATTCTGAAAGCATTTCTTAGTTGTTCTATATTGATAATTACAGAACAGTTTACTCATGAAATGAAAAGTAGAGAAGAGATTTCATGATTGATATGTGAGAAGTATAAAACATTTTAAAAGGCAATTTAAATTGGTATATTTAAATTTATTAATTATATATTAATAATATAGCCCCGCTGTGTAAATAAGTACACACAAATATTAAATATCCTGCTAATATATATTTGGCTGATTTCATACTACATTAATAAAGACTGGGTAAGAACTAGAAAAATATCATATTCACCTATATGAAACTTCAACTTTATATCTATTATCAGGCTCAGCAAACTATAGCCTGCAGGATCAAATCTGCCCGTCCACTTGTTTCTGTACATAAACTTTTATTAAAATGTAGTGGCACAATCATTTAGACATTGTATATGGTTGCTTTTGTACTACTGTAGGATGTTAGAGGCAAGTGGCCCATAAAGCCTAAAATATTTGGGCCTTTACAAAAAAATTTTGCTGACCCTTGATCTATATCATGTCACACTGTTCAAAAATGGAACATACTGTCACCCACCTATATATAATTATATAACCTATATGGTTATATGTTATGCAGTTCAAGTCATTGCAAATTGGTTTATTTAATGAAGACAAAATAACAAGGTGTTGGTTTATAACTGAAAAAACACTATTACAAATGAAGCAGGCAAAAGAAAAGATTTTATAACTGCCTTGTTTTAAGTACCACAGTTTTGATACTAACAGTACTTTCATCAATGTGCAGCTACCAAATTACTGTAAGAACTATAAGAAACATGCTTTCTAGGAAGTCAATTACATAAATGACAATCTACTATTACTAAACATAGAAAGTAGGAAGCAGAGATCAAATGATCCTTTCCTTTATACATACACAGCGAGAAAAATCACAGGTAGAAACACAACCTAATTTTATATCTCAAGGAATTAAAAAAAAGAACTATGCCCAAAGTTAGCAGGAATAAGAAAATAACAAAGATCAGAGCATAAATAAATGAAATAGACCAAAAAGGGAGAACAGAGAAGGTCAATGAAACTAAACTGTTTTTTTTTAAAAAAGACAAACTTTTAGCTAGATTTACAAGAAAGAGAACTTAAGTAAAACTGTAAATGAAGACATTAAAATCGATACTGCATAATACAAAGGGTCAAAAGAGACTACTATTAGCAGTATAAGCCAACAAATGGGACAACCTAGAGAAAATGGGTATAGTCCTAAAAATAGGCAACTTACTAAGACTGAATCATGAAGAAATTTTAAAAATCTGGACAAATTACTTAGAGATTGGATTAATAATTTTAAAAATCTCTTAACAAAGAAAGGCCCAGGATAAAATGTTTTCACTTGTAAACTTTACCAAACAATTAAAACCAATTCTTCTCATAGTCTTCCAAAAAAGAAATGGAGGGAACACTTCCATTTTACAAAGTCATCATTACCCTGACAGCAAAATCAGGCGAGGACACTACAAGAAAAGAAAATTACAGGCCAGCATCCCTGATGAACACAGATCCAGGAACCCTCAACAAAATATCAGCAAACCAAATTCAGTAATACATTCAAAGGATTGTACACCATGATTTAAATGGGATTTATTCCAGGGATGTAAGAATGGTTCAATATCTGCAAATCAATCAATGTGATATATCACATTAAAAAAATGAAGAAATCGAATGATCAGATCAATAAATGAAGTAAAAATATCTGACAAAATTCAATATACATTCATGACAAAAACTCTGAGCAAACTGGGTACAAAGGGAACAAATCTCATCATAATAAAGACTACATATGACAAACCCACAGCTAACATCACAGTCAATGACGAAAAGCTGGGAAGGTCTTCCTCTAAGATGAGAAACAAGATAAGGATGCCGCTCTCACCACTTCTGTTCAACATAGTACTGGAATTCCTAGCCAAAGCAATTAAGGAAAAGATAGATATAAAGGCATCCAAATTAGAAATGAAGAAGTAAACTGTCTTTATATGCAGATGACATATTATATATAGAAAAGACTACCAAAAATCAGTTGTTTTGATGTACTAACAATGCATTATCGTAAAGAGAAATTGAGAAAACAAACACATTTACAACTGCATCAAAAAGAATAAAATAGGAATTTAACCAAGGAGATTAAAAAATCTGTACACTGAAAACTGTTAAGACATTGAGGAAAGAAGTTGAAGACACAAAAAAATAGAAAGATACTTCATGCTTATGGATTGGAAGCATTGTTAAAATGGTCATGCTACCTAAAGCAATCTACATATTCAATGCTATCCCAACCAAAATTCAAGGCATTTTTTTTCAGCAAATTTGGACAAAATCACAAAATAGCCAAATAACCAAAGCAACCTTGAGAAAAAAGAATAAAGCTGGGAGCATAAAACTGTATTACAAAGCTATGGTTATCAAAACAGTATGCTACTGGCATAAAAACAGACATAGGCCAGAATAAGCCCAGAAATAAACCTACGCATTTATGATCAGTTAATTTCCAAAAAAAGAGCCAAGAATATTCAATGGGGAAAGAATAGTCACTTCAATAAATGGTGTTCAGAAAAATAGACAGCCATATGTAAAAAGAGTAAAACTGAATCACTATCTTCCACCATACACAAAAAGCAACTCCAACTGGACTGAAGACTTGAACATAAGACCGGAAACCATAAAAATCCTAAAAGAAAACACAGGCGTAAGCTACTTGACAACAGTCTTGGCAATGATTTTTTTTTAGATGTGACATCAAAAGCAAAGGCTACAAAAGCAAAAACAAACAAGTGGGACTACTTCAAACTAAGAAGCTGTTGCAGAGCACAGAAAATCATCAACAAATAAAAGGCAACCTACCAAACAGGATAAAATACTGTAAACCATATCTGTCTGATAAGAGGTTAATATCTAAAATATATAAAGAATTCATGCAACTCAACAGTAACAAAACAAAAAATCCAATTAAAAAATGGGCAGAGAATCTGAATAGACATTTTTCCAAAGATGACATACAGATGGTCAAAAACTATGAGAAGATCCTCAACATTCAGGGAAATGCAAATAGAAACCATGAGATATCACCTCACACTGTTATAATGGCTATTATTAAAAAAAAAAAAAAGACAATACATAACAAGTAATGATGAGGATGTGGGAAAAAAGAAACCCCAGTGTGTTGTTTGTGGGAATGTAAACTGGTGCAACCACTATAAAAAACAGCATAAATGTTCCTCAATAAATAAATAAATAAAAAAAACCTACCATATGATCATGTAACTCTACTTCTGGGTATATATCTGAAGGAAAACAAAACCACTAAAAGATATCTGCACTCCCATGGTCACTGCAGCATTATTTACAATAGCTGAGATGTGGAAATAACTGAAGTTATTTAGTCCATTGATGAATGAATGGATAAAGAAATGTGGTACATATATAATAAAATATTATTTGGTCATAAAAAAGAAGGAATCCTGCCATTTGCAATAACATGAATGGTCCTTGAGGGCATTATGCTGAGAGAAATAAGTTAGACAGAGAAAGACAAATGCTGTATGATCTCACATGTGGAATGTAAAAAAAAACCAGGTTCACAGAAACAGAAAACAGATTGGTGGTTGGCAGAGGTGAGGGGTGGGTGGTGGGTGAAATGAGTCATCAAAAGGTATTAACTTCCAGTTATAAGATAGGTAAGTTCTGGGGATATAACATATTGCATGGTGACTACTGTTAATAATACTGTGTAATATATTTAAAATTGTTAAGTTATAGCTATCTAGAAAGTATTGAATATTAAACTTACTGTAATCATTTCACAATACACACATATATCACTTTGTACACCTTAAATTAGTAAATGTTACATGTTAATTGTTTCTCAGTAAAACCAGGTGGCAGCAGTGGCTTCAAATATACACTAAATATAAAATATATATACTTAAGGCTTATTTTAAAAAATTATTTTATTAGATAAATTCAATTAAAATGGGATGACTATATTTCTTCATACCAAAAAAAAATTGGACAGATTTGAGATCTTACCATAAGATTCATTTTGGTCCTCATAATTGTATCATAATTGTATGAAGTAGGAGGAAAACTGGTTTGTCCACTTTAAGGGTAAATCATCAACAAATAAAAGGCAACCTACCGAATGGGATAAAATACTGCAAACCATATGTGTCTGATAAGAGGTTGGTATCTAAAATATATAAAGAATTCATGCAACTCAACAGTAACAACAAAACAAAAAATCCAATTAAAAAATGGGCAGAGAATCTTGGTTTCAAAAACCAAGGCTTTGAAAGGTTATGATTTGTTCAGGGATCTGATTCCAGTGCTCTTTGTACTGCATGTACATCAGGTTTAATAAAGAATTTTCAAAAGTAAGTACAATGGAAGTCAGAGAATGCTAAATTTTGTTAGTTGGGGAGGGGATCCATATTACAGTTGACCCTTGAACAACACAGGTTAAAACTGTGCAGGTCCACTTATACACAATTTTTTTTTCAATTGACCAGTGTAATTCAACTGACCCATACAGTTCAAACTCGTGTTATTCAAGGGTCAACCCTATGTTCGGGAATCCATGAGTGCAAAGGGGTGGACTGTAGTTATACGAAAATTTTCAACTGCAAAGTGGTAGGCACCCCTAATTTCAACTTTGTTCAAAGATCAACTGCATATTGTATCATATTATATTATATACTATTATAATACTGTTTATTGTATACTATATATTGTATACTATTACTTTATACAGAAGTTACTTTATTACTTTAAATCTAAATCTAAAAAAGTTAACTGAAACCTTCCCCCACAGGAGCTTGATAATGATATTAAGATAATGAATATCTACTTGATATACTATACCATGATATATTATACTATGTAGTATATGTACAATGATATATTATACTATATAATTGTTACTACAGTAATATATTAACTATTTAATTATATATTACGTTATACTATAATATCAAGTAGGTATTTATTGTCTTAATATCTGTATCAGGATCTTACGGGAAAGGTTTTCATAAGTTATTTTAGAAAAGGGAATTCAGTACATTCGAGTAATGACTATTTCTTCATAAACAGGAGCAGGTTCTCTCAGAATTATTTGCTATCTTCTCACCCCTCAATCATATGTCTTTTTCTACAAATAGGAAAACCTTTTAGAAGCTATGTCCTCAGGCTGGCTTGAGATATGGAATGGAAAGGAAAGAGAACACCACTAGCAAATTTTAATACATCTAATTTTTATGAAAAAATTTCTGTTTAATAAATCTTTAAATTAATATTAATATCAATTATCTACTAAGCAAATTTTGGACCAAAAAAATTATGAATGGAAATCATGGACATAAAATTTCAAAACATTGCTGGAAAATCACATTCAACAACAGACAGGTATGTAGTAAGCCAACTTCTGTAATAAATATTCTCCAAACACTTCCTAAAGATATCATTGCTAGTAAAGTCTTTATAAAACTAAAAACTTCAGATTTTTCTGAAAAGTATTTTATAATACTAATCAAATGAACCAAAATATATTTCCATGGAAGCATTATTAAAGATTCTGAATATTACAATCACATATACTTTACCAAGAATTCAACTTAGGGATTCATAAACTATGCCAAAAATTCACTCTCAGAATCAGTACTTTCTCTCAAATTTATAGAAGTCTAGAGTCCTAAACATAATCCAACTAGACTCTTCAGTGCTGCATAAAAGTCAACTAGCTAATGTATTTTAGTGATCAACATTTGGCAGTGTAACTGCCACAGTAATAACTGAGGTGAAATAAGTGTCCCTAATAATGACAACAATCATTAGCTAATCAAATAAACACTATATTTAAAAAACAATGATCTCAAGTAGCAGGTGGTATGGGATATTTCTTGAAAGTAGTGCGGGAAAATGATGGAAAATGATTTGGTAGCTGGAAAGAAGCAGGGGAAGGAAGAAATGAACATGATTTCCTTGGATATTAAGCTAAGCTATTTTGAGGCACTCTGGAATGTAAAATATCAAAATCAAATTGTTACTGTGTGTAATTACTGATACTAGGCTGTTAACAACACCTTTAAGGCATGTTAATTGATGATCATGACAGTCTTATAGATCTCAAGACTTTTTAATTTTAATTTGGAGAGATTATACATTAGGGTATATTAGGATAATATTCTTACTAAAAATATTTTAACAATAAAGATATCCCTTTTGCATTTAACATATTTTAACAGATACTTTAAAATGTTAAAAGTTTTACAAAGGTTATGTTGGTTCTCCAACTTCATTCTTCCACTTGGCAAGGAAGAAACAAGGTGATGGTAAAAGACTGGGAAGATGACAGAGCAAGAGATTAGAACTGATACTGAGCCAATTTTGTAAGAGTTATAGAGCAAATTAAAAGTAAAGGGTAAATTAAACAGACATGAATATGAGTAGGTCTCCTTTGGATCTTAATAAAAACTAACAGTTGACAGGGTAAAAGAGTTATTACAAAATTTAAGGAACAGGTTTTGAAAATTATGTAGCTCTTGAGCTAAAGCGTCTACTGACAGAAACATAAAGGATGAAAACACAATTTTAATTTACACAGAAAAGCCTTTTCCGAACACGGTGGCAATATAGTCTCTATTCATTACGTAGGCATTTAATATGCTCTTATTATATACTACGTATTATGCTAGGCACTAGGGACACACTCATATCCCCAGAGAAATCAAATGTAACAATGTCACTTTATATTTAACACGTTCACACGAAAGACAAAAAATAAGTAATCTACACAAGGAGCCTTACATCTATGCCCTACCATTCACAGTTTCCAAGCTTAAAGCATATTCGATGAATTTCAAGTTACTCTAAAGAATGAATATTTAAAATATGGACATCAGGTAAAATACTTACAGGATGAAAAGGATGAAAGGCTCTTCTAAAAAAGAAAACCCTACCAAGAATTCTGTCTCTAGGAATTAACCTCAAAAGTACCCCAGCAATATTTAGTCTAATTCCTTTACTTAGAAAAACACCAATACGTCACACAATAGGTGATTTTTTGTGACATTCCCAAGTAAATCCCAAGTAAAATGTATTACGAAGGGTCAGTAGTCTACAATTGTGCATGTTAATTTTTAAAAACCCACAGTATGTAACATTGCCATTGCTAACTCAGCAGCAGATATCTAAAATAAAACTAAAATGAATATATTGCTAAAAATAATAGATGTCAATTCTAAAGTATTAATAATATCAAAATGCTCTCATGAAATGAATCTAAGCACTGAAATAAATTTTTGATAAAAGGTCCACTTATAATTGATGTATTAATATGTGTATGTATATACACATACATGCACATGCAGACTACTCTACTCTTACAGGTAGACACACCCAGATTGCCTACTTACTCATTAAAAGAACGTATCAAGTGTATATATATATATATATATATATATATATATATATATATATATATATATATTTGTGTTAAAAGTACACTTAGGAGAAACAAGGATTAGTACTAAAAAGTTTACATTCACAGGCAATGAAATTACATGTAAAAAAAAAGGGAAATAAAACAGCAGGTACTAATTAGGAGCTATATTCATCTGTTGGATGTTCAGTTGTAAAGATTCTTTGTTAAAACAGAGCTTAGAAAGCAAGGCTAGCATAAGCTGACAGATGGCAGGGGAGAAAAAGATGGTCCAGATCAAGGGACAAGAGGGTACCACTTTCCATCTGACCTTTCTAAAACTGTGTAACTAAACTCTTTATTATATATACATATACACCACGCCCACACTTTCAGTCAAAATTTTTAAAAACAATTTTATCTCAAAGAAAACAGTTCTAGAGATAGCTACTACATTCTAACAACCTCTTTTACATAAACAAGTAATTTAAAAAGATGCGCTCAAGTTAGATAATAAAAACTATTTATTAATTAAAGCTGAAGTCAATTATTTTTTGTAGGTCTGACTGCCATAATTTAAAATCTGAAAGTTTCACTAAAAGAGTACAAGTATTAGTAATTCAAAAGCAATCTTTTTCATTTTTGAAGCAAAAAACCAAATAAAGTGTGAAAAGTACATGTTTAATGAAGACCAAGAAAGAATAAAAATAGATTAGTCATAACAAGTCATTTTGAATAAAGAGTTCTTAGTAGTAACATTCTGTTTTCAATACGCTTTTTTTGATAGGCAAGCGCACAGCATTTTACAAAAATAACCATCACACCTTCTATATCTCCTAATACACTGTAGTACTATACCATGCAACTTTCTGTGAGGATGAAATGTTCTCTACCTGCATTAATCATGTAGCCACTTACCACATGTAGCTATTGAGGATGTGAATTTTAAATTTCTTTAAAGTAATTTCAGTTTAAAAGACTAATGAAGCTACTGACTATCACATTACCACAATTCTAGAGTTTCATATATTTGTTCATAAATATAAATCTAAATTCTTACTTAATGAACTTCTTTCAAAGAATCAGAACTTAAAAATCAAATAAACTTTCTCCTCTATTGTCTTAAGAACTATATCTCAATCTATTTATATTGCATGGGCTAAACAGATTTTGCCCCCAGCATCATCAAAAAGAAAAAAACCATACCTGCGCGCACGCGCGCACACACACACGGTAGTGCAGAAAGGAACATAAAATTATATTTTCTGCATAAGCTGTCCCTTTATTTCCAGCACTTAAGACCTTTTTATTTTTTCCCCCTGGAAACAATACTACCTATTCAAGTAACTGTAAAATTTAACTCAGCAACCATGCCAAAAACAAAACAAAACAAGACAAAAATACAACCCTCACAAACTAATGATTTAACCCAATTTGAGGTAAATATTATTTCCTATTACTTTTCCACAGAAGAGAGCAAAAGTATATATTTTTAAAATAAAACATTTGTAACTAACCACCTCCCTTGCAAAAATAAAAAACCTTTTATATTATTTAATAAACTATATAAATTCAAACTATTCACCATTAATTAACTCAGAGATAGGTTGGTAAGAAAATAGTATTGAGACACTGTATATTCTTTAAAAATTTTTAACACTGATTTTTGCATACCATATAGCTCAACTGACATGTTAGAAATTAAAATTCAATTTATTACCTCATTATAGAATGGAATATCTCTACAGCCAAAATAACTTTTTAAAAGTTAAGTACATCCATTCTAATCACTCACTTGATTGACGAGCAATTTTCAAAAATACCTAAAATAACTAAACAGTAAAAGAACTTATATCTCTGTACCAAAAAGAAAAAATTGTGACTACAGTGAATAGTCTGAGTAAGAGAAAAAAATTTTCACTGAGAACCTTTTATCTCTATTACTGAAAAAAACAATTCATTATTATTTTATATAGATGTTGTATTTTCATGTTGTAGTGCTTCGATTTTTATAAATTTCCCTTTTTAAAAAATCCTTATAACCCTAAAACTTAAAGTTAAACTGACTGGAATACAAATGACATCATTATAATTATTCTTACCTTTATTTGACTTTGACGGTTTATTCTTGATAGGTTTAAGGGAACTTCTTGATTTATCCTCTCTATCTTTAATAAGTTTCTGAACATCGTCCAAAGACAGTTTTTGCAGGACAACTACAGGCTTAGCTCCTTTATTTAGGTCTTCAACTAATCCCATTTTTTCTACTTTCTCTTTCTGTTCTCCTTTCATTTCCATTTTCTTTGTCTCCTGAGTAATATTGCCATCTTTATCCCTCTTGATTTTTGGAATGACAAAATTTTTCAACGCACCAGACCTGCCCCCCAACAAATAACTTGGGAAGTCTGCCTTATTATCAGGGTGTGCTTTATTACTGTCTACTTTACTCTTGTTACCCTCTGTCCTTTTGTCATCTTTACTGTTTGGTGATTTGAAACCGGGCTTATCAAGTCTCGATTTATTAGAATCTCCTTGTTTCACACGAGGACTGTCAGGCCTTGATTTTTGCTCCCCAGAAGATGGTCTTTCCCTCAAGTCCCCTGACTCATGTCTGTGTTTTCTTTCTAGTTTATCAGGTTTTGAACCATCGGATTTAATGCCATGTTCATTTCTACTAGAGGATCTCAATGTTTCTGGTCTTCGAACCCTGGACTGATCTCCCCGGTGTCGGTCTGATTCACTCCTGTCATCTGATTTTTGTTTACTATCATGGTCACGTCTTAGTGACTCAGAAATAGATCGTCCATCAGGTCTTTGCTTTAAGGCTTCAGCTCGTTCTGATTTTAACCGAGGTGAATCAGATTTAATATCCTGTTTATGTTTAGACACTTCGGGTTTTTTCTCTGTTGATGGCTTTCCAGAATCCCTCCTATTTTCATGCCTATGTTTTGGAGTTTCAGGCCGACCTTCACTTTTTTGCTTTGGAGTTTCCGGTCGGCCCTCACCTCTCTGCTTTGGAGTTTCAGGTCGCCCATCACCCTTTTGTTTTGGGGTTTCAGGGTGCCCATCACTCTTTTGTTTTGGAGTTTCAGGTCGGCTTTCACCCTTTTGCTTTGGGGTTTCGGGTCTTGACTTTGTTGTCTCTGATCTGCCATTATTTTGTTTGTTGTCATTTGGTTTTGTGTCAGGCAGTCTATTTTCATTCTGTTTTGGCTCGGTTGTGGTGCTCTCATTTTGTTTGGATTCCATAGTTCTGCTCTCATTCTGTTTAGGTTCTTCTGTTTGTGTCTCAATTTTAGTTTCTAACTTACTTTCACTTGATTTTGTCTCCACCAATCTGTTTTCATTTGGTTTAGATTCTGCCAATCGACTTTCATTTTGTTTTAATTCACTCTTTGAAAGCTCAGGATCAGACTTTTTTTTAGGAGTCTCAGGATGGTTTTCTGGTGTAGATTTAAGATTTCCAATAATATCTTCCTGAAGAACAGAAATAGGTGCATCATTACATTGTTTGATTTCTTCAGGCTTTTTTATGGAGTCTGAATCCTGAGTTACAGAAGCCTGAGAGTCCACTCTTCCTGCCTGATGAAGATCAATGCTAACCATTAATGCTGGCCTTGACCCATTTCCCGTAGAACCCGTCTCCTGAGAAGCTGGTCTATTACCTCCTGTAGCACCCCCAGCCTCCTGTGGGTAAGAATCTTGTTTTCTTTTTTTCAAAGGCTTATCTGAAATTTAAAGATAAATATTCAGTATCAGTAATAGACATATATTCTTATCTTATTTAAAAAAACCATATGGACTTTGACTATTTTTTAAAAGTCATAATGTTTTTTTAAATGTGGTGAATGCAAATGTCAATATACATATATAAAATAGTAGGCATGAATGACAGTATTTTTAAAACAAAGTTTAAAGAAATATTCATGCTTGCTGTACCTCAATAAATATTAGTGACTATAGCATAAAAAACTTAACAGTATACTTTTTGAGTATATAAATAAGCCTAAGAATATAAAATAAATGGAAGCTATAATACATTAAATACAAACATATATTTTTGTTTGTATATGTTAAAGATAAACCAGATTCTCTCTATCAATAAGGCAACCAGTTATAAATCATGTATTCTCATTTATGATCATTAAAACAGTTAACCAAAAACTACAAAGAGCCATAAATCTGCCAACACACTAAATGGAAAGTGTAAACTTTATAGTACATAAGAAAAGTATGGAAAAGAATAACACCCAAAAGAAAATAGAAACCATATCTATGAAAAAACATAAATGAAGACAGAAAAAAAATTAATAATTTATTATTAACCTTTGATCCAGGATTCAAATTCTTCAAGGTGTCAACAGCACAAATGGAATTTAAAGTTAACACACAGAAGTATATTTAAAGTAAGGTAATATTGTAAGTATAAAAATAAAAGCATATAAGGATTTTTTAAATAAATCCTGCATTAAGCAACTTCCACTGAGGAAAATGCTTCGGCTTTTCAACGTAAACTTCTAGAGGTCTATATCTTGGTCTCACTAACAAATTATTTACAGTAATCTGAAATGTAAAGATAAATACACACACACACACAAATCCACCACCACAATAAAATGTCAAGGAACTTTGAATGGTTGTGTATTTCTGTGCATGATTCCACTTGACTTTAAGAGGCTGCTAGGTCATTTTCTATAAATTAAATCTCTAAATAGTTCTTGGGAATGGTTATATTACAGCATTCTGAGGTTTCCCAGCTTTAATATTTATTTGCTACATTACCTGGTTATGTTTTAAGGTTCATTTTAAATAAGTTTTACAGGAGAACCTCCAGATTCTCTTATCTATTCATTAATGTGATATCTTAAAACAGTGTGACAAAGATAAAAGTCAAACTGACAACTAAAAAAACAGCCCCTTCTTGTGAGGAAATCAAGTTTCGAAAAAAAAATTTTAATGGCAATGCTCCTTTTATATACCAAAGTTTCATTATTTTGTTTTCCATGAAAAAGGTAGCAGTTCATCCAGCTTTAAATCTAATCAAATATTACTAAAATGTACTTCAGATATTTCTTAGTAATTTTGTAGAACTAAATCATTCTTCTTCAGTTATTCAGAAATCAGATTTACCGTCACATACACTGCATTTGCAAAACAACTACCTGATGATGTAGTAATAATAATAATAATAAAGTACATTATCATTAGACCATTTTCCCTAGTTAAAACTAACCTGGTAAAAACTTATATGAAACTTTTTGCATCAATACCTCAAAAAAAAAACATGCAAAATAATAAATTTATGTTTATGAAATTTTATTTTTGAATGTTCTGCCACACAAAATAATCTTTACTACTAAATAATTAATACCTCATAAATAGGATACTTTATCACATTATACTTATTCCTTAAAATTTTATGATAAAATTCTAGAACTTTAAATAGTATAATTTAAGTTTTAAAATATTTTTCTAAAGTTATGCTTTGTGAAAGTTATAAAATGGTAACCTAAGCACACTTAAGAGCTATAATGACAATGTTCTCCAGCATCTCAAGATTTAAGAAATCTGTGGCTCATCCTTTTATTAATATGAGCAATCTGGCTTTCAAGGAAACATTAAAATATCTTGAAAGCTAAATTTTAAAGGAGTTAAGTGTTTATAGATCATAAACCTATTTAGCAAATAGTTTAATTCCAAAGAAATTACCATGTTTTAGTTATCTTAAACTATAAACACTGTAATTATTTATAATAAATACTTCTGAAAGCACTGCATAAAAGTAATGTATTAAGACTGGGAAAGGTCTTCTAATTTATGGCACTATGCATAAAATATTGCTAAAAAGAAAGTTTTAATTTATCAACTACTGAAAAGTATTTCACCTCTTCTGTAAAACTGGGAAAAATTCTATTACTGCTGCGAGCATTCTTGTATATGTTAAGAGAAGGTAGGTTCTGATTCACTTGATCTAATTCAGTTCCAACATGAACTTATTCCTATAACGTAGCTCTGAATCTGCATAAGTCACTTTTCTCTACCCATTTTTTTTATCAGTCTTCATTACATCATAATCTTCACGTAGTTATGGAAAGCCATCTTCATGAAGAAATTTTAATATTTCAGACACATTATCTTTAAGCCCTGTTTAGCACTAGGAACCACAAAATTAGCTATCAGAACGTATAACTTCCTGAAGCTAATGCTTACAAAAAGATATAATTTCAAAACCAATATTTGTCATCCAGGTGCTAATATTTTGAAAATAAAATCCAGCCCTTAGAGAAATTCTGAACTTGATTATACTTATAAGAAACAAAGTATTTCATTTGCTTAAATCTACAAGTGATAAATGAAAACAATGTAGAAAGCACAGCTGTACACATAGCAGCCAATTATGAAAAATAAAAACATCCCACCCCTAAACCACAATACAATTAACATAGGTTAATTGTTCCATTCCTGTTCACAATCCCTATCTCTTATTCCAAATGAGAGTAGGTAATAATTTTCTTATACAGGTTATAGTGCAAGAATATTATAACGTTATAAAAAAACATTAGTGTAGCTAGGCCATTCCTTATACTTGCTAACATGGAAAGTGGACCTTGGGAAAAGGTGAAATTAGGTAAAGATAAACAAAGAGACCCCTCTTTGACAAAAGAAAGCAGGAATTTTTAGCAAATGAAGGAGATATTAATGTCTATGATAGGTTATTCCAGAAGCAAAGATGAATAGCCTTTAAAAATTAATTTATATAATTACAGATGTTAAAATATGAGCAAAAGACTGAGAAAGGTCCTTCAGAAATATTATAAAATATTAAGTTACAGAGAGTTAATCTATCTGTGTATATAAAACTATCTAAAGGAGGAAGAAGAGAACAAAGGGAAAGAAATATCTGGCAGCCAGAAAAGTGTCTTTTATGTGTGGAACAGAGAGGTACATTAGGTCTGGGAAAAATATTTCTTGAGAGTACTCTACTCCTATTCTCAAATTCTACAATTATCAAACAACCATATTTTTACTCTTAGAAAATGAGATTTTAAATTTCTGGTCTATTGAAGGGAAAGCTTCTCTCATGACAAATGGATATAATAGGAAATAAGCTCAGACCCTAGAGATCTCAGCAGACCAAGTAATCTTGTTTGGTCCTTACCACCACCAACACAATAGTTATAAAAAAGTTCTCAGTGCCAAACCTTAGAATACGGTAAGTAACAATTCTACAATTTACTACTAAAATGTAGTGGTTACTAATGATAAATTCATTTCAAAAAGTATATCATCTCCCAAGGGTTCACTATACGACCACCACTTTAGAAAATTTTGCTCTTATTTATGACCTCATCTACAATCTTGGAGCAACATACCAAACATTTAATATTCCCAAAATCTCAAGGTAACTGCTTATATATAAAACACTATCCCATCACACAATGCAGAAACAGAGTATAAAATTACAAGGACAAAATCAAAGGTATTAGATGGCACCTACATTCTAAAGGTTTTCAAATAAAGCCGTGAAATAACGGGAACAAGGTTTTCAGAAAACAAGTTAGAAACAACAACACTAATATGAGGTCAGCAAAATCAGCAGCCAGATACACTAAATTCAATACACATACTAAATTCATCTAAAGCAAACTAAAAATAAGGTAGTTCTATAAACATTTTCCCTTTAATCCTATAGTACCAAATACCTCTGTAAGTCAACTTACAGAGCTCAAAAATTCTGTCGACTCTACTCATTCAACTTTTCAATTATATTTGCTATAGCCACACCATCACAGGTCACAGAGAAAACTGATTAGATAAATAAAAGTAAAATATGTATTACACATTTCTGAAAGAACAGTATGCTGTTTATTGATTTTACTATTCACCCAAAGGCAAGTTAGTGGTCTAAAATGTTTGCTAATAGACAATTAGGCTTATATACTATCCTTATTTTCATTCAAGTTTTAAAGGTAAAAACTTTAATTTCAACAAATATGACACAATAAAAGTTCAGGAAAGTTAAAAACAAAAACCCAGAAGTTCACCATTTCCTCTGTTTTTGTTACCACCACCGCCTAAAGAAATCATTTAAAAAATTATATTCCTTTCTAAGAACACAATTTTCTAAAACACAGATTAAAATGTCATACAAAAATTCAGTTCTCAAGGCAATTCATAATTCTTGGTCAAACAATTACAATTTTGTATGTTTTTTTTCAAAACTGTCATAGAATTCAGGAATTTGGTGTCTATTAATGTTATCAAGAGAAGCTGAATAATATCGCTCTCTTCACTTGACGTGCATATACTTTTATAAGAGATTAGAGGAGGAGATACATTTTGGAACCCACATGGTGTATGTATTTTCTGAACCCCACAATACTATGCAAAGAGAAAGAACAAGCAACACTGTATTTCATCCTTAATTTCAATGATTTACTAGTGAAAAAAAACCTAGTTCCCTAGCCAATAAAATATCAATCTCTTTACTTGCATCTATCTATCTGTGATTATGTATTTAACAAACATTGTAATGCAACAATTAGTAAATATAATCTATTTTTTTAAATAACATTTAAAAAAAGCCATCATGACAGACAGGCAATATAATACAAATCTTCAGTATACTTCTTAGCATAGAAACATAATTATCTAGAAATGATCCTGTCACATATAAACAAAATCATATATAAAAATGAGTTCTCCCAACATTATTTTATAATTACTAAGAAATATAATTACCAAGCAAATACGAGGAAAAACTGTAAATCAATCTAGAATATTTAATTATAAAGTTAAATCATAAAGTATGCTTTGGTTTGGGTAGTCAAGTGTATATATGCATCTGTAAAGACAGCAAATTCATAAATTATATTACTAATTTTAATCACTAATTTATCAATCTCTCTTAAAATAATCAAGAACTTAATAGAAAGCTGCTTTCATTTGATTATAATTATTTATAAAGCAGGAAAAAAAGCCCATAAACTCATAGAACATGTTTCTTGAATCTCCATCCTAATATATTAGTCAGACAAAAGGGAATACTTAACTGTAATCACAAACAAAAGGTCTTTGAACCTTAAGGTTTCCTATTTAATATTAACTTAAAATTCTTTTCATAATTCTTTTACTAAAGAGAAGCCACATTATTGAGTAGGAGTAAAAACCAAGGCAAAAATCTAGTTAATATGCATACATACAAACTTTTCTTAAATGTACTGATTCAAATTAATTTTATAGCAGTTAACCTTGTTTTGGCAGAAAAAAGCTGAAGATGCAAAACTATATTAAATAACTTGTGAAAAATGCATGTGATATAGAAATGCTAATGTTCACTTAAGTAGGCAAGCACAGAAAAAATCACTTAATATGTAAAAGATGATGGACCTGTGATATAGAATTACCAAATCTCAGTTGTTTCAGATCAAAAATGAAATTAAGAATCTGAGGTATGAGTATTAGTAATAACAATAAAACTGAGGAGAGATATAAAGAATTGTAAAATACAATGAGAAAAGCAGAAACTTAAAAGAACTATTTTGACATTATAATTATATATTTGCTCAGAGGAAGAAGTGGTAGTAATGAGATTATTTTACCTTTATCTTGAACTTCTTTTGAAAAGCGCTCCCTTTCAATAGCTGATTCTCTCTCTATTCGCTCAATTTCAGCCCATGCGTCCAATTCCACTTCATCATATATAGGTCCCTGCTGTGATACCTGTTGCTGATTCTGTACTACAGAAGTCTGGGGTTGTTTTGTAGCAACTGAAGTGTTCTGTTGTAAAACAGGCACTTGATTTGCTGGAAGGAATGCTGTTTGTTCTTGCTGCGACAAACACTGAGCAGCATTTAGTGGGCGGTTTACATCCTGTGGAGTAATGGGTGTTTTTGAAGTCTGTCCTGGGTACTGCACATTAAAAGGAATATCATTTTCTGAAACATTGCTATTTTCCATACCAGAAAGCATATCCTCTTGCTGGTCCATGTCTGAAGACCTTACACGAGAAAGTCTTAATGTAAGTTTAGTAGAGTCCTTAGACGGAGAGCTAATGATATCATACATTGCAGCTTTCTCACTCTGGTCTTTTTCATCCTTGCCTAATTTCATTTTCTTTTGCTTCTTTTGTTTTCTTTCTGGAGAATCTAGCAAGATATCCGGTGGAACATCTCGAGGTGATGAACAAGGTAGAGGCTGAGATGGTAGGATTAACGGTGGTCTTGACCCTAGAAACACAATTGAACGGGCAGGAATGAACACTTGTGCTAGTTTTATATTTTTGCATATTGTGAAAAAATAAGAAGTGACAATACAGTGATGCTAGAAAAAATATCAGAAAATTATCTGATCCAAGCTACTTATTTACAAAATACAAAAAGAAATCCTAAAGACTTGTTCCCCATGGTCTGTCAGCTTTCCGGGAGATGATCTAGGCTTGAAATGAAGTATAGGTATCATTTTCCAGGCCAGTATTATTTTTATTTTTGTGCCAATAAAATATAAATATTTAGTTTGAAAATGGTAAGAGTTCATTGTTTCTAAAGATGATACAACACAAATATTCTAGGAATAATGATCTCTATTCTTTCACTGACCATCTAGAAAAACTGACATATCTGAAGTAACAGTAAGTCTGTCAAATTAAAAAAAAAATCCTACTGACTATACTCATGTGAATACTGCCTTGTATAAGAAAAAGAAAGTAGAAAAAATTACAATTATTAGTCTTCATTTACTTCACAAACTGGTGATAAACTACTGATTTATACTTTTGTGTGGTCTTCTCTTTCTCCACTTAACATCATTTCAGTCAGCAATGTTAACATACTTAAAGTGTGACATAGAAAAATGACCTTTCAGAGAACATAGCTATTGTATAAAGTGTGATAAACAGGCTATTGAAGAAATTTACTAAAAATGTTAGTTTGAAGTTTTACTAATGGTGTTTTTAGATGAAGCTTATATAGGACATTAAAAAAAATAAAACTAACAGTTTGGGGCCATTTACTTTGTGTTGGAGCTTGCGCAAGGCACTTGGCACATCAATTCATTTAACTGACTCACAAAAATCTTGATGAGTATTTTATCACTGCTATTTTGCAGAAAGGAACATGAAGCTCATAGAGGTTAAAAAATTTGCTCAAGGTTACATAGATAACAAACCTGAAAAGAATTAAACCTAGATTTATCTGATGTTTGGATTATAATACACCATATCCCCTTTGTATTTAAAACCGAAGTGGCAAATTATGTATATAATAAATTTTAAACAAATTTCAAATTCCAACAATTCACCTAAAAATCAAATTAGACTGATGATTCATTCAACTCTCAAAACTAGCTGAAACACACCTCATGAACAGAAGGCTTCTAATAATGTGTTCGTGAAGTTGTTCTAAAGTTCTCTTTTTCTTTTTTTCTGGAGTATCCATCTACCCACGCACCCACCAGCCCACCCACACATCCACCTGCAAGAGTAAGAGGAAAAATGGGCTAGTTAACTAGACTGACAGGCTATCTCCATTGTTAAATCTCCCTGGTAGTCTGAATAGCTTCTCACCCTAACAATGCTTGTAAGCTAACCTACAAATACAGGTACTTTGGAAGTTGCTCTCTCTTTCAGGACATGGGTTATTTTCATCTCTGGAAATTTACAGAATTAAAAAATTTGAATGGTTCATAGAAGTTCAACTTTCACCTCATAAAAAATACCCTGATCAAAGAGTTGGGACAGAATCTGTGAAAAAAAAATCTTTACATTAATAAGAGGTAGACCAGTCCATGTTTTAGATGGCTATAATCAGGAATTCTCATGAACAGAGAAAACTTATTATCAGCTATATTACAATTAATTACTAGCTAATTCTTTATAGCGGAGTACAAAATTCTCCTCCAACAACCTGTTAATTCAAATTATCAGACTTTAATTTTAAGTACTTCAAAAAATAGCTCAAACCTGGACTTAAATTCACAATTTTGTGAATCTATTACACACAGAACACCACACAAGGTTCTTTGGTAATTCAAAGATAAACAATGTAAAATTCATGTCCATAGATAGCACCAGATAAATTATTAGAAAAAGTATAAACTAATGGCTTAAAGAGATTAGTAGAGGGTCCATGGAAGATCACCAGTTAACTTAGAGCCTGAAGAATATACAGGATTTTAATAAGAAATGAAAATAGATGTAAGGGATTTGAGGAGGTAACACTGAATAGGCCATATTTTGATAAATGACTACTTAAGAGGTGAGAAGGCTTTAAGATGATTCAGGACTGGGCAGCAGATAAGAGAAACAACAATAGCAGGAAAAAAAGTGAGAACAATTTTGAACATGAATGTGAAATACCAGCTAGACATGCGGAAGTTTTGTCTAGAAATGACCAGAGCCAAAGATATATATTTGGGAAACATGTTCACAAAAGTAATAAATGTTGTTACCAAAACTAAGTAAAGTAGCCAAGAAAAAAAGGACAACCCTGAAAGATAAGCTTAATAATGGAAATCCTGAGAAATGACAGAGCAGAGAGAAGAGCTAATGAAGAAAAAAAAATCTATGAAAGAAGTAGGACAACAGGTAGATTCAATGTCAAATAAGTTTTGTTGGGATGGGGATGGAGGTTAGAGAAAGCTGATAAATAATTTCAAATGTTTAAGTGAGTAAAACGTTTGTGGTTTGTAAAGAGCACTGGATTTCTCAGGGGGAACAATACTTTATATATCTAAAAATACTATAAGTAGTTTGTTAGGGAGAAGTGCAGGTTTGTTTTTTTCCTCCAATGTATGAAAAACAATAGACAGTCCTTTTGGACATCTGCATTAAGAAGTCTCAGTTCTTTACTCAACTTGAACTGTGAAATGCTGAAGGAAATTTCGGTAACAATAATACCTTTAGGAGTTCCATCACTTCCAGCAGGAGAGCATACTGGCTGTGGAGACCTCAATGGAAAAGATGCAGCATTCCTCAATGCTGAAGAATCTCCATCCTAAGAACAGAGTATAAAATTTGTATCTTGAATGATAGGAGAGGGTTTATAGAAATCTTAAAGAGAACCAATAAAAGACATAAATTACTGACAGGTAAAGTGTTGGTACCAATTCAATAGCATAATTCTTCTGCACTTTCCTGTTTTCTTCGTGGTATATCTTAGAAGAATTGAAACTGTATCCAAAAGAATCAACAGCCTACGCATGGCAATGAATAAGAAAACTGGTGTTACTAGTACGCTCCAATTTTGTTTGCTATTTTCTACAAAAGGAGCTGTGAACACCCTACCAGGCTGTAAATGTCTCGAGGGCAGAGTCCATTGTCATCTCTGGTGTGTCCTTAGATACATGTAACTTATGTGACAATACCACCAAACCAATAACACGACAAATTTCCATAATATGAAATATTTTAATAATATCAAAACAACATTAAATTTTAGGGGGAAAGTTTTATACAGGACTTAGATCGAAAAAGAGCTGAGTTTTAATAAGTAGAGGTTCATTATTTAAGAGAACATTTTTGTGTGAGCATGTATTTAAAAATGAAATTATATTTCATTAAGAACCCAAACCTCTAGACCAGGGGTTGGTAAACTTTTTCGGTAAAGAAACAGGTAATAAATAGTTTAGGTTTTCTAGGCCACATGCAGTTTCGGTCACATAATGTTCTTTGCTGTAGTTGTTGTTTTTAAACTCTTTGAAAATGTAAAAACCATTCTCAGTTTGTCGGTCAAGCTACTGGTCAGTTTACCAACCCTGCTCTAGACTAAGCTCTGTGGGTACAGAAACCATATTGTTCATAGCTAGATTCTCAGACCTAGTATACTTCTTGATATACAGTAGATATCTTTTAAATTGTGGAATTAAAATACTAGGTTATGAGACAAATACCAGAACTATTTTATTACCTTAATGACAACTAATATATTACATACGTCACTACTTAGCCTGTGCACCATGTGTAGGTAGTCATCACTTGAGCCATGTCTAGGATTATCAGCATGATGATTAGCTGAACTGCCAGACAACGGACCAGAAACTTTATTATCATGTATGTTTCTCAAACCACCTGCAACAATGGGACTTGATACCGATGCTGAAATTAATAAAAATAAAAAAAAAAGCTTTATAAAAATAAACTGTTAAAATTCTTAGAAGACAATAATTGTTCACAAGAAATATTTTAAGCACACAGAAATTACAGAGAATAATATAACTAGCACTCATGTACTAACTATCCAGAGCTTGATCAAATCTTAACGCTGTGTTACATGTCATTCAGATCTATAGTCGTGTGGCATAACAAGCTTTCAGTAAACAATGGACTGCATATACGATGGTCTCTTAAGATTATAATAGAGCTGGAAAATTCCTGTCACCTAGTGATGTTATAATGTTATGGCCATCATAATGTTGTAGTGCAAAGCATTATTTACTTGTTTGTGGTGATACTGGTATAAACAAATATTGTTTATTTACCATGGTGTTACAGGTGCCGACAGTATTCAGTATAATAACATCCTGTACAGGTTTGTAGCCTAGAAGCAACAGGCTATACCATATAGCTTACGTGTATATAGTAGGCTACACCACTTAGGTTTGTATAATACATTCTACGATATTCACACAGTGAAGAAATGGCCTTGTGGTGCATTTATAAGAAAAATGAAGTAAAACATTAGATATAGTTGAAGCTCTCCATATATCAGCATATTCTTCTCCTCTATTTCCTTTGCCTTATTCCCTACAAGTAACACTGTATTTTAGAATTCACTCTACCTATATCTTTACACCTTTGCTATGAATATATCCCTAAATAATACTTAGTATTGTTTTGTACACTGACTGTATGTAAATGGTATATATCCTTAACTTGCTTTTAAATTCAATGTCATTTTGGAATTTATCCATTTTTATAAATGTAGTTATAAATTCATTTATTTTAAAAACATTATATATATTCTCCTGAACAATGTACACAATTTATCCATTCTATGTTACATGTTTAGACAGTTTTTTGTTGTCATAATGCTGTAATGCATACTCTTGTACAAGACTTTTTTTTTTAACAAATGTATTAAGAAGTGAAATTGCTGGATATGTCCATTTTAAAACCCTATCAAATATTAACAAATAGCTTTCCAAATTACTTATGTGCATTTGTACTCCACTGGTAGTATATGACAGTTCTTACTGCTCTATAGCCTTGCCAACAATTTTTGTCAGTCTGAGAACGGGAAATGTCTCTTGACTATCACTTATATTTGTAAGTTTGATTAACAGTTAAGTCAAGCATCTTTTCATAGGTATTGGCCATTCAGGTTCCCTCCTTAAGAGAAAATCATAAAAAGACCGTTTTCCATATTTTCTTTTAAAGTTTTACAGTTCTGTTTTTTCACACTTAGGTCTTTAATCCATATAAAATTTATTTTTATGTGTAGTATGAGATAGGAATCCCAATTTTACGTTTTCCATGTGGTTAACTGTCTCAGAAACCATTCTTTCTCCATTAAGATATGATACCACATGTATAAAGTTCCACTTGTTCATGGGTATGTTCTGAGAACTCTAACAAATTCCACTTCACCATATTCTACTTTTCCACGTTTGGACCAATATTACAATAAATCCTGATTCCTGTTAGATGATCGAACTACATCTCATTACCTTTCAAAATTATCTTGCCTATTCTTGAATTTTTATTTTTTCACATGAATTCCTAGAAGCAGCTTAAACCGCATAAAAACCTTGCTTGGGATTTTTATTAATATGGTATTAAATTTATAGATTTGAAAAAATCCCCATCTTTACCCTACTGAGCTCTTCCATCAATGAAGTATCATAACTTTTTCCTTTCTTAGATTTTTTTTTAATATCTCTATCAAAAGTTTTATAATTTTCTCCACAAAAGAGTATTCCTAGGTATCTTATGGTTTTCCTTGAAGTTGTTAGTATTTTATGGGTATATTTAAAATTGCTTATCTTAGGCTTATAAAAATGCAATTCATTTCACTGTTATGATCTTGTATCCAGTAACTGTGTGGAGTGTTTTTATTAATTCTATTATTTGTAGCTTCTCTTAGATTTTCTATGGAGACAATCATATCATCTGAAAATAATACTTTTGATTTCTTCTTTACCAATAATTGTGTATATTTTTATGCTTATCTTCCTGTATCGACTAAGACACTCATTAATTTGTAAAATAAATCACACACTAAATTAAAGTGATCTTACAGGCATTCATATTCTATCCTGGATTTCAAGAAAAAAGTTTCTAATTTTTCACCATTAGTAAGTTAGCCTTCATCAGGAAAAGGCTGTCAGAATAAGGTTGTTCTAGTCTATTCTTATTCAGTGAAAAACTTTTAAAAATCATAAATGGAAATTAAATTTTACCGATTGATTGATGAGAGAAAGAAACACTGATTTGTTGTACCACCCACTTATGCATTCATTGGTTGATTCTTATATGTGCCCTGACCGGGAATGGAACCCACAACCCTGGCGTGCTGGGATGATGCTCTAACCCAATGGGCTACTCTGCCCATTTGGCAAATTTCCAAAAAATTGGAAGCTCAATTTTTTTCTTTTTTTCTTTTAATGTTCTTCTGCCATCTCTTGAGGCTCACAGGATCCCTATCCCCCTAATCTGAATTAATTTTCTAATATTAACCAATCCATGTATTTCTTATATACATCCAATGCTATCATACAGATTATAACACTGCTTATTTGATTTGGTAATATTTAGAAATTTTGTTTCCCTGTTCACAGATGATGACTAGAATATTTTATCATTAGAACAACTTTTCCTTCAATGCTTGCTAGAACTTGTGGATAAAACTGTGTGAGCATAGTTTTATCCCCTCTCCTTTTAAATGAGACAGATTTTGAACTACAGAAGGAGGTACAAGCATTTTAAATTATGACAGATATTATCAAACTCCTCTCTAAAATGGCTAAACCAATTTATACCTCTACGAAGACTGAGAAGTTCAATTTTCTCTGTATACTTGTTGATTCTAGGTATTATGTAACTATAAGGTGCTTACTAATCTGATAGAAATAAAATTATATTTCATTTTAACTTTCACATCACTTTATGTGAGCCAGGTTGACTATATTTTTTCATATATGTAACTTTTCTGTATCCAATTTGCTTTTCTTTTACAGCAAATTGTTTACTTCTCTAGTCTACTTATATCTGACTTTTATCAATCTATTTAAGATGTTGGTATATTAAAAATTAATATTTTGTGATTGTAATAAATTTTGAAAATGTTTTTCTCCATATTTACTTGTCCTCATTTATGTTCTCTCCTCTTATACCGAAATTTATAATTAATCTGTTTTTTTTCATTTCTAGAATCCAGGTTTTCAGTCTGCTTAGAAATAAGGCCTTCTCAACTCTTAAGTAATTACCAAAATCCTACCCATGTTTTCTTCTTATCATTTCATTACTTAAAATACAAACAAACAGGTAAATATTTCACCTATCTAGAACATTTACACTTGAGATGATCTATGAATCCAACTAAAAATTTCCAAATGGCTAGCCAATCAATCCAACATGATTTATTAAACAATCCATTCTTACATACTGATTTAAAAATACCATCCTTAGAATGACAATAAAAAAAAAAATCACCATTTTCCTATGACCAGTGTAAAAACTGATGAAATGAGAATTGTATGCTAAATTTTTTAGGTAAAAGATTAACTGGAACAGGATATTTACATGATCTCAAAATATCGCCCTTCAGATTACTTGCTAATAGCAAAGGGCAAAAGATAACATACTTATACAATGGAGAGATGAAGTAGTCACAACCTAAACACCATTAATACTGGGACCACATGACATTGTGTGCCTTCTGATGTGATGCAATATAAGCGCACATTATTCCTTTGGTTATCCAATACTATTGCCAAAAATATATAACTAGAAGCTAATAAAGCTTTTGAAAACAACTTCCAGTCCATAGGAAATATAAGGAATATATGAGCGAATTAAACAACACTATGAGGAAAGAGTTGGAGTCTAGAATATGAGATACTCTACAACAAAAATAGTAGAAACTCTCAACAAACAACAAAAATTACTGTTATGGGGGGAAGAAAGATGTAAAAATCAAATGCAATGTGTGAGAAACTAGATTAGATCACGCTTTGAAAAGAAGAAAGATTATGAATGTCATATTTGGGACAACTGGTGAAAACTGACTATAGACGAGACATTAGGTGATACCACAAACTATTCTTAATAATTTTAGGGTAAATGATTAGAGCTGGTGTTTATACAGGATAATTTCCTTCCTGTTAGTAGATGTACTTAAGGGCAAAGAATTATGACGCCTGTTGGTGAAGGGATTCATTGTGCTAATCTTTCAACTTTTCTGCATGGTTAAAATTTTATAATATAAAGTTGAAAAGGTGTTTTAAATGTTACCTCTCGCATACTCTAAATTCCCATATCTATTTGCCTCATTCTGGGTTCTTTTCTGGCCCATTTACCCATCCATTTGTTTCTTACCACAGTAAATTTTCCTATTTAGAACAACTTTTATATCTGAGTGGGGCTAATCCCTGAGTTCCATTTTTAGTTCCTCAAGTATCTGAGAATTTCCAAGAAATGACACATTACTGAACAGGCCCCCAAACTATATTTCTCCTTTGATTTTGTGACTTCAACTTATTTTTCTGAAAAAGCTTGTTTTATCTTGTTGAAAACCCACAATATTTAGAGTAAAAAAACCTGTGTTGTTTCCTGCACATGCTTATGTATATGTGGACAGTTCCATAAGCAACAAATGTGTCCCCCTATTAATTACATTTAAAATGTTCCTCATACCTATGTGTGCCAGAGTATATACTATTTCGCAAGTATCAAGAGTCTACATACATCCATACTTATGTTCAGCACTCACATTAAATTCTGTAATTTTGAAGGTATCTATTCCAAATGTGTGATTTGCCCACTAGTTTTTCTTTTTGTTAGTGTATGAAACAGTTTCGACCTAGTATTTCCTTCTCTAGCTTTGGGAAGCCAGAAGTTGGCTGTTTTGATAAATGACTAAGTTAAAAGCTTATAGTTAAAAGTTTATAAATAAATAAAGTTTTGACTTTATGCTTAATAAAAAAATAAAAATATACATAGAAACTAATGCTTGACTGCAAATGTTAAAGATTTGCTCTTAATTATGGGAGAAAAAACCAGATATTTGTTATATTATCTTTTGCACTTTGCTTTTTAAAATTTCTTCCACAAAGTACAAACAAATTTATACTAATAATAAATCATTTAGTAGCCATTTCATACATCCCAAGCAAAATATAACCTTAAATAAAAGCATACAATCAACATTTGCCTTCAATTGAAAACTAGTAATCTAATCCCAGAAATTTTTGCATCTAAGATTAATTTTCTTCTACTTATACTGTATCTACTTTATAGTGAAATTTTCACATTATATATATTTACCAATTAAAATCTAATTTTTCTTTGGCTTACTGCAACTGTAGGAAAAAAGTAATAATAAAAAGCAGTTCCTAATTTCAGAACTAGATATACTCAGTTGTATAAAAACCTAATCCAAAGGGTCAAAATGACAATGATCCTTTTACTTCCCAAATGATAAATTTCCAAATGATAAGTAACATGTTTTTTTAATAACTTAAGCCATATCTTAAAAGAAATATTTGTTTGTTGATAAATAAGTATACAGTATAGTATTTTACCTTGTGTTTTAAAAACCCTAAAAGAGAGAAATGAATTTGCTTGGAATACTAGGTATTCCCTTCAAGGAAACAACCAACTTTCTTACCTTGCTGCATCTGTGGATGTGTTGTATAACTTGATGGATGGGAGTATGGCATGTATCCTGCAGGGCTTTGTGGGGCATATGGACTAGGCACTGGGCTATTTTGTTGTGGCATAAATCTGTTCCCAGAGCTTGTCTGTGGTGGCACAAACCGGCTAAAAGCCAAAATCCAAATAAACAATATCAGGACATAAAATAAATAGGTTATGCCTTGAGATTTCACTGTCATAAAATTCTCCAAGTTCTAATTTATTTAAATTAGTATCTATGCAAACACCAAAAATCTGAAAAATAGATATACAAAAATCATGCACAAATCATGTAAGTTACACTAAACGGTTTATGAAAACTGGGATAATTCATTTATTTTACTTGCATAGAAGTATCCATCTGTTTAAGTTATATAAAGGCATGCTGCCTAAGTTCTACTCTATAAATTTTCTTATCTCAAACACACTGGTTATTTTAACACACTCTTTTGTCTGTCTTTAAATTAAGTTACTAAAATGATAGATACTTCAATCCATATATTAGAGTATTTTGCATATAAGGTAAAAATGTTCACGTGGGTTACTATTTAAGACTAAGTAAGCACTTTAACTCCTTAATTACATGTAATTCACCATTACCTATACGTGTGTATACTTTATATTCACAAGTATATTCACCACAGAAAACAATACTTAATGAAATAATATATATATAAATATTACCTGGAGGGGCTATGTGAGATAGTGGTTTGTTGATAATTGGAAGATGCAGGACTACTGTGCATGGAATTCTGAGAAAGTTTATACTGAGACATCATCATTCCTAAACAAATACACACAAAGATGGAACACATATTATTTTCTTCTGTTTCCTTTAAATGACTTAAATCAATTGTTCTTTCACAAACATTCAAAAGATCTTTGTTTTCTGTTTTTGACCAACCTGTTCATTTTGAAGAGCAAAATACAGAAACTGTAAAGTGTAAGTACAACCAATTTGATCAAAACATCCTTTTACTGAATAACTAAGAGCAGCTATAGAGATTTAATTTTTTAAAAATTTTACTTGCTTTCTTTAAAGTCCTAACATTTAGACTTAGAATTTAAAAGAACTTTTAGAAGTCATTTTACCCCCCTGATCAAATATTACTCACTTCCTTCTATAACAGGCCTTTGGGTGGTTTTCTCATATATCTCCCATTTTTAGGAGCTTTAGTGCATAATACTATTTGTCCATTGTGATTCTATCCTAAATTGTTCTGTTTTTTTAATTATTATTTTTTATTACAGGCCTAGGTTTTTTAAAGTACTTTATTTGGGGGCCAAAAGTTTAAGATGCTGCAACCCTTCTGAAAGGCTTTGATGCAAAGAAGAATGCTCCTACTCTTTCTTCCACAATAATTCTTTGCCAAATATTAAGGATTAAATAAATATTTGAGTAATGAGAGGAAATCTGGGGGTAGTTTTCATATTCTCACATTTCTTTTCAAGCTACAGATTGTTCCTTCAACTGTTACACAAACGGCATTGTTATACAGATTATAAGAAAAATTCAATTATTTAGAAATTTTAAAATCAAAGATAAAACCTATGATTAAGTCTTAACTTTCTTATGATATGCATAGTTAATCTTCTTGGAAACTTCAAGTATAATGTTATATTCCCAAATTTCATTTCCTGCTATTGACATGAAAAGTGCCCTTCACCAGAAACATTCAAACAGAAGCTGCATGTTCATTTGCCAGGAATACTACAGAAGGGATTCTAGCTCTCTGACAGTGGTTGAATGAGGGCTGGAAATCACCTCAAAGCTACCAGTAATACTAATGTGTTTTCCTTCGTATATAGTCTAAATTTCAACTTTTGAGCTTTCTATTCCAAATCAAATTCAATACTAAATCATATGTTCCGCACCTTAATAATTTAATTATGATTATTGTTACTGAATTTTTTTAAACAAGGAGGGTAATATTCCATAAGATGGGAGTTTAAAAAAAATCTTCAATTAACAGTCATCTCTGGAACAAGCTGGAATTACTAGTTTCAAAACAATAGTTCTATACCTAAAATGAACAACTGAAATTCTAATAGTTCTTTCTCATTATTTCAAAGTTCCAAAGAAGTATAAATAAAATGATTTTCATATTATTAAATTTTCTCCACGTGTGACTCACATTTATACCTAGAATCACCTAACCCTAATCAACAAAATAAACAAGTAAACAAAATACAACCAACAACATTGAAATAAAAAAAAAACAAAACTGGGGGGGGGGGATAAAAAATAACAGGGGAAAAGGAGGGGAAGGGCCATCAAGGAACATGCATAAAGGACCCATCCACAAAGCCAAATGTGGGAAGGATTTGGGGTGGGAGGTGGGGATGGGTAGGGCTGGGGAAAGTGGTGGCAGGAAAATGTTGACCGCCCTCCCCCCCCAAAAGGACGGGGAGGCTAAGAATAGTATAGGAAATTGAGAATCCAAAGAATTGACATGTACAATCCATAAACATGAACTAAGAGAGGTGGGGATGATGGGATGGGGTGCAGGGCAGAGGGGATAAAAGTGGGGGGGGGGGAATGGGACAACTGTAATAGCATAATCAATAAAATATACCAAAGAAATAAAATAAAATTTTAAAGTTAACTATCTGTTGAAAAATGGTTAGAAAAATATCACAATGTGCTATTAATTTTTAAATGCTAGTTTATGTTTTTACAAAGTAGGATATGGGACAACAGAAATAGAATAACAAAAATAAAAAAAGAGGAATCTAACAACATTTTGGATTAAACTATAATTATATGTGTAGTATAGAACACAAAATATGTGACTGAAAGGTAAATACTAGAAGTTTTTTTATTAGAGTGATTTACTATCTAAGTTAAATGTTTAAAAAATGTAAGTTACCAAAACATAGTATAAATAGCCTTGGAAGACTTCCTTTATTCAATTGCTTAGTTACCCACATTATTCTACATTAAATGCTCCTTTCTTATCAGTCTTTCTTCCAATCCAGTGACCTCCCACATTGTCTTTCATTCCAACATTCTTTCAAAACAAACATAATTCTCATTTTCCTTTCAAAATTCAGATCTGTCTCCTATTACTGCAATACAGCTTATTAGTTCTCATGAAGATATAGTCTTGCCCTTGCCTTTGATTCGCTAAAAGGTGAGTTGGGCAGAAGCGATTTGCTCCGAGGAATAAATAGTAAAATATGCAATTGTTTTAAAAACACAATCCACATACAATACACAAAATCAACAAAGTAATACTATTAAAAAACAAAACAAAACTAGGAGATGGAATGGGGAGCTTCATGGAGGTGCTTCCAATAAATCTGGCAATATTTTTAATACAATTACTCAGTTAACTAAGTTAAACCTTCTTCACTCGTCTTCTGACCATTTTAATTTTGAGAGCCACACAAAGTAATTGGGCTTGAAAAATTCATTAAGCTTCAGGCTAAACAATGATCCTAACTCAAAAGGTGCTCCTGCGCCACATAAAAATGCTACTTTTGTTGGACAACATATTTTCATGATTTTCACCATACTTATTATAAATAGGTTTTTCCTTAATAACTTATTACAAACTCATTTTTCCATTGCTAAGGCAACAAAAGTGTTAAACCAGTTATTGCACAGCCATAAATGTAATCACCATCAATAATGAAACTAATATCTGGTATAATTATTTATACAGGTACTGCATGTTAAAAAGCTCTGTAAATTTTATTATTATTTGATTAATGAAAATACTTTTCATACCAATTATATAATTTTCTAAAATTAAAAAAATCCCTAAAGTTCTTTGATTGAGAAAACTAACACATTCTGAAATATCTAACAAAATACACTTTAAATTTTGTCTGATTTTCAAGAAATTTAGATGCATATTATACTGCAAATATATTAGCATCCATTTCGTTTCCTTCTTTTCTTGGCTTGATTCAGGTTATCAATGCAGCATTCATAGATGAAAGGCTAGCTTGTTAAAGGACACATTTCAATTTAATTAATACCTGTTAAACGAGTTCTGATATGGACCCATAAAAATCTACAAAATTCAATTATTATGAACCTCACCACTTTGTACATATTTGTTCTGCATACTTTTCTCCCTGAAAACGTTAGGACTCCTTGCCAGGACGGCCTGCAACAAGACTGGTATGTCGCCTTCTGGATCATCACTGCCAAGGTTATCTTTCAACTCTCTGGCATTGAAAAAATAAATATCAAAAATTAAAATAGTGATTGGTTAAGAATTTCCTATTCTACATTAGTTAGATAGCAATTCACTAATGAAATTCAGAAAAGGCTGTGGAAGAAAGTCAAGAAAAAGATATAGTATAAAAACAAATCACACAGGTGTGTTTAACAATTTGATGGGTTTCTGAAGGTGCGATTCCTGAAAGAAACAGACATTAAAAATAACAGAGGAGAATTTTTCCAAGGATAACGTTTTCCCCCATTTTAAACACACATATACAAAAAAGCGCAAAACATATTTTATGAAACTATGAGCTTATTTAAGAACGTTCACATCAATTTCAAAGTAGAAAGCAGAGTCTACTCTAAATTATTCAAAATA
Organism: Mormoops blainvillei; assembly: GCA_004026545.1. NCBI lineage: Eukaryota > Metazoa > Chordata > Mammalia > Chiroptera > Mormoopidae > Mormoops > Mormoops blainvillei. Next base: position 220,253 of record PVJD01000822.1, read on the forward strand.
ATAGAAGGGTACAGAAGTGATAATTATGCACAGAAGCTGATATTTGGGCTTAGAATATATTTTCTCCTTCACATATGAATACGAGTCAATCATTTTGAGAATGTCCTCTGAATGAAATACTACTGCCGCATTAGCTAAGACAAGACCCAGAGGTTATGTAATATACCATCTTATATATTTTTTCTCAAATAAAGCCATGAGGAAGAAAAAAATCCCCCCAAGAAAGTAGTTAAGAATAGTCATTTTTTTTTTTTGAGAGAGAGAGGGAGGAAAGGAAGAAGAGGGGAGGGAGGGTAAGGAGGAGGGTAAGGGAAGGAGAAGGGGAGGGGAGACAGAGGGAGAGAGAGAGAGAGAGAGAGAGAAGACACGGAGAGACATTGATCAATTTTTTCCACTTATTTATGCATTTATATTCATTGGCTAATTCTTGTATGTGCCCTGACTGGGGACTGAACCCACAACCTTGGTAGATTGGGACAATGTTCTAACCAGCTTGAGCTACCTGGCCAGGGCCATAGTCATAATTTTCAATAAACCTGAAAGTAGCAAATTAAATTCATAACTATGGAAGATAAATGATAAAATTAAATACAGGCAGTATTTTAAACTTTATATACTATATGTCACTGTTCAACTCACTAAATCTAAGAAAGACTTATAAAGATGGTATCCAATTATAAGATTCAATAAATTTCTGAGTGCAATCTTAAAGTAGCTCTCCATAAAATAAATCATAACTGTGTATGTACCGTTTCCCTTTATCTCTTAAAATATTCAGTGAAAACTGTTAAGAATGCATAGGTATAACAAATGATGCAATATTTAGACATTATTAAATTTCTGGGGTGGCAAAATATTAGTATTATACTTCCTTCTGATTTTAACTAATCATATCTCAGTGTTTCCATCAGTAAATTCACATTCAGTATTTTATCTGTGAGTCGCCAGCTTTAAAAATGGCCCCAAAGTGCCCCGGCTGGTGTGGCTCAGTGGACTGAGTGCCGGCCTGAGAACCAAAGAGTCGCAGGTTTGATTCACAGTCAGGGTATATGCCTGGGTTGCAGGCCAGGTCCCAGTAGGGGGCATGTGAGAGGCAGCCATACATTGATGTTTCCTCCCTCTCTTTCTCCCTCTCTTCCCCTTTGTCTAAAAATAAAATCTTAAAAAAAAAAAAAAAATTAAAAAAATGGCCCCAATGTATGTACTGCATCTAATGGCAGAGCCCTCTCCATTAAAATGTACATTCCTCATTCCCCTAAATAATGAATATTTAAATCTAAAAAAAAATTAAATGATGCGACGATACATGAGTACCACTGTACAGTGGAATGTAAAGAGATAAGGGTGAGAGATTTAACTTTTTAAAAAATAATTTAAGATTACTTGATGCTGTTAAAATAGTATATGTACTGCTTTTGCAGTAAAAAAATTTTTTAAAGTATACTTATGTGCAAAAATTTATAAATAAACTATATAATTTAAGTTTATATTATTTTAAAAACACATACCTTTGTTCAGATTGTATTGATAAATCCTGGGGAAAATTAGTCCCTAATTCTGCAGTAGCCTTTCATGGAGTTAGTCTTGAGTTGTTTTTATACTTTGCATGAGAAGCATGTGAGCCTACTTCAAATAAAGCAAGCAGGAGCACTGTCCCTAGTGGTTGGGAATTCTAACCACTCTAACTAAATACCAGGGGAAAAAAAGATACCTTGAAAACCTCTACACAGATCCATCAGGATGGGTATCTCAAAGACTATTCCAAAGCTATTGAAAAAAAATCTTCATAGAACTACATGGGTCAGAACTGTTGTCTCAAAGTAACTATGGCCTATTTAAATCTCATTAATATATTATCACAGAAGGCCATGTTCTCACCTGGATATTGATATATTTTAAAAATAAACTACTATCTAATTTTTTTGAAATAAAACGTAAAACCAGGAATACTGATTCTCTTAGTAAGAACACAACTTTTTACTTTATTTTAGATTGTACTTACATGTGATCTGTTGAAACCTGGTTGAGGCTATGGACAAGCTGTGAAACCAAATTTTCATCCCTACAGGCCAAAAGGCAATTCACCTCTTCTGCTATTCGTGCATTGAAGAGGAGGCTCTTTGTAGTTGTAGCAGGTAAAGGGGATGGAAGAGGCAGCTGGTTCAGGACTATTTGGAATAAAATCAGATTATTAGAAATTGAGTTAATGTAATAAGTCTCTTAGTGCATATATATATATATGAATTAAAAATAAGTTTTAAATATCAATTAGCTCTACAAAACTCCTAAATCATCACTTGGACCAAAACAGATCATACCACTCTCTGAGAATAAAACTTGGTTCCTTCATATTCATATTGCTTTTTCTTAAGTTTTCATTAATTTAATAAATAAATAGCCAAAAAGGTAAGGTCAAAACTAAGTAACTTCCAAAATTTGAGACTACATTAATTAATCTCATTTATTTTTGCTTGTAAGATTTATCAGAATCGCTAGTACCCTCACTTAAATAAAGAATAATACCTGACTCTTCACCAGATAGACAAGTACCATGTTTTTTAAAAGCTTAAGTATATACAAACATGAACAGCTCACATTAGCAGGAGAGCATTCAAAGAATAGGAATTAGGAGGAAGACTACCTAAGGTTTTTTGCTTTAAACCTTTATTTAAACCAGAGCTCCTTTATTATAAATTCCTAAATAGTTCTTCCTTCATTCTATTCTAAACAGCAAAGAAAAGGACATATGGTAAATGTTTTACAGTACTTTAAATTCAACTATTTAATGTCTCTTCACAAAAATGTAAATCTGATTATTTGCCTAAACTAAAAGTTAAGAACTTAACTAAAATGTCTTTGTTTTGGGCTTAATTTCTAATCTCCTACACAGTATTACTATCATGCTACTCAGCCCCAATGGGTAATGTTTTTCTTATTAATAAAAATCCAGGAAACAAATTATTACTTGCTGAGATAATGGAAGGACAAATAAAAAGAAATGCCTGGTGGAATATCTGATTTTGCATTCCTACAGATTACATGAGTTTATGCCTTACTCATAACAAAGTGGTAAAACTAAAAACAGTTTTAACAGTTTTCTTACCTGAGTTATCCTAACCTCACTAGCTACTTCCTTGTTATCTCAGGTCTCATAAATGAGCCTGCTACTTTCCTAACCTCAAAGTTGTAGTCATCTATTTTACCCCTGCTAGAACCAGCTGGAAATTAACAGTAAGATAGTATTTGGGGGACACTGAACACAGATAAAAAACATTTCTTGAAGTTATTTTCTCATAGCTCCTTTATTATAAAGCCCTAAATCTTATATATGCCGCACACACAAAAAGTATGCCATCTCCTCACCTTCTACCATTCTCTTAACATTTTTTTCCCTTTGTGTTTATTTAAGTAGGATGACACAGGGACTAATATTGTGGGTAGCTTTTTGAACAATTAGGGACAAAAAGAGTTGCCCACCAAAAGAGCAAGTTCCTAAAAAAAGTGTTATGTTATATAAATCTCAAAAGATAATATTCTTTATATCCTTTTAAACTTAACTCTTCAGAGTAAAATAGGTTGTTGATATCTATAACAAACTCCAACAGATACTGAACATAACATCCAAAATAACCATCACTAAAAAATTAGATTGTCGGGCTATCAAATTTTCTTCTTTGAATGGCAGTTTCAGTTAATTTCAATAAATGCTTCTGAAAAAGTCTGCATTAGTTTCTATATGCAAACCAATGTTCATTCAGTTTAAATTTTTCTTAATGCTTGGTCTAATTTTATTTGGTCCTTACTTTTGCACTTATCCCTTTATCATGTAAAACCACAAGCACATGCTATCGTTTATTTAATGGGTCCTTAGGATGGAACACAAAGTAAGGTCTTACCTATTAGTAGCTGACTAGACTAGTTTTGGTACTTTCACATGTATGCCAATGAATCAAACAAAATAATGATGTCTCTCTTTCAAAATATAGGCTCTTAAAATTTTTGTTATTTATTGTTACAAATAATTTTTGTCATAGTTTCTCTAAAAATCATTGTTAACACACAGTGGAACATAAATTAGATAAATTAACCAAACTTACGGTCTGTGAGACTAGCAATCCCCGCAAGAGTAGTGATGGGGACATGGGGCATATCCCCATTCATCCTGAAGTTCTGGAATGGTGTTGCCTATAAAAGTACTTAGTTCAGGTGCCAGCTGTCATTACTTCCCATTTCCCAAACACTGCAATGAGAAAGATACAATTATTTGTAGTATGTCAAATACATTACTATTAGGGAAAAGCTTATAAAAAATAGTTTTTTCTGCTTTTCTTGTATGTTCCACCTTTAGAACAGTAATAGCCATTGTTCATAAACTACTTAGTGTATGTTAGGCACTGCAAAATGTTATGCATATATTAACTCATTTAGTCCTCACAACAAAGTAAGGTAGATACTGTTATTTTCTGCTTTTTACTGAAAAAATTAATTTACAGGAAATTTAAAGTAATTTGTGGAGCAGATTAGAACCAAAGCAATCTGGCTCAGGAGTATGTGTTACCAGAAGGCTGTATTACTAGACAAGGATACTCGATTTTGACAAGCATTATAATTCTTTTCCATATCATAAACACATTAAAACCTAGCTTCCACTTGCCTTTCTAGCTTTGTCTCTCATTACTTTCCTACATAAATCATCCTCTCCAATTAAGCTGATCAAATTCTTTTGAATCTACCCTGTATTTTCTCACTGTTATTTATTTCCTAATATCTCTATCTCCCTACCTACGCAGTTCATTTACACTTTGGTCCAATTTCTGTAATATTTCAAGATCCATGGCAAATTTCCGCTATTTCATGAAACCCTATACAAATTCAGCTAAAAGCCATCCTACCTCCCTGAATCTATCCTGAACTTAAAACATTTACTGCCTAACATTTTTTGTAAATAATTATATATTCCTTTTTAACATTTTTTGACACATGTTTCATTCTTGGATAATTAATGTTCATGTACTTATCTTCCTATCACTGCACTTTTCTTATCAATCATTCATATAATCAATATACAAACATGTACAGGGCAGAGAAGGGCATGAACTGCTAATAGTTTAATGTTTCTATACAATGATTTAACTGACTTAGTCAGTGTTTATCATGATCTATTTATGTGTGTATACAGACATTTTATAAAATTCCTGAACAGTTTTTCCATTATTCTGTTCAATGTCCCCAAATTTTTATCATCTTAATTTTCGCATGTGGCTCTGGAACATTTATCTTTTCTTAAACAGTGATTGTGTAAGAACTTTTTTTTGAAGAATATAACATTTTAGTAAGTGCGCATTTATCAAAGATACACCTTAATTAAATGACTATAAACTAATCAGTAAATAGAGGCCCATGTCACATAAATAAAACACAGTGCTAAAACAGAAAGCTGAAATTTAATTTTCAGTTTAAACATTTCCTTTGTTTTTTTTTATGTTGTACTTGCTGTACCTTTTCAAAGAACCTCTAAGTTTTTTGCACTGTAAACTTCAAAACAGTGAAATAACACTAACTCCTCTTACTTATACATTTTAATAGAACTTTGAAAATAAGTTTAAAAGTAGAGCTATACAAGTAGTTAATACCAATAATTTTCTTTTTCCTCGAACGCTTCTATTGTAAATATAATGTATGTTGACAAAAGTTCACAGAACACGAATGTGGTTAAACAGAGTTGTAAAGCAAGCATCCACAGAACCACCATCCACAAGGCTAGGACCATAGTTCCTTCTAGAGGTAACAATTACCCTGTCCATTCAGTAATCATTTCTTTTTTTTTCCTTTATAACTTATGATCTTTATATGCACATTTTTTTTCCAGCAGCTTGCCAAGAAAAAACCCCACTGCTTTCCTTTGATGAAAGACAGACATAAAATTTGCTACTAGAAGCCCAGTGAAAGGAAATGGGACAGTAAATAGCATAGAAAAGATATCCTTTGCTACCCTATATTGTCGTTTTATTTCACTGTGGACTTTACTTTTTGTAGGTATTAATTTGATTGTTTAACCATCACTAAAGAAATTTAAATAAATGCTACATATGTAGCAACTGTATTGTGCACTAAAAGAATAAAATCAGAATGTAAAATCTGATAGAGGTCACCAAAACACAATGATTTTTTTCTAAGTAAGGCTAATAAGAAAGTTCGAATTTATGGTTAGTAATTGATGGGAAAAAATTATTGCAAGAAAATTATGTACAGAACAGCACAAAAAACAACTTGTTACCACACATGACTCATTGTTGTACATGTAAACTGCTGTACACAAGCAGATTAAGGAACAAGTGACCATGCTTAACTTTTTAATTCAGATGATAGGAACCCATGAGGAACATATACAAGAGGGTTCTATCGTGGATTACCCAACTTTATTCCCTTTTCCTAAATCCCAGGTAACATATAAAGCAGACCCAACCCTAGGCTGGAGTTTTTTAAACTAAAAGTGATTTACATTTAATTAGTTACCACATATGAATTAGGAGATTAATAAATCTAACTATAAGACTGTGCTTTTTTAAAAAAAGATTTTATTTATTTTTAGAGAGGGGAAGGGAGGGAGAAAGAGAGGGAGAGAAACATCAATGTGTGGTTGCTTCTCATGTACGCCCAACTGGGGACCTGGCCTGTAATCCAGGCTTGTGCCCTATCTGGGGAATCGAACTGGTGACCCTTTGGTTCACAGGTTGGCACTCAATCCACTGAGCCACACCAGCCAGGGCAGACTGTGCATTTCTTAGTGACGTAACGAGGTACCTGAACACTCTGATGTCAACTCAAAACTGGGAGAAAGGAAGGGAAGCAACAATGCTTGTTTGATTTAAAGTGCTTTAAATATGGACTGAGTAGATGACACAGATCTTTAGATCTCATACTGAACTACGCTGTTTTCATTGGAATCCAAGATTTTGAAGAACAGCAGAAGACAGTGGTAGAAATGGACTTAAAGATTTAGCTAAAAGACACAGATTTTGAAAAATATGAGTAATCTGTGGAAATATTACTGCCTTATGCTGGAATGTGACCAGAGTCCATCAAAAAACAGCATTCCTAGAATTCTAAAAATGAATATACACATCCCTAACTAATTAGACATGGCATTTCTGGCTCTGTATTGGGCAATGTGTGGTCTACCTGGGTCTGTGAAAGTACACTTTCATGAAACTGCTGAAACTGAAGCTGAATGTCACTATCTCTGGGGAACGATGTGTCCAGAATGAAACGGTAACCAAATGGGAAAGATTATGAGTGCTTTAGAACTGTTCCTTAAGGCAGTGTTTTACTTAAAAATCTGTGAATGGTGACCAATTAGTGGATTATAAAATAAATTTAGAGGGTTGAGATCAACACTGAGAGTGATGGAAGGAATAGAGATATAAGGGTACATTGCACACTGCTTTGTGAGTCAAGGTAAAATGTCTCTATCAGTCACCAAGGCAAAGCAGTTTGAAAGTTGCTGATTTAAAGAAATGGAAGAGTAAAGAAAGTAGCCCACCTTCTAAGTGGTGATGAGAATGAAATAAATGCATGTAAATCACTTCACATACTATCTGACACAGTAAGTGATCCTGAAAATTAAGTGTCACTGCTAACTAAAGAACGTGTTTGAGCCCTGACTGGTGTAGCTCAGTGGGTTGGGCATCATCCCGCAAACTGAAAGGTTGCTGGTTTGATTCCCAGTCAGAGGCACAGGCCTGGGTTGCGGGCTAGGTCCCTGATGTTTCTCTCCCTCTTTGTCTCCCTCTTTCTCTCTCTCTAAAAATAAATATATGAATAAAATATTTTTAAAAAATCCTCATGTTTGAGGGGAACAGAAGAGAAACACTGGTCTATCAGGGAAGAAGGGGCCTTTTCAGTGCAAATAATCACTGCTTCTGAAAGACTTATTATAATTTATTTGAAATTCCAGTAATATTTCACTGTAGTATTACAAATATTGTACATATACTAGTCCTAGATATGCCCACCCACCATTACTTAAATAAGCTGGCTAAAATAAATACCAGCAATAAAAGGTAGGAAAAAAATCTAACTTGTAACTCACACACACACACAAATGAGGAAGAAATAATTTACAGACTAATTTTAGAAAGGCTTGAGGGTTAATTGAATAATGATTAATTAGTGGAAGATATTATGGTAAATTCTTATTTCAGCCAATTATAATGAGTCTGAAGGGAACTTCTAAGCACCTGCCAAGATTTTTAAAGACCCTAGCTCTTTGTTCATATAATATCACTTCAAATTTTATGATTTCTTCAAGCAAACAAAAGAAATGCAAATAAAACAATACTGATAGAACTTAAAACATTCAAATTGGGATGGATTTGGAATAAAAGGCACTCTCATAATCTGATGGCAGAAAAACTTTCCTAGAGAGCCACTTTGTATTCTATAGCCAAAAAATGTGTATAGTCCAGACTAAACAATTCTAGTTTTTTTAGTAGGGAAAAACTGGTAAAAATTATAACTAACATTTATTCAGCACCTCCAATGTAATAAAAGTCAGTTACGAACATTTTAGATGTGCTCTCTTTTAATCTTTATATGACACTGTGGTACTAATAATCCAGTTTTATTTATAAGGAAACTGACATACAAAGAGGATAAGTAACTTGCCTAAGGTCATACATGCTCCTAGAGCAGGAGTCAAACTCAGGTTGTCTGGCACATGAACATTTTATATAACAACTAAAATACTACTGGCTGAACATTATTGGTATAATAAATGTTACATCCATGAAAGATTACTATGCACCAACTAAAAATCATGTTTTACAATCAATACAGATGAGAGGAAAGGAGGTAGTCACAATATATAGTCAAGGAAGAGAAAAAACAGCCTGTCTGGATTTGAATACAAGCACCTTTACTTACTATGTAACCTTAGAAAAGTTACTGAATCTCTCTGTACCCCAGTTTCCTCATCTCTGAAATATGAGGCAGGTAATACTACTATTTCCAACTATGTTGTAAGGATGAAATGAGTTAATATATGTAAAGTAATTAAAACTGAGCTGGGCATGTAAACGTGAGCTGATACCTATTACACACTCTCTGCATCTTGCTCTTGTCACTTATGTTATCTCGGAAATAGTTTATACGCAGATATGTCAAACGCTTTTTCTAATATTATTTTACAGCTTTAGTGAAACATCAAATTTAAAAGAATGTTATTCAGTAAGCTATACCATGTAACTATAAAGTAAGGCGACGATGTCTTATATCTGTTACAGAATCAGATTTCTTATTTTATAACCACATCTAGTACTTGGTTCAAATTTCAAGGGTGCCTGAAGAACTTTTCTTTTTTCTTCTTGACCTGGACTACACAGTAGTAAGCAAAACTCCTGAAGAAAATCAATCTTGAATAAGTAAATACTCTGGTATGTTTATATTATGTTCATAACTTCTTAAAATCGACATAATGACATTTTAATAAATAATTCTGGTCAAGAACCCTTTATTTCCTCCGAATATATCAATGATGAGATAGTGTGCACTAAATGTAAGATGTCAATTGGTAACTTTTCCCATAGCAACTACTCAGTCTGCCTTAATTTAATAATTGGAATTCCTTTAAAATTTTATTTGTGCTTTTCTCCAGAAAAATCTGCTTCAGCTTTTTTTAAAAACATAACTAAAGCATTTTCCTTTCACCTGAGAGTGAAAATAATTTTTAAATGTTATGTTTATCCAACCCCATACAGGTGCTTCTTGAGTTGTAAATGGTATCCACAAGAACATACTATGTTTCTATAGTTTTTAGCTCTTCAGGATGATGCATTCAATAATGATTTTATGTCACTGTGTCAGACACTATGCTAGGAAAGTAAAGTGCAGTGGTTAAGATAGAAACAGTTTCTACCCTTTGAAATTTGAGTCTGGCCATGGGAATATAAAGAGGGTACATCTTCCAAAGGGAGGAAAAGGAAAGAATCATTGACTTAAAACCCAAACTAATTTTACTGTAACTACTTTGTATTTTAATCCCTCCACAATCTGCATCAAATTTATTTTAAAAATGCCAAAGGTTCTTAAAATTCATGAAAAAATATAGAGGATATATTGCTAATTAAAAGAATATCAATGTGTAAAGTTCAAGGCCATTTTTTGTTTAAAATAATTTTCATACAAATACATTTTTATATCTTTTACACAAATGTTTTAGCATGACAGAGGTGCTTTAAGATTATATTTTCAAGCCAGTAACAATGGCTGATGGAATGTATTCTGGGATTTGTTACTTAGGAATTTAAAAAACTTTTTGATATTAATTTATAATTCAGAAAAAACAATCATATAAACAATGTATAAAATTAAAACATTAAATGAGTATCCAACGGGTGCTGCTATCCATACATAAATTTCTCTGGGATAGTCAAATAATTATCTATGAAACCTACATTAAGAATCTACTGTATGAAGGCACTGTGCTGGACACTAATGAAGACTAATAGATATGCAGTGTGAATTCATAAACACTTTGGCCAGAGTGTAAGGCCAGAAAGGTGAATGGGAGCCCACAAAGGAGTTTGTTATGAAATGGTGATTTTTTGTTCCCATCTTTGATATCAGTGACCTTAAGTTTTCGGTAAGACTAAGGATAAGAATGATAAGGAGAATGGGGTGGTAAACGTAATGGAGACAGACAGTTGTTGGAAGAATACTGCAGTACGACATGTAATTATGGTTTGATTTTTGACTCATTCAGGTTAAAATGTCAATGTAACATCTAGTTGGAGACGTCTGAAGTGGGAAGTTGGATATTCTGGAACTGACGAAAGTGGTCAGAACTATAGCTATAGATACGGAAATGATCCAATGTGGATTAATGATAGTTAAATTATACTAATAGATGAGTTGAGACAAGGTAATAGGGGACTTTTTTTTTTTAGCATTTCTTACGTGTCAAACATTAACATATATCTTTCCTTATACCAAACTAAGAGAGCTGTGAAGATTATCTCTACTTCACAGATGCAAAAACGAAGGATCACAGTCTAAATGCTTTGCCAATGGCTACACACATAGCACTTAGCAGAGCAGAGATTTGAACTCAGGTATTTCTAACCAAATCCTACATTCTCGTGCATATCTACCTGAAGGGCAAAAAGTTGGGGAATATCTATATTGCTATGACAGAAAGATAAACCAATAAAAGGTAAAGGAAACTGTTCCTCAGGTAAGCTGAATGTTTGTTCAAGGTCTCACAGCCAGTGATTGACCTATTCAAGACTAGAATACAAATATTTGGATTTGTACTTCATTATTCTTTGCACCGTTGTCATCTTGTGTGATTATAACATTATTTTGAATAAATGAAATTTTATATATGTGGACTATTTAGTTAAAAAGCATTTTTCTTCCCTGGTAATGTTATTTTGTGGGGGGAGGGATGGAAGGCATAAAACTAGTGTATTTTTTATTATCTGTTTATATTATATTTAATAGTATAAACTGTCTCAAGTTCTTTTGGGAAATAAACAGAATATAAATTCTAAGTAGCTAGATCAGGAAATATATCTATGTTGTACTATTTAAATAGGAAACAGTGATTTCCTAAAAACTGGCACTTCTCCAATAAAATCCTTTCACGTGAGTCAGGCTACCTTCAGATTCCTTTTTGCTGCCTACTATTGAATAGCCAATACTCTTCGGGACACTTCAAAAAGATCTTCCTCAAATCCTAGCTCAAAAGCAAACAATTCCCAATCAGCTGCACTGTGAAAATTCTCACTTCTTTAAAATGTCTCTGCTTTTCTATAGTTCTAAATTATTGCCATTAAAAAAGAAAAATACAAAATAAAACAAAGCTTTAAGGAGGAGTGTCCAACTTTTTGGCGCCTCTGGTCCACACTGGAAAAAGAGTTGTCTTGGGTCACACATTAAATACACAAACACTAACGAAAACTGATGAGCAAAAAACAAGGTTTTAAGTAAATTTACAGTTCTGTGTTGGGCTGCATTTATAGCCATCGTGGGCCATGGGATGGACAAAAGTTCTCTTTGGACACATGCTTTGCTTTTGAAAGCTTGACCTCCCTGCTGGACATCAATAATGTGGGACTGCTCTGTGTGTGTGTGTGTGTGTGTGTGTGTGTGTGTGTGTGTGTGTTCGCGCGCGTGCACGCTCCAATAATGTGGCTATATCACATTATATATAATATGTAACAGAAGGCCATAGTTACATTATTGAGTAATATTATGACAAGAAAAAGAAGTCACCAGTAAGTAAATCAAGCTTAGATTTAGGGTGCCTCAAAAGCAGTTAACAGAATACGAGTACTGTTTACTAAGAAATAAAACAATTAATAAAATGTTCTATTCCATAATCGGTTTTCTTCTTTGTTCTTACCAATTTATGTATGTATGTGTGTATGTATGTATGTATGTATTTATGATTTTACAGAGAGAGAAAAGGTGGATGGGGGGAGAGAGAGAGAGAGAATCAATTTGTCATTCCACTTATTTATGCAGTCACTGGTTGATTTTTGTATGTGTCCTATCTGGGGATTGAGCCTGTAACCTTGGAGTATCAGGATGACACTCTAACCAACTGCACTACCTAGCCAAGGCAAATCAATTTCTTTCACATGTGTGCATTTCTATGCAAAGCAACTTTAATAAAACTTCCCATCATTTGAAAGCGTCCCAGCTGATTACTAGTTAAAATGACTTGCAAAGGCCTGCAGAGTAGTTACAGATGTCTAATCATAACAAAAATATGCAAAAATACATGCTGCATCGGGAAAAAAAATCCTGAATTTGATTAAGATCTTTTTTACAGAGAGATAATGAAGGATATTTCCAAGTGCTACTATGAATTATTTGGGTTCCTACAAAACTCCCCACACCAAAAAGGTTCTCACCTTTTACGCTACAAAGAAACAGACTATCTCTAGCCCCTAATAAAGGTTGGGACTGTATCTTATATCATAAGACTATTTCTCATGCAATGGTATCAGAAATGCAGTATCAGTGGCGATTTTATTTCTTTCCAAATGAGGTTTAGGTCTTAAGGAATGAAAACATATACAGTCTCAACTTTTGACCATAACATATTTGATGATAAATAATTTAAGCTGAGATACAACAGAAAACACTTATATGTGAAATTACTGAATAGTCCACAAGAGGGCACACTTTCAATTAATGTAAAAATTTTAAATTCCCAATTTTATACTGTTCTATCCAAGGTTGGCCAGATTCTGTTCCAGTGATTACTCAACACCATTAGACAGCAACAGATCCTTAAGTTTGTCTATTTTTAAACACAGACAGGGAAACTTTTTTTGGATATATGTAAAATATAAGAAAAGCCTGGATACGCCAACACTTCTACATTAATATTAAATCATAAAAGTATGCAACAGTCTTATCAGCCATCTTGGTTCTCTTAGTTATTTGGAATTTGGCTGTCCTAACAATCTTTTCAAGAAACTATGGCTACTTTTCTCTCGATCTTCATTATGTGACACTGTCCCCAGGAACAAGGAATTCTTCAAGACAATTCAGTAGAACAAAGAAAATATGTTTCAGATACTACAGAAAATTCTTGCAGTTCAACAGGTTATGATCATAATTAAAGTATCTAAAAGGGCAATTGAGAAAGAAGAGTACACAAAGAAGACATGCAAAAAAAGAGAAAAATCAAGATCACTTATGTATACTCTGCATTACCAATCCCTTTTCTGGTGTAATTCCCCAAAAATGTCATTATAGCACTTCTCTTCTCCCTCCTCCATCATCAATTTTACCTTTTACTGAATCATTCTAATCAGCAAATAAACATTTATATGATGACAACTCCCCCTACTCCCACAAAAACCGAAATCCAGCCAAAAACCTTACTTTGACCCCTGTATCCCCCTCCAATTGCTTAATTTCTGCTTCCCATCACAGCAAAATTTCTTCAGTTGTCTATATTCACCTCTAATTCTACTTTCTTTGAAACTATATTGTATGTGCTTTTATTCTACTGGATGTCCTGCCATAGTTAGTAATGACATCTACATTGCTAAATGCCAATGCACAAGCCTTGGACCTCATGATTTGACCTAGCACTCAACACAGTTGAGCACTTTCTACTGTTTGAGCAAATCTTTGTTTTCTAGAACCACGCATTTCCTAGTTTTTCCTCATACAACACTGGACACTCCTGAATCCTATTTTGGATCTTTTAGATCATCCTGTCCTCACTCTGTTGTTGGTCTCATTCAATGCCATGGTTTTACAATAATGCCTGTGTGACAATGCCTCCAAAATTTCTATTTCCTACTTTGACATCTCCCCTTACCCTAGAGTCATATATCCAGTTGACTACTGAACATTTCTACTTTGATATCTCAGTAAGTATAGGTCTGGAGCAGAAGTTGGTAAACTTCCTGATGACTTTTGAAAGTATGGCTTATGTGCTTTAGATAAAAATTCTGTATTAGATATGTATTATGCAAATATTTTATCCCAGTCTTTTCTTGTCTTTTCACTTTCTTAGCAATATCTTTTAAAATTTTGTTGCGGTCCAATTAACAATTTGTTCTTTTACAGTGGTGGTGGGTAGAAACTTTCTGGTGTGATGAAAAGGTTCTAAATCATGAAGGGATATGAGGTCTGTTCAGAAAAAGTCACATTATTAATATAATGAGAATGGTTTGCATGACATCGATGTAACCTAGCAGCCAAGGAGAGTAAACTAGAATGCACATGCATGAACAATGACAACTTCACTGTACTAGTCAGGGGGGAGGTAGATGTCATTTGAGTGAGCAAGTGTACTGTGTAGCCATCACATTCAAAATGACTGAGCGAGAGGAGCAACCAATCTGCATCGAATTTTGCATTAAGCTTGAGCATTCCTCCATGAAGACTTTTGGGATGTTTCAGAAGGCCGCAGCTATGGGCAACTGGTAATTGGCAGCTTCATCATGACAATGTGCCCACTCATGTGTCATGTCTCGAGCAGAGTTTGTTTGGCAAAACAGCAAATCACCCAGGTGACTTGGCACCCCCTACAGCCCAGATTTGATGCCCTGCGACTTCTGGTTTTTCCCAAAACTAAAATCACCTTTGAAAGGGAAGAGGCTTCAGATGTTTATGAGATTCAGAAAAATAACACTGGGCAGCTGATGGCATTTGGGAGAACAGTGTGAGGTCCCAAGGTGCCTTTTATGAAGGGGATTTAGGTGTCATTGTCCTATGTACAATGTTTCTTGTATCTTCTTCAATAACTGCCTTTTCATAGCACATGGCTGGATACTTTCTGGAAAGACCTTGAATTAACATAGGTGTACACGTTTTTCAGCATATGTAAATATTACCAAACTCCAAAAAACTGTGAAGTGGTTGGAGAACAGGTGAATGCATGGGTGAAATTAAAATGACAGCGTGTTGATTATCGTTGAAGCTATGTGATGGGCATCAGGAATTCATTATACTCTTTTGTTTACTTTGCATGTACTTAAAACTTTCCATAATAAAATTTTTTTAAAAAATAAGAAAACTTTTTTGTGGGGTGCAAAATACCGTCTCATACTAAAGCCAACATTAAAAACCTTCCTTTTTCCAGGTCCCCTCTAAGCCATGTACTTAATGGGCTGAATGTTCCACTACTGCCCCCTAGCGTCCCCACAAATCCGTAAGTTGAAACCTATCACCAATGTGATGGTATTTGGAGGTGGAGCCTTTGGGAGGTGATTAGGTTATGAGTGTGGCGCCCTCATGAATGGGATTAATGCCCTCATAAAAGAGACTCCAGAGAGTTCCCTTGCCCTTCTACCATGTGAGGACACAGTAAGATGTCAATCTACAAACCAGGACGGGGATTCTCAAAGACACTTTGAGAATGTGCTGGCACTTCCCAGCCTTCAGAACTGTGAGGAATAAATTTCTGTTGTTTGTAAGCCAACCAGTCTATTGTATTCTATTATAGCAGTCCAAATGGACTAGGACAGTATGTTTCCCTCAGGCTCTAGTTCTGTAATTGGTTTAAAAACCCACAAAGGAAATCAAGGAACCAAATATCACCATTAAAGAATATGACTAATGAATGTGAAAAAAAGTGGGATAACTTTCAGGGAAGATAGACTTTTTAAAAGTCAATTTAAACCAATAAGAAACAGCTCCTTACTAAGGAGCTAAATTTCAAAATTGTTTTAAGTAGTTCAGTTTACAGGGGAAGAAGAAATAAAGAAAAGTGATTTCTGATTCATATTGTCTACAGTAACCTTTTTATGATTTACAGTGGACCCCACCCCTATTGCTATGCCATTTTATAGGATAAAAGTATGTAAATTTTGGATGATATGTTAGAATGTATATTTTTCTAAATAAGCTTCTGTTCAATGAACTAATAATAAAATACAGGTTTCATAACATCAAATGCCATATCTTTTCTGTATATAGAATGAAAGAAGTCTGTCATTATCAGTCTATCTTTCATTAGGACATGTGGATTTTTAAATTTTACGTAGGGTTTCTGAAGAGATTAATGACAACAGTCACGCAAAAGTAAACTTTCTATGAAACACAGATTATTAAAAAGAAAATTTAATAGCAACTATAGCCTGAGGTAGAAGGTTAATGAAAACACAGAATCAAATGACTTTGTGTGCTATAACTGATCTCTAAGATAATGCTATTAAACAGCAAAAGGACCTGAACGAACTCTTTAATTAAATCTTAAATTCTCAAAACAGTGTTTTTACTGTTTTCTTTAGTTTGTTTCTTGGCTTAGAAAATCTTGGGATATTATCTAGTGATTTTCTGTGACTAGAATATATGACGCCTGATTGATTTTAAACGTATCTAAAATAAGTGATTAAGAATAGAAACTTTATCTCATGTTACAGGGGACTTTCACTGTTGTTTAAGAAATCTAAGTAAAATGGGAGGGAGGAATTTTACAGAAAAACAGCAATGTAAAAAGAAAGGTTTCTCAAATAATTTTTTAACACAATTAACTATTATATATAAACACAAATGCAAATTATACTTAATATGGATATGAAACACTTTCAATTTGAATCAGAATATTGAATTGCCTGGGCCTGAAGAAGTAGCTTAGCTTCTTGTTACCAGTACCTGGTCATAATTATGTTTATCACTGGGAGATGGAATTTGCAACTGACTAATTTTCTTTTTCTTGCTTATCTAACTTTCTGATTTTTTAAAAAGTAAATCTTTATATATTCACCATTATACATACATTTAGCACCCAACATCTAGAATAGGACCTGACAGATATAGTGTTAAGTGTATAGTGGTAAAAAAGAAAACCCAAAAACAAAAAACAAAATCCAGACACGGTAATATCCTCACGGAGATTTGGGTCCAGCAGGAGTAATATTATGAACAATCACCATGCAACCTGATTACATATTGTGATAAATTTCATAACAACAATAAGGAATGATACTTAGCACCTAATATATGCCTGGAATTGTTCTAAGGAATTTACATATTAAATTGCATATTAATTTATGTTTTGTTCCTTCAATCCATATTTACACATGAATTCATTTAATCCCAATTCTACTTTACTATTATCTTCATTTTAACATAAAAACCGAGGCATATAAAGGTTAAGTAACTAGTCTAAGGTCTGATCCCAGAGTTCTTGCTCTTAACATTCTGAATGCTTGCTCTTTTCTAAATGTGAAGAGCAGGGCACTTGGAGAGAAGAAAAGATAACAACTAAGAAAGTCTCATGAATACGAGGCAAAAGGAAAGAAATGGGGATGGGAGGGACTAGCATTTCAAGTCCCTAAAGAAGAACACAGCCTAAGCACAAAGTAAAAGTTTATGTGGCTCGTACACAATAATGGACTGATACAAGATTAGGGAGAAAAGGTACATACAAGTTAGATCATAGTTACTTTGGCAGGCCCAGGCAAGAGGTCATTTGCATACATATCTTAGTTACTGAACAGAGCAACTAGAGTTGTTTAATTTTGAATCTATTTCTCCCTTTTCACAAAGACTGTATATACTCTTTAAAATCACCATTGTTTACAGACTTAGGCATAGCTTTAAAATACTGTAAGAAGCCTATCTGGCAGTGATGACCTCCCCACAACAACATGCCTCTTGCTAAGAATCTCCTTTATCCCTGTCTAGAAGAGGAGAAGGGAAAACACAAGAAGTGCCTGGCGCAGAGCCCTAATTCCTACTTCATGGGTAAGAAATGGCTAGGAAGCTATAAAAATCACTACCGTCTTTACCCATGCACAAACAGTAGTTTTATGTTGTCTGCTTCACTGTCCTCTGTCAGTTTACAGAAGGAAAAGCAAGGCTTACAGAAGGATGCCCCTTCAGAAGGAAGCAGTGCTAAAAGCATTCTGAATCAAGATGAGTAGGGAACCATCCTAATGAACACATTTTGGATTAAAAAAATACTAGAAAGAACAATGGTTTTTCACAATAGAGTATGAAATTAACTGGTTCAGAATAAACTTTAAAAAATTCACCTAACAGCCCTAGCTGGGTAGCCCAGGGCTCTTAGGTTGCAGGTTCATTCCTGAGTCGGGGCACACACAAGAATCAACCAATGAATGCATAAGGAAGTGGAACAACAAACTGATGTTCTCTCTCTATCAATTAAAAAAATAATTAAAAGAAAAAACAACCTAAATGCTAAATAAGAAAAAAAGTACACACAGGTACTTACGAAATGAAAACTTATGTTCATGCAAAACTTTGCACATAAATGTTCATAGCAATTTTACTAGTAATAGTCCCAACTGGGGAAAAAAACCCCAAATGTCCTTCAATGTGTGAATGGTTAAACAACTGTAGTAGACCTATACTTTGGAATACTACTCAACTATACAAAGAAACAAACTACTGGCACATACAACTTTGGATAGATCTCAAGAAAATTATAGTGAAAAATGGCAATCTCAAAAGGCTACACATTGTATGATTCCATTTATGTAACATTCTTCTTGAAATACCAACATTATAGAGATGAAGGGCAGATCAGTGGTTGCCAGTGGTTAGAGATGAGGAGTGCAGGTGTGTGGCTATGAAGTGATAGCAAAGGTGAATGGTGTTTGTGTTGATAAAACAGTCCTGTTTGTTGAGTGTGGTTATACATAGCTACATGCATGATAAAACTTTACGGAAACACGTACACATAATGCACCAAATCTAAATAAATTCTTGGATTGTACAAATGTCAATTTCCTGGTTTTGAAACTATAAAATTGTATAAAATATTACCTTTGGGGGAAGCTGGGTTAAGGTTGCACCTGATATCCCTATACTGTTTTTTTCTTTTTTAACTTCCTATGAATCTACTTTCTTATTTAAAAATTAAAAAATTAAAAAGCAGTTATAGTCTATGTGCTCTAATATAGTACCTAGTTCATTCACATTACAGGTTTTTATTATTAAACAAAGTTAAGGGTTCAGGTTAGCTGATTTAGAAATCACAGAGCAATTTATAGGCAGAAGGTTTTTCTTAAAATTTAATTTTTAAAAACTTTTAAAAGTTATTACCAGTTTTTAGAAGTTTTTCTGAAGGATTTAAATTTTCAAACATTCTTAGGTTGAGATAACTTCAAACTTAGCAAAAAAGCTATAAAGTTTCGCAAAATTGCCAAACAAGAAACTGCCATAACTTTATCCAGATTCACCAGTGTTTTTCGGTTTTGCCCCATTTGCTTTAATATTCACATTATCTCCCTCCTCCCTGCACCACTGTGTGTTCACAGTGCACTGCCCAGAACTACAGGAGGGAGAGCAAGTGGAGATAACATGGTCCATTCCTGTAAATACTCCTAAGAACAATAACATTTTCTAATATAATCACAGTACAATGAACAAAATCAGGAAATTTAACATTTATAAAATAATATCTAATCCTGGTCCCTATTCTGTCACTTGTCACAATAACATCTTTCTATAGCTATTATTTTTTCTTGGCTCAGGAACCAATCAAGGATTACATATGGCATTTAGTTGTCATGCCTGTTTAGTTTTTTTTGAATCTGGAATACTTCCTTTGACTTTCTATTGATTTTGATATCTCTCAAGAGTACAGGCAAACTTCTGTAGAATCCATCAATCTGGGTTTATCAACTGTTATTAGATTCAGGTGATGCATTTTTGGTAGAATACCACAGAGGTAAATGTTATAGCCTTCTCAGTGCATTATATCAGGAAGCATCTGGTATATTATTAGTTTTTTAAACTTTGATCACTTGATTTACAGTGGTGTGGGCCATGTTCTTCACTGTAAAGTTACCCTTTGTAGTTATTAATTTGTAGAGAGACAGCTTTGAGGCTATGTAAATAACTGGTCCCATTGAACTTTTACTCCCTATTTTTAACTCCATTAGTGATTTTCTATCCACCTGTTATACTTACTAGTTGGCATTCTACTGTTAGGGAGCATTTCCCTCCCCCCTCCATCTCTCCCCTCCTTCCAGTATGGAGTCAGGAATTTCTTTTTTATTCAGTGGAAGTGTCACTGAATTGTCCCAGGTTTGGACAACAGGAGATCCTTTAAGCTGACTTCTACATCCTTGTATTATGTCCTATTATTCTATAAGCAATTCTTTCTTTTCCAGTGGAATAAGACGTTCCATCCTCATCTCATACTTTCCCTACCCCAGCAGTGGAAATCAGTCTTCTTTGGGGAAGAGCCCTGGTTCTATTTATGGGAGAACAGTATTTAAATACAGTGCCCACTGGTACATCATTGCAGGCTAAGTTTTATTCATTCATTCACTCATTCATTCATTCTAAAAGTTAAATGAACATGAAGTGTGGATATAAAATTAAAAATAGACAATCAGTAGAAAATAAGCATGTGAAAGCATGAGTCGTAAAATAACATAAACAATGTGAAAAGCAATTTATAAATTCCAGAATCACATAATTTCATAGTTGAAAAATAGCTAGGAATAAAATAGTTAAACTCTCTCATTTTACGGACAAGAAAAGCAAGACCTAGAGGTGTTATATATCTAGACAGAGGTCACAGAATCAATTATCAGGTAAAGTCAGCAAATTCTCAATTGAATATTCATCAAATTCTGCTCTTATACTATTTAGTCAACAAACATTTATTGAGTGCCTATAATGTGCAATGCACTGTTGCACAGCAGTGAACAAAACAGATGACAATCCCTATGCCCTCACAGAGCTTAGATCAATTAATCAAATTGATTCCATTTTCCACATAAAAAGGTGCTTTACTTTATCAGTCTATAGGGAAATGCAAGTTACAACCACAGTGAGATTCCACTACATTAAAATTAAAAATACTAATCAGTTCAACTGTTGGAATGAGAACACGGTAAATAAAACAACTGTCATATAATGCTGGTGGGAGTATAAAAAATTGGTACAACCACTTTTGGTCATTGATATTATCTGCTAAAGGTGACTCTCCTGTGGCCCAGCAATTTCACTCCTAGGTATATATCCAGTAGAAAAACTCAGTGGTTTAAAAAAGTAGTCTCTCAACCTTCTCCTAGATTCAGTAGCCATGCTGACTGAACATGTTGGTCTCGGGCAGAGGCATCAAAGTGTAAGCCCAATCCTGCAAATGCTTTTCAAGTGTTTGGTCATACTACACCCACTAATTCCAATGGTCAAGGCGTGCTATGTCCAAATACAAAATCAAGGAGAAGGGAAATATTCTCTGCCTCTTTAGGAATGGGAGGAAGAAGTGCCTGGGAAAGGACTTGGATACAAGTAGGAGCAAAGAACTGGGGTTATCAATACAACCTATCTATCCACCCATCCAACCCAAGGTTTACAGGAACGGGAGCTGGCATTTCAACAAGCCGTCCAGATGATTCTGATGCATGCTGAAGTCTGAAAACCACTGGGCTCCAGAGACTGCTGAGTATTCCCCTGAGTTTGATTAATAGCCAAGAATTTTGGCATTTCTAACAATTTTTCGAGATGACGCTAATGCTACTGACCTAGGAATCTTACTGATAATTACTGTGCTAGAAGACAGGGAAAGGTTTCTGAGGAAGGTATCACCTGCAATAAATTTTGAAAACTTGGTAAGAACTGTCAGATGAGAAAGAATGGAAAAGGTATTCTGGGCAGAGGGAGAAGCAGATGCAAAGACAGAAAGATACGAAACTACCTGACAGATTTAAGAAATTTCAGGTACTTCAGGATAAAAGGTGTGGACAGTGAGGAAGTTAAATAGGCAGATGCCACATCATGAAAAACTTTATATGCTTATGTTAAGGAGCCCAAATATGAGAATGCTACAGGCAGCCTTGGAAGGACTTTTGTATTGAGAAAATGATATGAACAGATCCTGTTATGGGGACATACTCTATAGCAGCACTGTGGAGGAGTAGGAGGCATCGCACTGTGGGTGGGAAGAACACTGAGGCAGAAAAGATACTAATAAAGCAGTGATACCCTAACACAAGACAGCACATATAACAGTAAGAGACAGATACATAGAGATAAAAGAGAAACTTGGTGACAACTTGGATGTGAAGGTTGAGAGAAAAGAATCTAGAACAACTTTCAGAGTCCGGCTTGGACAACTAAAGATTTAATTTACGCATACACATACATTCATAAACATACATATCACATCCTGCTTCATTCCATAAGGATTTGAGGCAGTTTATAAACAAACAGGTGAAAGATTCAGTGCAAAGGATACATTCAGATAAAGAAAACACATAAAAATGACCCAGACAGGCATGCTATATTGCTCTCCAAAACTCCAAGAGCTGACCATCATGTGTGGCTTAAGCTCCTAGTCAGCAAGGCAAAGAAGAAAATACACAGTGCCTATGAAATAAAAGTGAATTCGTTATTCAGGAGAAGTACAGCTTTTCTAAGATACTGTAATCTCAGCACCCCGAAATAAAACCCCAAATCACTTTTGGGTTAATTTTCCTTTAAAAAAAAAATCACATCCTAAATACACAATTCAGTAAAAGCAAATCTGTAAGAGGCCAAAATAATGCAATCCAAGCATGCAGATCTCTAAAGGCGCTGTTTAATTAAAGAGTAACATTTCAAATATTCAGATGAAGACAGAATGCCACCCATTAGGCATTCCTCCATTAACACATTTTTCTCAAAACTGGGCTTTTGAAAAATTAAGATGCCCAGAGTACATGGCTGAATGCAAACCTATAGTATTACCAAGAGCAGAGATATGTTTTATCAATTAAGCAAGGCAAGAAAAATGAAGAGAGAATAATATTATGAAGCTTTAGAAGCCTGCCCCAGAAAGTGGAAGCCTTCCACTTCTACACAGAAGCCTCAGGCAGGTTAGAATCTTCTTCAAAAAAATCTGATTCTGCTCCAACACATGGATGAATGAGTAGATTATGGCTCCAAATTTCAAAACCATTGCAACTAACTACAGATAAATGTTACATACTGCAATTTTCAGAATATGAAGGCCAAAAAAGTTGATAAAACATCTTATTCTACACAATAAACTATACTGCCTATATTTTTGTTTAACGCACCACAAATTCTCATTTATAGGAAAGGCTGTGTAGATATGAATTTCCTAGGCCACCTAACTGTAGACAGTATGTGGCCTATACTAATGTAAGGAGGGAGAAAAAATTTTTTTACCTACTACATGCTACCTATGTGCTAGGCATTGTGCCTCTTGCTTTATACATTCTTACTCTCTCCACCCCCCCCCTTTTTTCATTTAATCTTTATAATAACCTAATAAGTCTCACTGTCTTCATTAAAAGATGGAAAAAGAACAAGCTAAAATGAGTTGCCCAAAGTATAATAATTAGTTAAGATGTGAAATCAGGATTCAAAATTAATTTGCCATCATTCAAGGACAAAAATTAAAAAATGGGACTTAAACATAAAAAAAGAGACTCAACCGTAGTCATAACATGAAAAAAGTGAATTAAAACTACATGCCCAACAGTATATGAGTGGATCAAAAACTTATGGTACATTTACATAATGGAATACTATGCAGCGGAAAGAAAGAAACAGTGAGCTACTACCCTTTGCGACAGCAAGGACGGAACTGGAGAGCATTATGCTAAGTGAAATACGTCAGGTGGCGAAAGATAGATACCCTATGATCTCACCTACAAGTGAAACCTAATCAACAAAATAAACAAGCAAGCAAAATATAACCAGCAACATTAAAATAAAAAAACAAACTGACGGTAACCAGAGGGGAGAAGGGAGGGGGATAACAGAGGAAAAGGAGGGGAAGGGTCATGAAGGAACATGCATAAAGGACCCATCGACAAAGCCAAATGGGGAAAGGATGGAAGGTGGGAGGTGGGGAGGGGTGGGGCTGCGGAAAGTGATGGTGGCAAAATGTTGATGTGGGGATGATGGAATGGGGTGCAGGGCGGAGGGGATAAAGGGGAGAAAAAAAATGAGACAACTGTAATAGTATAATCAATAAAATATACAACAAAAGAAAGAAAAAAGGGAAGGAAGCCAGGGTTCAATTCAATCATTTGGAACATAAGGAAGAAATAAACATTCAGCCATAACAAAATGAAGAAACAAGAATTCAGGGGAAAAAAAAATGAGGGTAAGTTTAAGATTTTGGAACATCACCAAAAGGGCCCATATCCGAATCATAGGGAAGCCAGAAGGAGAAGAGGAAGAGCAAAAAATTGAAAACTTATTTGAAAAAATAATAAAAGAAAATGTCCCTAATTTGGCAAAGGAAATACAAGTCCAGGAAGCACAGAGTCCCAAACAAGCTGGATCTAAAGAGGTCCACATCAAGACACATCATAATTAAAATGCCAAAGGTTAAAGATAAAGAAAGAATCTTAAAAACAGCAAGAGAAAAGCAGACAGTTATCTCTAAAGGAGTTTCCATAAGACTATCAGTTGATTTCTCAAAAGCAACTGCAGGCAAGAAGGGACTGGCAAGAAGTACTCAAAGTCATGAAAAGCAAGGACCTACAACCAAGGTTACTCTATTCAGCAAAGCTATCATTAGAACTGAAGGACAGATAAAGTGCTTCCCAGATAAAGTAAAGCTAAAGGAGTTCATCATCACCAAGCCCTTACTATATGAAATGTTAAAGGGGCTTATTTAGGAAAAAGAAGATCAGAACTATGACCGTTAAAATGATAACAAACTCACAACTATCAACAACTGAATCTAAAAAACAAAACAAACTAAGCAAACAACCTGAACAGGAATAGAATCATAGATATGGAGATCATTTGGAGGGTTATCAGCTGGGGGGTGGGGAGGAGGTATATAGAGATTTAGAAGCATAATTGAGTAAGTAGGATGTTAAGAACAGTATAGGCAATGGAAAAGCCAAAGAACTTACATGTACAACCCATGGACATGATCTAAGGAAGGGGGAGGGGACTGCAGGAGGGAAGGAGGGAACTGAGTTGAGGGGGTAAAGGGAGAAAAATTGGGATAACAATAACATAATCAATAAAGTATATGTAAAGAAAAAAGAAAAAGAAACTACACTGAGACAGCAAGCTCTCGAATTCTTGCCAACCTGATAAATGAGAAATGTTAAGACATTCTGTTGTTGAGGCTGTGAAGAAACACTTTCATACTCTGATGGTTAGAATGTAAAATAGGTGAGAGCTTATCAATAGCTTAAAATACCTAACAAAACATTTTTCCCACTCCTAGGAATTTACCTTCCACAAATATGAAAAACATATGCACATTATTCATCACAACATTGTCTGAAATTTAAAACATTTTTATAAACAATGTAATGCCCAAGCATAGGAAACTGACTAAATAAACCGAGGTATACCCACATCATAAAATATTATGCATCAGGAAAAAAAAAAAGAGTAATACTATGAACTGATATGGAGCAATCCCCAGAATATACTAAGTGAAAAAAGCAAGGTGCAAATAAAATTTATATAAAGTACAATCTTTCTCTAATGAAAAAGAAATAATACATGTGTATTGCTTAATCACAAAAACACACCGAGAGAGATAAGCGTGAAACTAATGAAAGCTATCCAAAGGGAAGGTAGGAAGGGCACAGGGAAGACAGGAATGGAATGGGTAATCACTACCTTCCTAATACAGTTTTGACTATGAACCATGTACATGTTATTACATACTCAAAAATCAACAATAAATCAATGGAAAAGCAAGTCTTAAAATTGAATACAAACAGCAACAAATGAACCTAACCATTATCAAATAATAACATAGTCACATACAAAAAATTTAACCCAAGGAATTCTGACCACAGACAGTGATGGCATACCATCATTACTGGACGTAATGGGATGAATTGTGGCCCCCTCCAAACAGATCCACCCAGAACCTATGAACGTGATCTTATTTGGAAAAAGGGTCTTTGTAAGTGTCATTAAGGATCTCAAGACCAAATCAACCTAGATTTAGGGTGGGTCCTAAATTCAATGAACATGTCCAATTATAAAAGAAATGGGAGATGGAGACACAGACACAGAGAAGGCCATGTGAAAATAGAGGTAGAGATCAGAGATATGTAGCTACAAGTCAAGGAATGCCTAGAGCCACCAGAAGAGGCCAGGAAGGACTCTCCCTAGAGACTTTGTACGGAGGATGGACCTGTTGACACCTTGGTTTAAGACTTCTGGGCTCTAGAATTCAAAGAATAAATTTCTATTGTTTTAAGCCACCAAATTTGTAGTAATTTGTTACAGAAGCTCTAGGTAACTAATACACTGGGATATATTCTTAGGACGGAAGGGTCTGAAATCTTGAAATTTACCTAGTGTGGTCTATGTTGGCAGTGGTGGAGAAACAGCCATTCAAATTTATGGTCTTGGAATCTTATCTCGCATCAATGTTCTCTCACTCTCAAAATCAATAAACATAATCTCGGGTGATGATTAAAAAAATAAAAGAATTAAACAGAAGACTACAAAAATTAGAGTTAAACTTTTACAATGATTGCTAATTTAAGTCATTGGAAAAACCTAGAATAAACCCAAACAGGTCCATAAAAAACTTATATATTACTAACTTCATGTCAAAAATAAATGCTGTATAGCTGATGAGGAAACAAGAGAAGTTCAACAGTAAAATCCTTTTGGTATCTTTTCTGTGAATAGAATTGGGTAATTTTCATTATTGATTTCTGAAGCCAAAACTCCACTTATTAAATTAAAAAATTAAATTCTTCATAAAAAATTATCACTATGTTGATATTAAAAACCAGCTTTCTAGTTTTAGCATGTTATGTATGTCTCCTTAATTTACAAACCTCCTTTTACTTCTTGAAATCAGATTAAATTCTCATCCCTGTAAGACCAAAGCCCAGAAATGAAAAATACCTAACTATCTAATCAGATGTCAGCCAACTATGGGTAAGTTTTGAGTTGGCACTATGCAAATGTATCAAGTTGAATATGACAGTGCCCAGAGGCACTTTTGACCAAAGAGAATCACTGAATTTCAATGGAAGAAAATTAAAGGTTATTAGTCTAACTTACCTATTTTACATAAGAAATAGGAATCCTGCATATTTGTAAAGTTTTGGGAATGAGTAATCAGGAGAAATCATTACAGCAGCTGATGTAACAGGGAAATTGGGAGTTTATAATAACTACGTAACTTACCTAATAACAGAACTCAATATAGGTTCTGAAATCATACTTAGCTAGATATAAATTCTAAATACTGCCACGGATAGTTAACTACCACAGAAAACACACTAGAACTGACAATAGCATAGCTTGGAAACACAGAATAAATAGAATTATCATGGCATAAAAATTTATGATTTTTCAGAAAGCAATACTTCTTTTTAAATTTGGTACTGCCATTCTAGACAAATCTAGTTGAACTTTTCTTTACCAATACTATACTAAGATAAAAATTCAACTATAAAAGTAGCTTGTGATAAATTGAGATGTAATACCTACAGCAACCTCTAGGAAAATAAATCTTAAAAATGGTCAAAAAACAAAAAACAAAAACAAAAAAACACAGACTTCTGGCCAAGACAGAGGTGTAGGCAGATAAACTTTGTTTCCTCACACAACCAAAAGAACAACAAATTTAAAAACAAAAAATAACCAGAACTGCCAGAAAAATCAAACTGTACAGAAGTCCGACAACTGAGAAGTTAAAGAAGAAACATTCATTCAGATGGGCAGCTGGGCGGACAGGACGCATAGCAAGGCAAAGAACTGGTTAGATGAGGCAGCGGTTGGTGAACCGGGTGATCCCACACTTGCATGTGGATAAACCAGGGGGAACAACTGGGGAGAGAGAGACCTTGCAACCCAGCGTTCTGGCAGGGGAAAAGAAAAGCTCAAAACCTTGGCCGGTAAAGAACTGTGGGATTTGCCACGGTAGGAGAAACTCCCAGTCTCACAGGAGAGTTCATTTGAGAGACCCACAGGGTCTTAGAATGTACACAAACCCACCCCCCTAGGAATCAGCACCAGAGGGGCCCTATTTGCTTGCGGGTAGCTGGGGAAGTGACTGAAAGCTGGCCAAGAGCCAAGCAAGTGACATTGTTCCCTCTCTGACCCCTCCCCCACATAGTGTCACAAGGTAGTGACATGGGACAGCCCCGTCCAGGCAAACACCTAAGGCTTGGGCCCTCAAAATATAATCGGCATGCACAACAAAAAAGAAAAAAAAAGGCCCAAATGAAAGAACAGATCAAAGTTCCAAAAATAGAACTAAGCAATGATGACATAGCCAACCTAACAGATGCAGAGTTCAAAACACTGGTAATCCGGACGCTCACAGAAATGACTGAGTACGGTCACAAAATGGAGAAAGAAAAGAAGGCTACGCAAAATGAAATAAAGCAAAATATACAGGGAACTGACAGTGAAGGGAAGGAAACTGGGACTCAAATCAATGATTTGGAGCAGAAAGAAGAAATAAACATTCAACCAGAACAGAATGAAGAAACAAGAACTCAAAAAATTGAGGAGAGGCTTTGGAACCTCTGGGACAGCTTTATATACTCCAACATCCGAATCACAGGGGTGCCAGGAGAAGAGGGAGGGCAAGAAATTGAAAACTTATTTGAAAAATAATGAAAGAAAACCCCCCCAATCTGGAAAAGGAAATAGACTTCCAGGAAGAACAGAAAGGTCAGAGAATCCAAAAGAAGTTGGACCCAAGGAAGCACTCACCAAGGCATATCATAATTACATTACTCAAGATTAAAGATTAAGGAGAGAATCTTAAAAGCAGCAAGAGAAAAGGAGAGTGTTACCTACAAAGGAACTCCTATGAGACTATCAGCTAATTTCTCAAAAGAAACCTTACCAGCAGAAAGGAGCTGGAAAGAAGTATTCAGAGTCATGAAAGCCAAGAGCCTACATCCAAGACTACTATATCCAGCAAAGCCCTCATTTAGAATGGAAGGGCAGATAAAGTGCTTCCCAGATAAAGTTAAAGGAATTCATTATCACCAAGCCCTTATTATATGAAATGTTAAAGGGATTTATCTAAGAAAAAGAAGATGATCAAAAATATCAACAGTAAAATGACAATAAACTCACAACTATCAACTGGACTTAAAACAACAAAAACAAAAACTAAGCAAACAACTAGAACAGGAGGAGAATCACAGAAATGGAGATCACATGGAAGGTTATTGGTGGGGAAGGAGAGGGTGGAGAATGGGGGAAAAGATACAGGGAATAAGAAGCATAAATGGTAGGTATAAAACAGACAGGGGGAGATTATGAATAGTATAGGAAATGTAGAAGCCAAAGAACTTACATGTACAACCCACAGACATGAACTAAGGGAGGAATGCTGGTGGGAAGGGAGTGCAGGGTGGAGGGGAATAAAGGGTAAAAAAAAAAAAAAAAAAAGGGACAACTATAATAGCATAATCAATAAAGTATATTAAAAAATAAAGAAAAAAATCAACGAAAAAATTAAATGCGCACTAAAAGACTATCTAACACCAAAAAATAAATAAACAAATAAATTAAAAGGTAGTAAAAGAATAGCAGGCATAAATCCAATCATCAAGAATTACATTAGATAGAGATGATCAAGATGGCCCAGGAGTGAATGGAAGTCACACTGACCTCCTCCCAGAACCAATCTGGAATTACGACTAAATTGTGGAGAAATCTCCCAGAACAAACAACTGAACAAGAATGAGAAAGAAGTCTTATAGCCTCAGACAGAGAGAAGAATCAGTTCAGCACAACCTGACTGGTAAGGAGTGCAGTGGAGATGTGAGGAGGCTGGCTGGGCGCCCTCATGTGGCAGCGCCAGAGGGATATTTAAGCAGTAAGTTAGATTCCCCTGAGAAGAGCGGAGTCTAAACCATAAGTGGGGAGCCCAAGCCTACAGCACGAGAGCCCAAAAAGTACACAGATAAGAGCCAGCTGTGAAAAGCAGCAGGCCTGCTCTCTGCCAGAGACACGGGGCTAGAGACTGAAAGAGCCGATTAAAGGGCCGACGCATAAATTTTCATCTACAGCCACTTACCCGGGGTTCTGGCAAAGCCGGAGGGGGCAGAATGACCTAGAGATGCCTGAGGAGAGACTGGGGACAGAAGCTTGGGGAGAGAACTGAGAAAGTAGTGGCCGGGATCCTGGTGCCGAGTCATCCCCCACGTAGCAGCAGCCATCTTGCTTAGGCAGACCACTCCCCTGAGCGGTGGTGGCGGCCAGAGAGGAAGCAATAGCCCCGCCCCAGGAGGGACTCTCCTGGCCCTGTGGTGCTTAAGGCTGACTGCTGAGTGCAGAGTGGCAGCCACAGACAGTAGATTCCTGCAAAGGGGGGCAGAGTGGAGTAGAGACGCTTGAGGAGAGACTGGGGATGGAGACTTTAGGAAGAGAGCTGAGAGCGTAGCCTCCAGGATCTTGGTGCTGGAGTCCTCCCCCATAAGGCAGCAGCCATTCAACTCACACAGACCATTCCCCTCTGAAGAGGTGCAGCCTGCGGGGAAACATTAGCCCCAAACCCAGAAGGGATTTGGCCCCGCCCTATGGTGCTTAAGCCTGACTGCTGAGCGCAGAATGACTAGATTAACAACTGAAGGCGACAGCCAGAGACAGTAGATCCTGGGAAGTCTCAAACAGGCTGCCTAAGGTCAAACGAGGTCATCATCTGACATCGCTAAAGGCGGATCCAGAAAGAAAAAACAGCGGTAAATACTAGACGCTACCAAGACAAAATCCACTGTGGTCTTCTCCATGATTTGAGATATTTTCTTTACTACATAGCTTTTTAACATTTATTTCTTATCCATCTAGTTGCTGAATATTAAATCACTAGATTGTATACTATAGCTTATTTCTCTGCTTTCTTATAAAACTCTCAATCTCTTCACAGCCTCACTAATACTGGTTCATTTCCTGTTGATACTGGGATTGCAGGGGGGAGTTATTTTTGCGGTAATGGGCTTATTTCCTGGGCTTTGTGGCTTTGCTCTGGCAGCCAAATAATGAGAAGACAAAGAAACAACCCCCAATCAAAAGGAAAGGAAGAATCCTCAGAAAGACTACTAAAAGAAATACAGGCAAATGAACTATCAGATATTGAGTTGAAAACAATGGTTATAAGGAGGATGAATGAACTCAGTGAGCTCAGTGAGAATTACAAAAAAACCACAGGGAAACTACAAGGAACTTACTGCAAATGTGTCAGCATGAAAAAGGACATAGAAACTATCAACAAGAACGAAGAGGAAATGAAGAATACCATTTCTGAATGGAAGAACACAGCAGAAGGAATCAAAAGCAGGCTAGATGAAGCAGAGGATCGAATCAGTGAGCTGGAGGAAACAGTAGAAAAAAACCTCACAGAAAGAGCAAGAAAATGAAAAAAGGCTCAAAAAGAATGAAGACGGGTTAAGGGAGATGCAGGACAACATGAAAGGTAATAATATCCATATAATAGAAATACCAGAAGAAAAAGAGGAGCAAGGGATAGAAAAACTGTTTGAAAAAGTAATGATGGAATACTTCCCTAATTTGAGGAGAGAAAAAGTCACGCAAGTCCAGGAAGCACAGAGGGCCCCAATCAAGAGGAACCCAAAGAGACCCACTCCAAGACACATCATAATTAAAATGGCAGATATCTAGGACAAAGAGAGAATCTTAAAGGCAGCAAGGGAGAAACAGGAAGTAACATACAAGAGAGTCCCAATAAGGCTATCAGCTGACTTCCCCACAGAAACACTACAAACCAGAAGGTAATATAGCAAGATATATTCCAAGTAATGAAATGCAAAGGACTGCAACCAAGACTATGCTACCCAGAAAGGCTCTCAATTAAAATGGAAGGTGAAATAAGGAGTTTCCCAGATGAAAGGAGGCTAAAAGAACATATCTTTACCAAATCAGCATTGCAAGATATGCTAAAGGGACTGCTTTAAGAAGATGAAGAAAAATAGTGAGAGAGAGAGGAGCATAAGTACAAAAAAGAAAATGAATAAATATCTACTGATAATAACTTTAAATGTAACTGGATTAAATGTTCCAATTAAAAGACATAGAGAAGCTGAAGGCATAAGAAAACAGGACCCACACATATGCTGCCTGCAAGAGACCCAACTCAGAACAAAAGACCTACATGGACTGAAAGGAAAGGGTTGGAAAAAATATTCCAAGTAAATGGACAGGAAAAAGGCACCAGGATAGTAATGCTTATCTCAGACAGAATAGACTTCAAAACAAAGGCCATAAAAAGAGACACAGAAGGACACTTCATAATACTCAAAGGAAGAACCCATCAAGAAGACATAAACATTGTAAACCTATATGTACCCAACAGAGGAGCACCCAAATAGATAAGGAAAATCCTGGAGAACTTCAAGAAAGATACGGACAGCAACACACTTACAGCAGGGGATTTTAATACCCTACTGTCGACAATGGATAGATCATCCAAACAAAATATCAGCAAGGATACTGTGGAACTGAATGATGCATTAGATCAAATGGACCAAACTGATATATATAGAACCTTTCATCCCAAGATGCAAACTACACATTCTTTTCAAATGCACATGGAACATTTTCAAAGACAGACCACATGACAGGACAAAAAACAAACCTCAACAAATTTAAGAAAACTGAAATCATATCAAGCATTTTCTAGACCACAAGGGATTAAAACTAGAAACCAACCTCAAGGAAAAAACTCAAAAATATTCAAACTCATGGAACTGAACAGTATGCTATTAAACAATGAATGAGTCAATAAAGAGGTCAAAGAAGAAATCAAAAAGTTTCTGGAAACAACTGAAAATGAACATACAACCATCCAAAACCTATGGGACACAGTGAAGGCAATCCTGAGAGGAAAGTTCATAGCAATACAGGCCTACCTAAAAAAGATAGAAACATTTCACATAAGCAGCCTAACCCTACATCTACAAGAACTGGAGAAACAACAACAGACAAAGCCCAGAGTGAGCAGAAGGAAGGAAATAATCAAGATCAGAGCAGAACTGAAGGACTTACAGGCCAAAGGAACAATTCAAAGGATCAATAAATCCAGGAGCTGGTTCTTTGAAAAGATAAACAAAATTGACAAGCCTTTAAGCACACTCATCAAGAAAAAAGGGAAAGGACTCAAATAAAATAAATCAGAAATGAAAGGGGAGAAATTACAATGGATACCACAGAAATACAAAGGATTCTAAGAAATTACTAAGAACAACTATATGCCAAGAAATTTGAAAACCTGGGTGAAATGGACAAATTTCTAGAAAAATATAATCTTCCGAAACTGAATGAAGAAGCAGCAGAAAGCCAGACCAGACCAATAACGGCCAGTGAAATCGAAGCAGTAATCAAAAAACTCCAGGCATTTCAAAAGCCCTGGACCAGATGGTTTCACAGGAGAATTCTGCAAAACATTTAAGGAAGAACTAACCCCTGTCCTTCTCAGACTATTCCAAAAAATCCGAGAAGAGGAAAGACTCCCAAACTCTTTTTATCAGGCCAGCATTATCCTAATCCCGAAACCAGATAAAGGCACAACAAAGAAAGAAAACTACAGGTCAAAATCACTGATGAACATAGACGCTAAAATCCTCAACAAAATATTGGCAAACCGCATCCAGCAATACATTAAAAAGATCATACACCATGATCAAGTGGGATTCATCCCAAGGATGCAAGGATGATACAATATTTGCAAATCAATAAACATAATAAACAAAAGGGAAGACAAAAATCACATGATCATATCAATAGATGTGGAAAAAGCATTTGATAAGGTACAGCACCCATTTATGATAAAAACACTCAGCAAAGTGGGAATAAAGGGGGAATACTCAACATGATAAAGGCTATATACGAGAAACCTACATCCAACATTATACTGAATGGGTAAAAACTAAAAGTTTTCCCACTAAGACCGGGAACAAGACAAAGATGTCCACTTTCATCACTTCCATTCAACATAGTATTAGAAGTCCTAGCCATAGCCATCAGACAAGAAAAAGAAATAAATGGCATCCAAATCGGGAAGGAGGAAGTAAAATTGTCACTGTTTGCAGATGACATGATAGTGTACACAGATAACCCTACAGACTCCACCAAAAAACTATTTGACCTAATAACTGAATTTGGCAAAACAGCAGGATACAAAGTCAATATTCAGAAATCGAAGGCATTTTTGTACATCAACAATGAAATACCAGAATCAGAAGTCAGGGAAAAAATCCCATTTCCTACAGCAACAAGAAAAATAAAGTACCCAGGAATAAACCTAACCAAGGAGGTAAAAAGACCTGTACTCAGAAAACTACACAACACTGAAGAAAGAAATTAAGGAAGACACAAATAAATGGAAGCATATACCATGTGCATGGATTGGAAGAATTAACATCATCAAAATGTCCACACTACCCAAAGCAATTTATACATTCAATAAAATTCCTATTAAAATACCAATGACATATTTCACAGATATAGAACAAACATTTCAAAAATTTGTATGGAATCATAAATAACCCCAAATAGCAGCAGCAATTTTGAGGAAGAAGAACAAAGTAGGAGGGATCACAATACCTAGACATCAAACTATTATAAGACCACTGTAATCAAAACAGTCTGGTACTGGCATAAATAACAGACACACGGATCAATGGAACAGTATAGAGAATCCAGAAATAAACCCTTGTTTCTGTGGCCAATTAATATTTGACAAAAGTGACAAAAGCATAAAATGGAGTAAATATAGCCTCTTCAACAAAAGGTGTTTGGAGAACTGGACAGCTACATGCAAAAAAATGAAGTTCAACCACCAACTTACACCACACACAAAAATAAACTCAAGATGGATAAAAGACTTAAATATAAGTCACAACACCATAAAAGTCCTAGAGGAGAACATAGGCAGGAAAATCTCAGATATTCCACGCGGCAATATTTTCACCGATATGTCCCCTAGAGCAAGGGACATAAAGGGAAGAATATACAAATGGGACCTCATCAAAATAAGAAGCTTTTGCATGGCTAAAGAAAACATCAGCAAAATCAAAAGGGAACCAACCATATGGGAAAATATATTTGCCAATGATACCTGGGACAAGGGTTTGATCTCCAAAATATATAAAGAACTCACACAAATCCACTCCAGGAAGACAAACAATCCAATTAAAAAATGGGCAAAGGACCTGAACAGACAGTTCTCCAAGGAGGACACACACAGGGCCCAGAGACATATGAAAGGATGCTAAGCATCACTAGCCATCAGAGATGCAAATTAAAACCACAATGAGATACCCCTTCATACCAGCCAGAATGGCCATCATAAACAAATCAACGAACAATGAACAACAAGGGTTGGCGAGGATGTGGGGAAAACGGAACCCTAGTGCACTCTTGGTGGGAATGCAGACTGGTGCAGCCACTGTATAAAACAGTTTGGAATTTCCTCAAAAAACTAAAAATGGAACTGCCTTTTGACCCACCAACTCCACTGCTAGGATTATACCCTAAGAATCCTGGAACGCGAATTGAAAAGAACTTATGCACCCCAATGTTCATAGCAGCACA
This sequence comes from Mormoops blainvillei, assembly GCA_004026545.1. Classification (NCBI taxonomy): domain Eukaryota; kingdom Metazoa; phylum Chordata; class Mammalia; order Chiroptera; family Mormoopidae; genus Mormoops; species Mormoops blainvillei. The sequence goes on from PVJD01000822.1 coordinate 256,253, forward strand.
ATTTACAATAGCCAAGAATTGGAAGCAACCCAAGTGCCCAACGGTAAATGAGTGGATCAAAAAACTATGGTACATTTACACAAAGGAATACTATGCAGTAGAAAGAAACAAAGCGCTACAAGCCTTCATGACAGCATGGGTGGAACTGTAGAGCATTATACTAAGTGAAATAAGCCAGGCGATGAAAGAGAGATACCGTATGATCTCAACTTATAAGTGGAAACTAATCAACAAAATAAACAAGCAAGTAAAATAGAACCAGCAACATTGAAATAAAAAACAAACTGACAGTAACCACAGGGGAGGAGGGAGGAGGATGAAAGGGGAAAAGGCATGGAAGGGATATCAAGGAGCAAGTATAAGGTTCCAGTGACAAAGCTAAATGGGGGAAGGATGGAGGGTGGGAGGTGGGGAAGGATGGGGCTGGGGAAAGTGGTGGCGGGAAAATGCTGAGCAAAAGAAAAAAGAAAAAAGAAAAGAAAAAGACGGGGGAGGTTAAGAATAGTATAGGAAATTGAGAAGTCAAAAATTGATATGTACAACCCATAAACATGAACTAAGCGGTGTGGGGATGATGGGATAGGATGTAGGGCAGAGGGGATAAAGGGGAGAAAAAAAATGAGACAACTGTAGTAGCATAATCAATAAACTATTCCAAAAAAAAAAAAATCACATTAAATGGGAATACACTAAACATATCACTCAAAAGGCAGAGATCAATGATTACACTTAGGTCTTTACTTCTACAAAAGGCACATTTTTAGATTCAAAGATACAAATAGGTTGAAAGTAAAATAATGGAAAAGATATTTTATACAAACGATTGCCATAAGAAGATTGAAGTAGCTATGCAGGAACTTCAACTTATTAAAAGGGTACCTATGAGAAGTCTATAGCTAACATATTTAAATGGTGAAAGCTTCCCCCCAAATACCTGGAGAACAAGGATGTCTGTTCTTATTACTTCTACTGAATGCTGTACTGTAGGTTCTAGCCAGTGCTGTAGTGCCAAAAAGAAAAACAACTTAAAAAATAAAATTTAAATTTAAAAAGTTATTATATGCATTCAGAATAAAAAGAAGTGAACCTGTACCAGATGACATTATCATATGTGGAAAATCTGAAGGAATCCCTAAAAAACTACAAGACCTAATAAACAAGCTTAGCAAGGTCACAAGATATAAGATCAATACACAAAGATCAACTGCATTTCCATATTCTAGCAAAAATATGGAAATAAAAGAATTCCATCGAAAACAGCACAAAAAAAAATTAGGAAAAGAATTTAAGAAGTACAAATCTTACAAGGTTATAAGACATTGCTTAGAGGAAAATATAAATGGGAGAAACATTCCATGCTCATGGACTGGTAGGCTCAACATTGTTAGTTAATACAGCGATTTCTCTCAAACTGATCTATAGCTCCAATACAATCTTTTTCAAAATCCCAGTTGGCTTAAAAAAAAAAATTAAGAAAGAAAGAAAAAAGAAACAAGTTGATCCTAATTTTACGTGGAAATCAAAGGATCTAGAATAGCCAAAACAATTTGAAAAAGAACCAAGTCAGAGGCCTTATAACCAATTTCAAAACACTGTATGAAGCTACAGAAATCAAGAGAATTTGTGTTATTAGCATAAGAATAGGTCCAAGAATAGATTAATAAGGAGATTTGAGATTCCAGAAATAAATCCTCATATTTATGTTAGATTTTTTTCCACAAAGGATAACAACAAATGGTTTTGGGGCAAATGGATATCGTATACATAAAAACTTAGACCCTTATACCATTCACAAAAATGAATTCAAATGGGTCAAAGACCTAAATTATGAGTTAAAGTGATAAACCATCTACAGGGGTGTCCAATCTTTTGGCATCTCTGTGCCACACTGGAAGAAGACGAGCTGTCTTGGGCCACACATTAAATACACTGTGACATGTAATCACAAAAACCTCTCATAATGTTTTAAGTAAATTTCTGATTTTGTGTTGGGCCACATGGTGGACACCCCTGAAGGAATATATAGGAAAAAATCTTTGTGGCCTTGTGTCAGGCAAAGAGTTCGTAGACAACAAAAGTATGAGCCATGAAAGGTAAAACTGATAAAAAACTGCAACCATACAATAAAAGGACAAATCACAGACTAGAAGGAAAATATTAGCAAACCGTGTATCTGACAACACCTTTGTATTTAAAATACAGACAAACTGTCATAACTGGATAAGACAAGTTCAATTTTAAAATGGGTAAAAGCCTTGCTTGAATAGACATTTCACCAAAGAAGATACATGAATGGCTCATAAACACAAAAAGTGTTCAACACCATTAGTCATTAGAAATATGCTAATTAAAACCACAATGAGATCACAACACACCCACTAAATTACTAAAAAAAATGATATCAAGTATTGGTGAGAAGTGGAGAAACTGGAACCCTTATATACACTGCTGATGGGAAAGTCAAATGGAATAGCCACTTTGGAACTGTTCGGCAGTTTCTTAGAAAGTTAATATATTGTAGGTCTTAGCAATTCCATTCTTAGGAACCTATCTAAGAGAAATGAAAACATGTCCACACAAAAACATTTCCATGAATATTCAAAGAAACATTAGTCATAGTAGTCAAAAGCTGGAAATGATCAAAGTGTCTTACAACTAGTTAAAGAATAAACGAAATATGGTATATCAATATGATGACATAACATATAGCAATAAAAAGGAACAACATACTCATATATGCTATGCAAAGAATGAACCTAAAATACATTACGCTAAGTGAAAGAAGTTAGATACAAAAGGCTACATGTTGTATGATTCCTTTTAGATGCAATGCCCCCCAAATTTATGGAAACAGAAAGTAGATCAGTAGTTGCCTAAGGCAGGAAAAGGGGTGTGGGAGTTTAGAACTGATCGCAAACAGGATTAAGGGAAATTTTGGGAATGATAGGAAAGTTCTAAAACTGGTTTGTGTTGATGGTTGCACAACTCTATAAATATACTAAAAACCAGTAAATTGTATAGTTACAATAGGTGAATTTTATATTATGTAAATTATAGCATAATAAAGTTGTGAAAATGCAATTAGAAATATTACCCTCCTTTAGATAACTATAAACATTTTCCTTGTTCAATATTTTTTTCTTAAAAAGACAATCATATGTAATAAACTTACTGTGCACATTAGTCATATATTAATGATATCTAGGAATTCAAATACAAACACTATGATTTGGTGGGATTAATTAGCTCTAAACTGCACCTGACAAAAATTTCTTGTGAAGGAGGAAAGCAATCATGTAATTTAAGCAAGCTCACACACTGTCATCTGCATGTAGTTAAAGACTATTTCACTTACGCTAGGATGGCAGTTAAAATTCAAAAGAATTACCTTGTTTTGAATAGAAATCACCAATACATAAGTGTAGAAAGGCATCTTATAAATAATCTAGCCCAATCCCATTGGTTTTTTTTTATTTTTTGAAAGATTTTATTTATTTTCAGTGAGAGGGGAAGCAAACGGAGAAAGAGAGGGAGAGAAACATCATCGACTGGTGGCCTCTCACACATGTCAACTGGGGACCCAGCCGGGGACCCAGACAGCGACCCAGGCACATTCCCTGACTGGGAATCGAATGGGTAACCTTTTGCTTTGTGGGACTAAGTCCAACCAACTGAGCTGCATGGGTCAGGGCCTAATTCCTTTGTTTTACATGAGAAGAAGCAATGAGATAAAATGATGTGTTCAAGAGCACATTTTGAAAGTTAACTGCAAAGCATCCCAGTCTTCCCCAGTCTCCTGACTTTCCTGCTCTTTCTGTGCACCATCTATGGTTTTATTGAAAGAAGAAAATGGTACAACATTATAAAAAATAACCAGAGAGGAAATATCCAGGCAACAACTAAACAGATGATTAATTTTTCACCCTATGAACATATCTCTTGTAGCCCTAAATTGTTAGTTCCTTTTATATTCTACAAAAAGGGAGGGAAATTTTAGAGAGCCTTTACACGTTTATTATCTCATTTGGTATTCAAAACATCCTCATGAAAAGAATTACCTTATTTAATATTTGGTAAAATTAAAGGTTCAAAACAGAAAGTTTGTAAATAGCAACGCCAGAATTTTAAAAACTGAGTTTATCTGATTTCATAGCTCATGCCCATTTTTCTACATTTCTTTCAGACACTTCAAAGCAATACCTCCAAAATAATTACTTTCAATAAATGCTGTTGTGCTTACATCTCCAATATGTAAAAATAACGTTTATTAGAAAAGTCACAAAATTTTTAAAGGATAAAATAAATAAAAATAATGTCTAGAGGTTCTAATTTGCACGAGGAGCAAATAAACCTTGCACAACTCCAGTCCTGCCTTACTGCACCTTTTCTAGTATACACACCAACTCGGAAACCACTGTTTCAGTTACTTCTCCAGAACTGACTACCATCCTTCTTTGAAATTTTATTCTGTTCTTGACACTTAAAAGCTTCAATTCCTGTAACTCTAATTCCATTAATTCCTCTACTAAACTTGTGTTTTTCTATTCTTACTCTCTTCCATTTCTAGGCTCTTGAAATTGCAAATATATCCATTTAAAGTCTGTAACAGTCCACCAGTAAAGCTGGACATTATCATTTTAAATCAGAATTTTAAAATGACTATGAAGAAATTGTACCAAAAATCGAAAACTATAATATTTCTGACAGACTTAATGTGTTCTGTCAAAAGTGTTCAGATAGAGGGAAAAAAACTTATGTTAAAAAAAAGGAAGTATTTCCATAAAACTAATATTGGCTTTTAATAAAAAGCAGCAAGTAATCTCTGAACCTCACATAAGTATAAAATTTGTGTTTGAGCTAAATGAAAAATCACTGAGACAATAGTTGTCCAATATTATATGAAACCAGGAAGGTTGCAATCAGGTTGCAGTATATGCTTCATTGGAATTCAATGACTCTACAATATGCTTCGTTAAGAGTGTGGTATAAAATATTTCTGTGTAGCTTAAAATGCTTAAGTATTTCTAGCTTTGAATTACCTATTAACAATACAAAATACAACTCAAAATATAGTAAAATCTTGCTTCTCAAATTCAGCTTTTGCTGTCCAGTTCCCTCCAGATGTTAGAATCTTTCCTCTAATCAAACCTGTTCTCTTACAAACTGATGCACAGTCATATCATTATAAACCACCAGTGTTTCTAAATTATTTAATCTTAAAATTTCTCCTTCCCAACTGATTGTAACCCTTTGGGGAATGGTATCGCCCCAGCTGAGAACCCATGTTTTAAAATATGTTTCACAAAACTTTATGTTACAAAGTTACAGGGACTGATTTTTTTAAATAACAAATGAAGATAAAGAAAGTGTATTTCTATTGCTTAAAAGTCTATCTTCCTGAATGAATTCCTATAGTATTTTAAAAACATGAAAGAAACAAAAGCAAAGTTGGAAAGGACTGGAGTTGGTCAGGATAGGCATACAAAGAAAGACTGGAAACCGCAAAAGACGCAGTGGTTATAGCAATATTTGGTGCTAACTTCACAGAGAATTTGACTATGAACTGTGTAGACATGGAAAACTCAAGTCAACTAGAGTAAAAAAGAAAAAAAAAGAAAGGAAGTGAAAAAAGAGGTAAGTAAAGGAAGGAAAAGTAGAGAGGGAAAGGAAGAAAGGGAGAGAGGTCCTAGGTGGTAGCTCAGTTGGTTGGAGCATCATCCCAATATGTGGGTTCAATCCCCAGTCAGGGCACATACAAGAATCATCCAATGAATGCATAAATAAGTGGAACAACAAATTGCCATTCCTCTTTCTTTCTCCCTTCTTCTTTCCTTCTAAAATCAATAAATTTTTTTAAAATGAGAAGAATAAGGGAGGGAGGGAAGAAAGGAGAAAAATAACGAATGAAAGACACTGCTGAGGAAGTTCTAAAAGCCAAAAACACTTATTTTTAGATGCTTCTCTCTAATTAGCCTAACCATCTGATTCTAGTAACATTATTTCTATTTGTACTATAGTTATTTCTATAGCAGATAAGAAATAGCATTGTTAATAATGCAGTTTTAATCTATTCCTTATAATTTTTATTTGTGTTATTACTATATATATAATTACTTATCAGGTATCTCCAGAGATCTTCATGGGCAATTCCAATTACAGCAATGTGAAAGTGATCATCCTGCTGTATCTACTCTACTTTCAAATCTTTGAGTCACCCTAAAACTCTGACTTGTATAATCTCATGTTACCTACATATTAATGCATACTTCTATTTTTGCATTTATACTACGCTGTAATTATTTATGAATTCGGAATTTCATGTTAAATTATGAACTACTTGATGGCATGGACATTATCATTTACCTTTATATTTCCAGTGCCTATTACAATACCAGACTGTTTTACATACTGAATAAATGTTATTCTTAATTGATGACCTGTTAATAAGCACTTTACTATGTATGTATGTATGTATGTATGTATATATACATATGTATGTATGTGTATATAGTATATATGTAACGCACAACCAAACTGACTTTTCAAAAAAGATTTTTCTATCGAAACAGGATGACTTGATCAAGAAAAGCTCTTTTCCTTCTGTCATCAATGCTTATAGCTCCTAAAACCTGAGGCATGGAGATGAACTACTAAAGCAGGGTTTGGAAACTCAAATGCCCACAATGACCATGAAGTCATTCTAAATAAGAGAAAACAAGGATGGATATATAAAACAAGGAAGTGGCAACCTGGAGACTGAATGCTCAAAGCAGCAACTCTACTTGCTTGTAGCCACTTGGGAATTCAGGTCATATGGTCAGATTTTTAAGTATTCAAGATAAGCTAGCTATCTGCCCTTTCTCCTTCTCTTCACTTTTTTTTCTTTTTAATATGGATTCCTGTATTAAATCTTGGCCACTTTATTTTTAAAAAACAAACAAAAAAACAAATCTGCAGGACAGATTTAGCCTCCAGGGCATCAGTTTGTGACCTCTGAAAAGAATGTACCCTGCGAATATAAAGTGAGGATAATAGTATCCAACAGAATTACTTTAAAGATTAAATGAAATTCTGTATATGAAATCAATGTAGGAGACTTCAATAAATAAACATTATTAATAAGTCTGAAATGCACCATTTACACAGTAGAAAAGAGTGTATTTTAAAATGTTAATATCAGTACTATTGATAAATAGCACCACTCACTGGATACTTTCTAGATGCCAGGCACTTGCTAGTTTATACAAATTTTAATCTTAACTAAATTCTTGCCAGATAGATATTAACATAACTGGTTAATAACACTGTAAAATATTTCCCTTTAAAAAATGCAATTATTGTCTCTTAACCTGATGATATTAAGAATTTAAAGTATATACAATTACACTGACAAAGATACCAATATACTGGACGTAAGCAGTCAAAGGCAAAGGCCTTTGGCAGAGGGCCCAGGACAAATCATAGAAAACTGAAGTAAAATGAAAACATCTGGGGCAGGGATGGGGAATGAAAACCTTGAAAGGGAATATGAGAGATGAGAGTCAAGGAAAAAAATCTATTAGCTGGACTGGGGATTACCTGTTATTGTTGATAATACCAGCAGCTAATGCCTGCTATGCATGTTACTAACTGCTTTATATTCATGTTACCATTTAATGTTCATAGCAATCTTACAACACAGGTATCATTCACTCATCAAAAATTTGATTCAGATATGAGCACACAATAGAGTACACAGATGTTGTATTATAAAGCCGCACACCTGAAATTTGTATGTTACTACCCAATGTTACTCCAATAAGTTTAATTTAAAATTTATTGAGTACCTACTAGGTGCCAGACATTGTAAATATAACTATATACAAGACCGTAGTGTCCCTGTCCTAAGCAGCTTGTAGACTATTGTAGAATTGAGCTTCTTTCAAAGAGGTTAAGCAAAACTGCCTAAACTCACACAGCTAATAAGGGACAGACTCAGGATATGAACAGAAATCTAAAACCAATGTTGTCAACCCTACACTTACTGCCTCAACACAATTAAAAAATAAATTCTATAATGCTGACAATCTATGAAACTATATGAACTTGTATAATATTCCTCAAGAAACTTTAAAAATATTTAAGCACTTTAATAATTATTTATAAATAATAATTTAATTTAATTTAATTCAATAATATTCATGCTAACTGCAGTTGTAGCATTTAACATTAAAAATCTGAACATTAATTCAGGAGAAAAATAGCTGTTAACCAAAGTTAAAATGTGAGCAGACAAATTATAACAATGCCATCTATAGGACAATTAGTAGAACGCAGACAACTAATTTGGAACTGGGAAACATAATTCTTAATCACCTTCATTAGGAATTCATAGAATGAAAATTAATCATCACCGAAACACTCAAAACTGGATCTTACCCTACACATTATAAGACTAAAAACTAGCAGGACTCAATTTGTAAGTGTTATATACTACTATATTTAAAGTTTTTACAAACAGTAGTGAACACTCACAGTTATCGACTGGTGTTAATTGGGTCTTATCACTTAATATAGATCCCCTCAGACTTTTATTCAAACCAAACAATTGGTATCTAATATAAACTTTACAAAGAAAGCCAAAACAGATTAAAACTAAATACTAAGTTATAAGTAACTTTTGTGCCTGCAGAAAAAGTTCCTGGATATGAAATTTTGCAAGAGTATTTATCAGAATACTCAAACTGTAAAGTAATGTAATAAAATACTGTATGTTCAGGTAACAGAAAAAATAAATACGAAAGTGAGAAATTTTTCAGTTTCTGAAATGAATTTTGATAAGCAGTGTTTAATAACAACTATTTACCAACGATTACCCTAGTTACAAAATTACCCTGAATCAAAATTATCAGGGAAGACAATATCCCAACTTACCCATGAAGGGAACTGTAAAATTTCTACTTCAGAAAAGAGCATCAATGGCCCTCAAAAGCAAGCTGTAATTGGTTCAGTTACAACAAATCTTTCCTTTAAAATGTGTTTTTCTTTAACTCTGTCTGTAGTAATATTACTGGAAAGTACGCATAAGTACTTTTACAAGTGGTGGAAAAGGAAACTGTAGTCCAAATCTACAAACGTACTGCCTGTCCTATCATCACTCACACTTTAAAATTCCCTTTTATCAAAGGTAAGGTAAGGAAAGGTAAACAAATTGCCAAGGGTTTGCTTTTTGACACTTCATTTATCCGTTCAACAAAATTACCATGGTACATAAATTATCAAGTTTAGTCATAACCACCCTATCAGATAAATTAAGTGATATATATGGGTAAAATCAACCTCAGAGAGGCTGTTATCTTCCCAAATTCATAAAGTAAGTAGGAAAGTCAAATCCAAGAATTTCTGAAATAAAACCTAATATATAGGTTTTATATTATTGTGTAGTAATCCCAAATACCATAGTCAAAAGCCCAAGGTGAGCTCAGAGAAATTAGAAGTGTACTTGATACTTCCAACAGTTCATTCTAGGTTAAAAGTATAATATTCATTAAGGGCCAAAGGAAAATCAAACTTGAGTTCTGTTTCACACGTAGCTCTTAATGGATTCAAAAATTTTTAAGAATATTCTCCCAAACTGTAACCTCAAAATGCAATTTATAACCTGTATTATGAATAGCATGGTTTTCCTATTCAAAAATCAAACTAACAGATAAGTTTAGAGTAAGAGACAAGAGTACAGAAATTATAATAAAGACCCAATTTCTAAGAAATGGGTCAAAAATCCATGATTATTATACAAAAAAAAAAGGGGTAGAATATGGGCAGTAATAGAAACTGGTTATATATAAGGGTGGCATAAAAGCAGGTTTACAGTTGTTTGTATGGAAAGTAATACAATAATTAATAAGTAATAATACGCCCTGGCCTGTGTGGTTCAGTGGGTTGGAGCACTGTCTAGTAACCGAAAGGTTGTGAGTTCCATTCCCGGTTAGGGCACAAACGGTTGCGAGTTTGATTCCCGGTTAGGGCACATACCTAGGTTGCGGGTTTGATCCCGGTCTGGGCACATACAGGAGGCAACCAAATGATGCTTCTCTCTCGCATCGATGTTTCTCTCTCTCCCTTCCTCTCTCCCTTCCTCTCTCTCTAAAGACAATGAAAAAAATGTCCTCATGTGAGGATAAAAAATAATAAAATAAATAAAAGAGAAATTAACTGTGTTTTATGTATTTACAACTGTAAACGTATTTTTGTCCCACCCTGTATTTAAAGAACCATATTGAGGAAAACACTGTATTTCAACAGAAGATTAATCATTTATTGTTTCCCTTTATTAATTAATTACAATTTATCAAAACAATATAAAATTAAAGTTTTTAGGCATTAATCAATTCTATACTGGTCACATTCGTTTTGGAAACCTGGAATTTTTATTGAAATATCTTTATAAACTATAGGATTTAACTGTATGGTAAACTAGCTGTCCTTCACATAACTGAAATTCTGACTGCATTTTTTGCACAGCTACAAAATTGGGAAAGCGACAATACAGACTTATCCCAAGTCCTAAATTATCACGTTTTATTCTGATGTTGGAAGAACATAAAGAAAATGATCCCCAGTAGAAGAATGAATATTTTCATGGAATGGTAAGGAAGAAGGTAGGCACAGTGTTATGTGATAGTTCCAAGTGAACTTTCTTACTTTGCTTTGGTGTGACTGTTATAACAGAATTACTGTTATCAGGGTATTATGGTTTTAATGGCAATTTTGCTTGTTTAAAGATTCTTATATATCTCTCTCCATTTTCAAAATAGTATTCAAACCAGAAGCAATATATACTTATGGAAACAAGTTTCTTTTGGTAGGTATGAAGGGGTAGGAAGGCACTAAAAAATCAGCTAAGAGAATTCAAGTATATTATTTGGTGTTCAGGAAAGAATAAGATAACCGGAATTTTTTAAAGATGAGTTAAACCTGACTCATGATAAAATGTAACTTACAGACCCTGAATGGCAAGATCAAAACAGGAAGAGCAAAAGATAACTGAAGCAAAGCAAAAAACTGGAGTGGAGAGCAAAGTGACTATGGAAGCATTAGAGAAGAGTTTGGGGAATACAGACCTCTATTCGAATCTAGGTATGACTTAAACATCTTCGAGGTCTGATTATAACATTATGGTTAAACCTTATGATTAAACACTATGACTGAAACTTTTCCCGAAGGTGCTATAAAAGCTAGTCAAAGTACTTTAAAATGAGAGAATAACCTCAGTCTGAGAAAAAAAAAGCATAAGAAACAGAGAGAGATGTAAAGTCCCAGTCATCGATTAAAGATGCCAGTGAATAAATCGCTACATGTAGCAAAGAACATACAATACAGTCACATATCATGTAATGACAGCGGCTATGTTCTGAGAAATGTGTCATTAGGTGCTTTCGTTGTTATGCAAACATCATAGAGTGTACTTAACATACATCTAGATGGTATCGCCTACTATATACCTAGACTATGTGGTAAACCATCATTGCATATGTGGTCCGTCACTGACTGAAACGCTATGTGGCACATGATTGTATGCTGTGTCAATTTTTCAGAACAGATATGAAACAATCTTGTAATTACAATTTGAGAACACTGTTTCCTGTTCTACATGTGTTTTTTATCAGGAAAAAAGAGTATCAGTCAACAGATTCCCAAGTTCAACCTAGTAAAAATTTAAAGCAGCAACTCTAAACTTACACAATCAAGTGTGAAAAGCTGAGAGTCACATGTATCCTAAAACAATTTGCTCACTACTCATTCAAGGTCTACTTGTATGATTTCACCATATCTGAGTACCATCTGTGTACTATTACTTAACGCTTTTCTTTAGAATGGCTATTTGTTGAAATGCTTGGAAAAATGGATAGGATACTTGTAAACTGCCATCAATTTGTGCCCTTCCTTAGTCTTTGAAAACATCTGCATTTGTGCCACTTGAGAAAGTTTTTCCTTTCTTTTTGTATATTTCTTTTTACCTATGAAGTCACTGGTATAATGTACAATAGTTACATTAAGAAAAAAATTAGTATCCCTTCCCCAAAAACCTGCCTGAAGTAACAACTAAAAAATGACAGCTTGAATCCTGGAAATGGCAAAATGGTATTAACAGTAAACGTACAAAACAAACTTCAGTGAGTTTCAAGTATAACAATCCACCCAAAGTTTCACAGTTAGTTAAGTGGCAGAGCTAGGATCCAAATCCCGGAAAGCTGGCTTTGGGGTCCAAGTCATTTACCACAACACTATATGAACTCCCTGTCACAATATATTTTAGCATTCATAAAATAAACTAGAATACCTACCAATATTTATAAGATAATTTTGAAAGATATCCAAGATAGGTATGTTAAAGTCCGCATTTGACTAAATGCCTAGTGTTGGTGGCTATACCTTTTTGTGTGGTACTTGAAAATTCTATTCCTATGCACATTTCAATGAACAAAAATCTGTATGTCAATGTCATCCGGGGCTTTTTCATCGCACTGCTGTGTTAGAAATCAAGTTGAGGATGCTCTGCTTATGTAAACAAAAATACTTCAAATGAAAATATTTCGTTTCCTAGGCATGTAGTTGCCATATTACAACTGTGCCCACTAAATCAAAAGTTCCTTTTCTATCGCAGTAAGCACTGTAAACTTCATCACTGGATATATTAAAAAACATACTTGTCAAATAAGAGTAAAAGTAAAGTTTATAAACAAACAAGGTGAAACAAGAGAAATAAAGATAATGTAAGATATAACTATATGAATGTGGTACTTTATTCTGAAGTTATAGCTTTCCTATTTCCAATAGGACTTTCCTATTTTCCTATTTCTTATTACAGACTTTACCCATTGTAGGATGCAACTGTGCCCACAATTTTTTGAGCTTTTAGTGAAACACTGGTATTAAATAAATACCCTGGCATTTCCAATACAAAAATGAACAGATGGCTTTATTTGGCCAGGTGTTTACTTGTATTTTTGAAAGTTTCAGCAAAAGTTGTCAGTTTCTTCCCAACTAAAGCAATAATTTAGTAAAAAACTTTGAAAACACAGGTCATGCTCTAGCAAAGTAGTAGTTGGTTTGAGTGTCATCTCGATATGCCAAGGTTGTGGGTTTGATCCCCAGTCAGGGCACATACAAGAATCAACCAATTAATGCATAAATAAGTGAAACAACAAATCAATGTGTCTGTCTGTCTGGCTGGTTGTCTCTCTCTCTCTCTCTCCCTCTCTCTCAAATCGATAAATGAAAAAAATTTTTAAAAAAAGAAAGAAAATACAGGTCATCTTCTAAATGACCAGAAAAACAAATCTAAACATCTAAATGAACTCCTAATAAAGAAGAAAACTTCCAGAAAGCAATTATCTACTTTTTATTGGAAGCTTCGAATTTGTATAAAGTGTATTTAGAAAAGAGATCTCGCTAACTTTCCTTTTCTTCAGGAAATAGATGGTTTGGAGGGGAAAAAAAAGAAAGGAAAATTACCACAAATGAAATGACAGTGACAATTCATTTGCAACAACTGAGTGCAGTCATTCCACATATATTTTTCCATTGGAGATAATGATGTGGTAAAGAAATGGATACCAGATGCATTTCCTTTTATTCTGTGTGCTAACAATAATAAATGATGAAATATGATTTCATTGACTTATAAGCTAACAGATGGATCCTTAGGGAATCTGATACAAATGCAAAGAATTTCTGTTGTGTTCACTATAGCATTACTTCTGCAAAAGATAAAGGCAGCTCTGGAGATCCTTAGGCATGTGTTACCACATACTACTAAGTGATAAGTTTTATATTATTCTTTGTGTGTCAAAACAAAACAAAGGTCAGAAATCATTTAAGAGTGATGCGAGGAGTGGCGTTTTTAAAAATTCTCTCTGTACTATAATCGAACAAAAGTTAAAGGAAGTTACTGAGCTAATAAACTGTTTCAAGCTAGTAAACCTTAAGCATTCTTAATATTAAAGCGTTAATTCTCTTCCTTTGATTCTAAAGTTATGATGAGGCTTCAGTGTTTTTTCATAAGGTATCATTTTTAAAACAAAACTCCCATCAAGAATTACTGGAACTAAAAGACCGCATCGAACCTGTACTCAGAATTTATCTAACAAGAGCTTTTGGCCTATAATTTATCTAATTTGATAAAAAGAAGTACGTAGAAAGAGTTGGTAAAGGGATCAAGTCAGGTCAGAAGTCCAGTTAACTGATTTTGCCTATAATAGATTTAGAACAAACATCCTAAGATGACTTATTCAAAATGAAGTTTTCTTTTGCCTGTAGTTCTAGCTAAAATTTTAATATTAAAAATTAAAGCCATACCTCACAAATATAAATTGAACTAAAAGCTATCTATATAAGTTTAATTAATCTATGTAGACATTTTAAATGTGTTTACGATAAACAAAACGCTTTGATATTTGTTCAGGAATGCATTAGAATTTATAACTCTCAGAAATGTCAAACTAAATGCCAAAGTATAAGAGAATGATTGTAAACAGGGTTATATACAAGTGGTTGATAGATCATACTCTGAAAAACACTACCAAGTACATTTTAAATGTAAATAATGTAAATTTTAAAATGAAAAATAAAAACTTTGATGAAAACTCCTTTTTAAAAATCTCAAAAAAGTTTTACGTTAAACTAGCATTTAAAAGTAGCTATGATTAAAATTAAAATGACAAAGCAAGATCTCAAAAGCTACAAACTCTCTAAATGATACACTCTATAACTGAGCAAATTACTAAACTTCCCTCAATTTCAGTTTACATTCATTATATATTTTAAGTGGTAAATAAAAAAGGGTTATGTGAGAAATAGTTAATATAAAAATAATAAGCCACTTTCCAGCACTAAAAGGGATAAATATTCCTAGTCTTTAAGAAGCAGAATTACAGCAACAATGGCCATCATCCATAGGTTTCAAAACTGTCTATCTACACTCAGTATTTCTTAAGATGAACTACAAAAGGTGACAGACATTTATTGTTCACCAAACATACATGTGTTCTCCACATGTTCCTTACCAATAGGGCAGGGCCATGTAACTTGTTCTGGCTGATGGGCTGTGAGTGAAAATAACCTGTGTGTCATTTCATGACTGAAATACTTAGGAGCCAATGGAAGACCCTCCAGTTCTTTCTTTCCCTGTCACAGTCACTGTGGAGGTCTAAAATTCCAGGCATATAGATTATATATTGTCAGAAACTCCATCAATTTGACTTCTTGACCTATGAGGTGGATAGGTCTCTTTCTTCCCTGACAAACTGTTGGAAAGGTAAAGTCAGTGAAAAAAAATCTTGGTTGTGGTAGGGCTACAGTGTTAACCCATCCTATTCTAATAAGAGTTTATTAATCACAGATCATAATAATTCAAATCCATTTACTCAGCAGGGCTGGTTTCAAACAGAAGAACTACATAATAAAACAGCTGCTTACTGTCTTAACTGTCTCCCATAATCATTGGAGAAAAGCAAACATGTAATAAATACGACCTTATTCAACTTTAATATTCAACCATACTAAAAAATTTATTAAGATAACTAGACACTTTTATAAAAATACATTTTCGCATAACTAAAAAACTCTCATAATACAAACCCATATTTCTTTTATACCTTGGTTTTGTTTTATCCCTTTCTCTCTCTACATACACTTTTTTTGTATGTTGAACCGCCTTAGCTGCATTACCTAATAAGAGCCATTCTCCTACACAATAAACGGTCACACTTAGACTTAACATTGATACAATTATCTATCATACAGTTCATACTTGATTTTCCAAATTATCCCAATAACAACCTCTAGAAGGGCAATTTAGGACCATGCAATTAATCAAATATCACATTGTACTTGGTTATCACGTCTCTTTCAGTCTCTTTTAACTTAGAACATTTCCCTAATCTGTTTTTAATCTTTTAAGACAATGATATTTTTGAAGAGTTAATGCCAATTGTTTTGAGCCTTCTGCACTTTGAATCGCTTTTTTCCACCATGATTAGATTCAGGTTTAGAGATTGTTTCTAGGCCCTGGCTGGGTAGCAGTCCTTGCTCTCTCTAAAAAATCAATAAATAAAAAATTTTTAAAATTGTTTTCATAATTTAAAAAATTATACAAAGTAAACCATAACAAATTTTGGCTAATGAGGATATCACAGAAATCACTGAAAAAGGAATGGATTTTTAAAAATCTACAATACAAGACTTACCAGGACAAATATTAACCACTCTTACTTTGGACCTGCATACTGATGTCTGTCAGTCCTGACCTCTCCGTTAGCCTCTCTCCTGAGGCTTATGTGACCAACCAATTGCTAGACATCATCAACAGGCTGTCCTACAAACAATTCAAATTTAACATGCTCAAAATTTATCCCACTACAAAACTTAACCTCCTTGCTACCTTCCTCCTGCCCGTATTCCTTTAGTTTTAAGTATTAGCACTTCGCCCAATCTCTAAAGCCTAGTCAAGACATTCCTCTCTGCCTTACCCTATATCAAATAAGAACCAAAAAGACATCAATTTAATCTGTATTTCTTAAATCCATTCTCTTCTATCCTACTATAATGCCTTTGTTCTAGAACTTCAAGCTTTTTCCTTTCTTTCCTACAATAGGTTAAATAGACTAACTGGGCCCCATCTTCCAGTCTTGCTATCTTTAGATATAGCTTCTTAATTGTATCACACTAATGTATTTAAAATATAAATGTGATCGAACAACTCACTTCTTAAAATCCTTCAATGGCCGTCCCCTTTCAAGAATAGAATATAGTTCAAACTCAGAATCACTTACAGCATTAACAAAGTTGACTGCTATCCACATCTCGTCACTTCTAGACTTGCACTTGATGCTTTTTTCAGTTATACTGCTTTTCTAACGTTAGTCACTGGATATCACCTTTACAAATTTTGCCTTTTTCCTCTGGAGCAAAAGCATTTCATGGGGGTAGAAGAATAGCGACATTAACTTTTTCCAATATAAATTAAACAAGTAGTTTGACCAGGAAATATTTGCTTGGCCTCTACACCATGTGCAAGAAGTTATATTAAGTACTGTGAGAGATACAAGAAAAAAAGTTACATGCATCCTGCTCAAGAAGAGTTTCCAGTGTAGAATTATAGTTTTTAAAAAAGGTACACAGATAATTATAGGTAAGTAGAAAGGTACAAGGGTCATAAACAAGATCCAAGAAAGTTCAGAGGAGGGAGAAATTATTTCTAAGTGGCAAAGGCTGGAAAGAAATTGGGGAAGATTTCCTAGAGAAGGGGGGTGGTAGTTGGCAGCCTTGAAGAAACAAAAGGTTTGGGCATGAGAGTGAACGACATAACCATAGTTTATTGCCAACTCACTTTCTCTAAGACAACTATTCTAAATTAACTTCTGCCCCAACATACACAATGAATATGACACATTTTGTTAGCAACAATGGCTCATTAAAACTGATTCTCAAAAGGAGAATCAGTAAGTGAGATACATCTTAGAATCTGATAAATGCTGTTTGGTAAAAATCTCTCTAAGTGCTTTGCCATCTTTGCTATTTTCTCTAAACGGGAATCTCTGCACTCAAGAGGACACTTGACCAATTTCTAGCAAGCTTCGCCAAGTTCCTACAGTCTTCACCCAATGCTAGTCTTAGACACAGATCAAAATAACAGAATCTTTTTTTTCTTAGCTGACAATTTCTCAAAGGGAAGATGAATGGCATCAAAAGAATAAAATAAACCAAGAACCTAACAGATATTAAAAGAGCAGACATACTTTTTCATTATAGAAATTCTAATCCCAAAATACAACTCACCATGCAACTTCTTCCCATAAATATATTAATTTTAAGTCCTGAGTGTAATAATGTTCTCACCTCCTGGCAAAGTTTCCTTATAGAGTGAAGAGGTACAAATAGCAAAAGCAACATTTTTATTGGGATATACTGTCCACAGCTGGAAATACATAACACAAAACTGCTTTTGCAAGCACATTTAAGATAACAGTACTAAATCTGATTGTCACATGCTTAGCAGACATTGTCTGGCATGGAAATGGAATGGGCTAAAGCTGAATGACACCAGTTTCATAGGCTACTGTAATAATCCAAGCATAAAATAATGAAGATATGAGGTATGGTAAAAACAGTAAGGCCAACAAAGGAATAATGTATGGGATAGATGTTTTCCAGACTGGACCCAACAACTGAAGTGAGGACATGGGAGCAAAGAGACAAACTGTCCAAACACGGCAACTTTTGAGCCTAGAGTGCCCATGAAGATAGTGCTACCTATTGACCCATTAGTTTCTAGATCTGTTTCAAACTTTTTGTGTAGAGATTCAATAGGAAGCCTTTCCTATAAAGTGCAATTGGGTTGTCTAAGGAGGAAAAGAAGGTAAACGATGGAAGAACAAACTGTGTTCTGGAATAAAAAGAAAGTACTATTGTCTCTTTCTCAACCTTTGAAAATCTTGGTTCTACCTTTTTAATATATTTGTTTAAACAATATAAAAACACTTTCCATGCCTCACACATACACCCATGCATGCACACACATATTTTATTTGCAAAACTGGGATTATACTAATCATACCGTTCTTATTTGCTTTTTTTCCCTTTAATGACATATTATTTGTTAACGGCTTACCCAGTCTAGAGTCCTACTTCCTTTAAAAAAAAAAAAAAAGTACCATAAACTATTTAAACACTATTTATATTCACTTAGGTGGTATTTTTTGTTGGTGGTGAACTGTTCTTTTAACTTCTGTTTGTTTGTAGTTTGTTATTACCAATAATACCACAAATGCACATCCTAAAATGTGAGTTTTTATGCCCTGCAAGATTGCTATAGAGTAGATTCCTTGAAGTGGGGTTAATGAGAAATAGGCATGTGCATTTTAAATTCTGATTGACACAGTACTGCAAACTACCCTCCCGAAAGATTGTAACGAGTGCTCTTCTGCATTTCTCTAAGCCATCAATTGTTGGTATGAAAAAAGATCCAAGTCTCTCCCATTTGTTTTAATACGTTAAATCCTAATCCTTACCATTAATGTCCAATGTGAAATTTCAATCTAAACACTATAACATGAAATAAATACCCAAAGAATAAAATATATTTCTATTTTTTAAAACATTTTATTTATTTATTATTAGAGAGGTGAAGGGAGGGAGAAAGACGGGGAGAGAAACATCAATGTGTGAGAAAGACATCGACTGGTTCCCTCTAACTTCCATATGGGACCAGGCCCACAACCCAAACAAGTGCCCTAACTGGCACGATGTCCAACCAACTGTGCCACACCAGTCAGGGCAAAATAAAACATATTTCTACTTTTAA
This sequence comes from Mormoops blainvillei, assembly GCA_004026545.1. Classification (NCBI taxonomy): domain Eukaryota; kingdom Metazoa; phylum Chordata; class Mammalia; order Chiroptera; family Mormoopidae; genus Mormoops; species Mormoops blainvillei. The sequence continues at coordinate 275,598 of PVJD01000822.1, forward strand.
AAGAGCTAACTAACATTTTTCTAGAGACTAAACCAACGCATTCTTAATGGAAGGTGGTACTCATCAACACACACACAGAACTGTGAGGACATTTATGATATTCATAATACCTGAGGGTTTGCAACTGGCAGAGTGAGACACTAAATCACTGAGCGGTCCAGCACCACGAATGTCTTGCCCAAAATGCCAGCAGCAGTCACCTATCTCTGGCTGGGAAATAACCAAAGTAGACAATTAGGGTATGCTGCCCAGTTTCAATTTTAAGAAGTCTGTAAAGACAAGTCAACAAGGTTTAAACTAGGAAACAGTAACAACTGCAGGGTGGCATCTGCATAAAAAAACAGCTCTGTGAAGTATTTGCAATAGTATCTGTTTCTTTTCCTTTACTTCCTCTCCTTAGGTAAGGCTTCAAGTTTCTAAAGAACCTGCATCTGATTAACTACTTCTGAAATTCTCTGCTTAAATTTTTTACTGTTGTGGCTCATTGGTGGTACAGACTGTTTCTCTTTTTGCTCTCCAAGATTTAATGCACATGTTTGGCAGTGGCTGTGCTATTCTGGATGAAACCCTGGATACTGAAAAGAAACTGAAACCAAAATTTACAGATTATTTTCTAAAAGATGTCCAAAGCTCTTCAGTTACTTCTGAAGTAATACCTTTAACATCTTTCTATTTCTTAAATCATAATTTCTTTATGGGTCTAATGCTATGTTCCCTATGTAGTACCTGAACAATAACTGTACCACATACAAGGTCAGCTCAATTAAATTTTGAATAGAAAAGGTTGGCTTTAATACTAGAAAATTTAAAAGCAAATCTCAATGAAGATTGGTTTCTGATTTAGAAAACTTCTATAGAAAATAGACTGAAGAGGACAAAAATAAATAAAACCTAAACATCCATAATATATAACATGTGGTTCTCTTACCCCATAACTGTAGAACTATCATGTTAACTTAAACATACTTGATTTTTTTTTCAGTTGAAAAGACAGTCTGCAAGGTTAAAGAATTTTAAAGTAAGTACTAAAGTATTCTGTAAACTCATCTCTTTATAAAGGACTTTAAAAAAGTTTCTTTCAGCATGTAAACATTTAACATAGTGGCTGTTGAAGTATATATACTTCTGTATTCTATCGCAATTACATTAAATGTAATCTTTCTTTGTGTTACTCATACTGCCTTTCAAAAGGCTGCAACTGCATAATGGTTTTGCTGTGCTTTGTTAGCACTGGATATTAGTTCCAAAGCCCTTGTTTTTAGGAAAGGAAGTTACCAACTAGGCTACATGTAAAATGCCTTATCAAAGTTAGTTTAGATTTTTAAAAATATTTTTTCAACTGCTCATTTACAATTTGTACTTTCATTTGTGTAAACTATTCTTTTTTCATCTTTCCATGAAATCTTGATGATTTTCATAGGACTTGTCAAGGATTTATTTAGTTATTACCTTTTAGACTTAATCTTCAGAGGCATTGTTGAGAACTCTAAGGCTTTTTTTCTTTTTATTGTAAAGGTATTATATGAATTTATGAACAATATTTTAGACTATACATAAAAAGAGAAATTACCTGTAATGCTGTCACCTTAATGAACCTACAGTATGTTTGGGCATATTTTCTTATGTCTTCTCTGAGCAAATGCATTTTACTTTTAGTCATATTGCTTCCACAATAGTTTATTTTCTTTACCTAAGGTGGGGGGATGCATATGATAAAACACTTCTGAAAGCTTTAACTTCAAAAGTGTTTGGACAAAGCTATAAATATTATTTTAATTTCAGGTAGCTACCTAATTTTATATTTTTTCTTATCACTTAACTGAATTTTTCACACTAAACATGTATTACACTTTGTAGGGATGTCATGAGGGTAAAAAAGTATATGGGATTCACCTAACAAAATGTCTTGCAATTATGAGACCAAGAATAGAATAAAGTTCTTTTTGAATACAGACATCACAACTAAAGTCTACCTAGCAATTTAGTATTCTAGAACCTTGCTACGTTAAAACATGGAACACAGACCAGGAGTTATCACACCACCTGGGAGTTTGTTAGAAATGAACTCTCAGATCCTACTTTCAGATCTACTAGACCACATTCTGCGTTAAAAAAGGTGCTCAGTGAGCATCTCACAGCAGTGCTTCTTAAATTTGGCTACATACCTTAATTACCTGGAAAACTTTAAACAAGTACTTAATCTTGGATGCCATCCTGGAAATACTGATTCTGTCAGAACTTAAAGGGCTGGAAATTAAGATTTTTAAAGTCACCCTCCAGATGATTTTAATAGGCAGCAAACTGAAAACTGCCACTTTAGAATCTGCAGGTGGAATCCACATCCTACCAGCAACCACCATGCAAAGAAATGTACCATAGCATTTTTTGTACTACTTTGAAACTCATTATTTCTTGTGGATCAATTTTCCCATACCAAGATAGTGCCTATAAAGCTAACATTCCTTTAGAGAACATGAGGGTTAAGGTTCTAGAAAATATTTGAAATCTAGCACACACTTCAATGTGCCCTGTTTTCCAATACTCAGGTTTAGAAATCACTAAGTATTAATTGTACTTTCCACTGAGGATTTAGTGAGAAAGATAACTACATTTAATAAAATAAAAACTAAGGTTGCAACAAAGTCAATTAATTGTTTTTAATTAAACAGTTTTAAATATTTGATGAATATACATGGTTAACTTCAAGGAAAATTACTAGGAAAAAAGTCTGTACATTGTGATCAAATTTTTATCCCACTGCTGCTTTCTGTAAATCAACAATTTTAAGCCACTAATCTACTTTTTAAGTAAACCAAAATCTACTTTTAAAAAGAAGGGAGATGAGAAAACATTGGGTCTGAGGCTACATTAAAAGAAAGATTAACTAGCAGGGCTATTGGCCTCAGCTTCTATGATAATTTCAAGACCATTGATGAAGCTATACAGCCTTGTTGTGTATGCTGGGCATCATTCTGTGCTGTCAGCCAAGGTCTGACACTTGGAAGACTTAAGCCCTAAATCACTTTACCAGTACAAGCAGATTTCCTATTGGAACATAACCTGGAGCAGAATCAGGGAGAACCTTGGTTCCTTGATATCTCACTTTGCCAAAAGAGTCATTTACTAAATAACTTTTCAAGTTGTTAGTGGAGAAGGAATAGGAGTGGATAGGACACTAAAAACTTTGCCGCCACCAAGACTGATTATTTTCATTGACTCATTCAATGAACACAGAAATAATTTTTAAAAAGCTATTGCTTTAAGTTTGATAGAAAATTCATTCTTAATGAAAAAAACTAATAAATGCAACAAAATAATTAACAAGAATTATGTAAACATCTCCCAAGATTATGCTTCACATGAAATACATTCTTGTTAAAATTAGTCTTAAAAAAGAATCACAAAATTTAGTATCAGTGTCACCTTTCATTTAAAAAAAATTATTTTAGGACGTCTAAAATGCAGTCCCTTTACGTATTTTATCTATATTAGCTATTATATACAATATATTACATATATTAAAATACTGATTATGTATTTAACTTGCAGAAATAGATTGTTAGTAAGACTTATTTTAGGGTTGCTCTGTTTCAGTGATTTATCTCTCATAATATATTGTATAGTGATGTAGCTATTGTAGCTTGATTATAAGTTTTAACATATGGTAAGGCATGGCTGTTTTCTCCTTCCTGTTAACTAACGGTTTTCAGAATTTTGTTTTTTTTGAAAAACTACAGAAACATTATTTCAGGTTTCCCCAACATTTCACTGAATTTTCATTGAAAATATAGTAGACCAATAAATAATTTAGGAACAGGCATCTTCAAAAGTTTCTCTATTTGCCTTTCTCAAAGCTTTAAAGTTTTCTTTACATGTCACATACATTCTTCATTAAGAATTAGTAAGAAAAAAGCATTAAAAAATTGCTCTTTTCACACATAAAAAAACAAAATCGAAGAAGGTATTCCACAGTCAAGTCCAACCCAGATCTTATAAGCAAATTGCAGGCTTTTCTGCTCAGTCACCCATTATTACTAAGCCCTAAATCTTCAAATAAGAATCTTCCATTAGTGGATCTCCCTTAAACAGGAAAAGACTTTCCTGTTTAGAAACACAGAAAATAAATCAGAACACAGAAATAAAAAGTATATACAAGGGGTGAATTTATTTCATGAACACTTCGTAGCAATATTTTTCTTAATAGTTAAGATATTCAAATTCACTTATTAACCTTTTCCAACTAACTCCTGACAAATTACATATTTCTGTTTTTGACTAATAATTTTGGGGCAAGTCACCCTTATGAATTAACAGTAATTAAAAAAAAAAACCCTGCTCTCTGCTTTCACTTTTATTAAATTTTTACTTTTGCAATGCTCAACTCCTTATACTAACCGCAGAAGGCACTGTGGTAGGCAGCCTCTAAGATGGCCCCCAATGATGCCATCCTCTTGGTACTCAGGCCCTTGTGTAACCACCTCCTTTTGAGTGTAAGATGAAGCTAGTGATTTACTTCAAACAAAGGGAATACCGCAAAAGTGATGGCCTGTCACTTCTAACGTTAAGTCATTTCTGAAGTTAAGGGATGGTCTGTCACTTCTGAGGGTATTGTTTCTGTCATGAGTATCCTCTCACTCTAAGGAAAGTCAGCTGCCATGTTTTGAGCTGTGCTGATAGTAAGGTCCATATGGATGACAAGAAGCCTTCTGAAGACGGCTGCTGACAACCAGTGAAAGCCTGTAGCCCACCACAGCCAAGTGAGTAAGCTTAGAAGCAGATCATTTGCTGGTTGAGCCTTGTGATGACTGCAGCCCCCACTGATACCTTGACTGTAATTTAGTAGGCACCCAGTTATTCTGGATGCAGATTTCTGGTCCACAGAATTGTGAGGTAAGAACGTTTACTGTTTTAAGATGTAAATTTTGGAGTAATTTGTTACACAGCAACAATAACTGATAGTTTTTGAAACAATTTCTAAGAATAACTTACAGTACAGTAAATTATGTTCCTTGACCCTCTAGCAGATGTCTGAAATTGTAGATAGTATCAAACCCTATATATATATATATATATATATATATAATGTTTTTTCCTATAATACATATCTATGATAAATTTATAAATTAGACACAGTAAGAGATTAACAATAACTAATAATGAAATGGAATAATTGTAACAATATCCTACAACAAAAGTTATATGAATGTGGTATTTCTCTAAATATCTTACTGGACTACACTCACTCTTCTTGTGATGATGTAAGATTATAAAATGCCTATGTGATGAGATGAAGTGAGGTGAATGATGTAGGTTGCTGTGACACAGCATTGGATTACTACTGACCTTCTGACAGAAGGTCAAAACTAGCATGAATTTCTTTTTTCTTCACAATTTCATGGATAGAAGATTCATTTTTCCTGTAGATCTTAGCAACTTTGGCATACATTTTTTTTCCTTTCCTTATTAAGAACTTTCACCTTTTCACTTAAACAAAGCAAGTATTTTTATGACTTTTCTTTGGCATATCCAAAATGCCAGCACCTCTACTCTTGAGCTTTCAGGTCGTTTTTATGTGAAGTATGGGAGAATAGTATGTCCTTCGTGGAAAAGCTGGACAAAGGGTGGATGCATGCCACAGGCTGCAGAGCACAAGATTTCATGACACTTACACAGAACAGTATGCAATTTAAAACTTTTAAACTGTTTATTTCTGGAACTTTCTATATAATATTTTAGGGTGGCAGTTGATCATGGATAACTGAAACCACAGAAAGCAAAACACCATGGATAAGGGGGTCTCCTGTTTTTTCATCGTTTAATAAAATTCCTTTTGCACAAATATGCTACTGAGTGCTTATAGTTAATAAGCACTCCTATATTATTTCTACTGAACCTCATAAACAATCCCAAGTGGTGTAACAGCAGATATAATTCCAACTTATATCCTGTATTTAGGGATCCTAGAACTTAATTTAATTATGTTCCTTTCTATACCCAAATTCTTAAACAACTTGTTCATTCCTGGGCATGTGGCTTATCCATAGATACATACTCTTAAAAAGAAAAAAAATTCCCTAAAGCATAAGGATGTCAGAGAACTTAAAAAAACAAAACAAAACAAAAACCTAGTAGTAATCTTGATACGCTGTAGTAGCTTCTAAATTAATAGTACCACTGAAAAAAAGCAGTTTACAGTAATGATTTTTCATAATATAAGGAGTAGCCTAAAATCACAAAACAAATAACAGTAATTAAGAGATGGCAACATTGACCTAAAGTGCCTCAACACTCACCTAAAAGTATTTTTAGCTTGTTTGTATGAATTTATTCAGCTCAAACATTTAGTGAGCATCTAAAGTGCCAGAAACTGTACTTAACGTTGAGTTTAATTGAGATGAGTAAGATGCAGTGCACCACTGCCACCTCTCCTGACGTATCAAAAATTCTCAAGCTAAGGGAAGAAGATAATTATAATAGGTATTATGATAAAGATTAAAGGGAAAAAAAGTGGGAGGATAGAAGGGAACAACAAATCCTGCCTAAACAAGATAAAAACACATCACAGAAAATATGGGATTATGTTGGAAGTTGAAGAATAAATAGTAACTTGCCAGGTACCCTGACAGACAGGGAAAATAGTAGTTCAAAATAAAAGGAGTAAGTTATGCAGTGTGAATGATATTTGTATGAATTCCCACTAGAAGGTTCGTGGCTAAGACTAATGAATCGGTCTCTGACAACATTTATTCACTTAAGAAAACTAAGCATATACCATATGCCTGGCACTTGTATAATACTCAAATCCTATGTTAGAAAATAGAAATAAAGCAATAAATCTGAGTATGATATTAAGTTCCCAACCTCAAGGAACTTAGAGTTTGAACTGAATTCAGAGGGAGCGTGTGTTCATTTTAATTATGCCAACTTTGAATTGTTTACAGGATCTCTCTCTTTTATCTCTTGGGTGAGTCACATTCATTTTAAGCTTTTGTAGAATGGGAATAACATACGTATACATCAAAGGACTGCAGCAAGGATTAAATAACACCAAGATTCAGAACAGTGAGCTCAATAAATACCCGGTGGGCTGAAAGTAGGGTTATAGTTGTGAGTATGCGAAACAGTTTATTCTTATATTACTATTTATTAATTATTGTATTATTTTCCATACAAAAAATGTAAATGTACTTTTGCCCCACCCTGTATTAGTCATTATTGCTATTACTACTATAAGTCAATTAAAGGTATTAGTAAAGAATTTTTCTGTTTTCCAAACCACAAAGAAGGAACAGAAAGAACTCCTTTCTGTTTAGCTCCTTCTAGATTCTATAAACAAAGTATAAGAAATGATAATGTTACTTATCAACTACAGCATTAAGAACCACCTGTCTATCATAATATCCCCCCCCCCAAAAAAAGGTACTGAAAACTACACCTGTTCTACCAGTAGACACAGTCTCTGATGATACAATCTAGCATTGATCTTATCTGAGTACTACCAGGGTTTTAAACTGTGTATACTTAAGAAGTAATATTGAATAACTGAGGTTATTTAATTCACTTTGGCCCTACAATATAAAAAAAAAAAGGATTAAAATACACTGGAAGGAATATTCTCAAGGGTACAAAGAAAGAGACTTGCAGTTACTGATGGAAGAAGAAAAGAAAAAAAGAGGTATACTGAAATGAAAAAATAATCAAAGAACGGGTAACCCAGACTTAAAAATGAAAAAAGCTCACAGAATCAAGGGTCAAACATTTCTCTGATCCAAGTTTTAGAAAACAATCTTTTGGAGGTAGTTCATTATCAATTACTTTAAACCTATAATTTTTTAAAAGGGCACAACATCATCCAAAGTGCTGATTTCTTTCAGCTACATTTCTTTCTACGAAGTCCTACTGTTCAAAACTCAATATAAATGTTTTCACTGACAGAGAGATTCCCCAAGAAAGGTATAACACAGAACAAGTAAATGATATAAAACTTCCATAGGGGATCAATTGAAAAGAAATACAATACATATTAATTTTTTAATTCCCAAAAGGCAATTACATTATACTTTTTTTTTATGCTGATAAAATCTAAGATAAAACAGAAGTGTTCAACACAGAGAATAAAACTTCAGAGTTATTTTACTCCTCTCAATTTTTACCAAGCCTCTGTTTAAGCTTTAACTTCTTGTCCTAAAATTAATCAAGGGCCTCTCCCAGGACTCTCTTTTATTGCATCTATTAGCTTCTGGACCCAAAGCCTGACTCCACTGAGTTTCAAGAGCCAACTTTCCAAAGTGAGGACACCAAGGAAATGTTTGAAACCATGACAACTGGGTAACACAGCAACATTAAAAGAATGGGCAAATACTTTATTTGATTTTCAAAATCAAAGACTTGAGATTCTTCTGAAGTAAAATAAAAATTCAATTTTAAAATTCTTCTTTCCATTTTATTTCATGCTTATTTATAGTTTAAGGATCCAAAGAGTACTATATATAATAATATCAATCTGTGTGTAAACTCTTCAAAGGGAGTGGAGAAGCAGTATTAATAATTAATTAATAATTAAGAGTTCAGTCCTGACCAGTGTGGCTCAGTTGGTTGGTAACTGTCCTGTGAAGTGAAAGGTCAAGGATTCAATTTCCTGGTCAGGGCATGTGCATGCCCAGTTGGGGCTGGAGTGGTGCAAGTGGCAACCAATCGATGTTTCTCTCACACATCAGTGTTTCCCTCTTTCTCCCTCCTTTCCCTTCTCTCTAAAAATAAATAAATAAAATCTTAAAAATAAAAAATAAAAAGAGTTCAAGACCAGTTTTTTAGAATCAAAAAAACTCAGGTTCAAATTCTCCTTCCTCCTTTTTCAAGCTATATAACCTTCAGTTCCTAAATTTCAATTTCCTCACCTGTGAAATGCAAATAATATCTATACCATGACTTTTTTTTTCTGAGTATTAAATAGGAAACACAGGTTGGAGCAAAAGTAGGTTTAGGGTTGTGAGTATGAGAAACACAGTTTATTCTTATATTACTATTTATTAATTATTGTATTATTTTCCATATGAACAACTGTAAAGCTACTTTTGCTCCACCCAATACAGAAAGTTTTCGATAATTTTTTTTTTTAAAGGGGGTCAGGACCCTGGATGGGTGATCAGTTGGTTGGAGTGCCATACATGCACCAAAAGGTTGTGGGCTCGATTCCCCGTCAGAGCACATAATGGAGGCAGACAATCGATGTCTCTCTCTCACAATGATGCTTCTCTCTCTCTTTCAAATCAATAAACATATCCTTAGGTGAGGATTAATAAAATTGAAAAGGGAGCAGGGAGAATTACCCTACCTATTTTTATATTTATTATAATACATGAAGGTTAGTGGTAAAAACAACATAATGAGAAAGGAAGCTAAAACTTATAAAACAAACATATTTTTAGGGTACTTTTGCACTTATTTAATCTTTGATGATCAAGAGAACACATCAAATGCCAACTATAGCATACCTCTTCATTTTCCTATTTGCTAGTGGGACTGGTTCAATTTTAGGTACAATTCTGACTTAGATAAAAAAACAGAAGTTTGAACTTGAAGAATAATAATCCATTATCACTGTTTCCTCTTTTGGTTCTAAGCAGCAGGTATATCTCTTTAAATCATAATATTATATGTATTAGCAAAATTCAAGTTATTAATTGTGCCTCCTTGCCTCTGTTCCCTCTGTTCCTAATACCCTCTTACCCTCCTTGCTTAATCATTATTTTTTATTCTCCCTGGACAATTCAAGTTTTCCAGATGGACTACTGAAAATCAGTTACTGACTAGTGTAAGACAAAGACTTTAGAAATTACTGATCAACAGAATTTATGTTGTATCCGTATATACACACTGTTAGCATAGGCATTTATTTATTCCTGCAAGAAACATTTGAGATGATCCTTACTGCAGGTAAGACATACTGCTTTACATACTAAACCACAATTACTCAATTTTTAATCCAATGCTATGGCCAGATAGCACTAAATGAAAATCTGATACAATGTGATCACAACTTTTCTCTTGAGCTGTCTAATCTTACTTTTCATATGTGCACAAGTTTTATTAACTCACAAAGGGTTGGACAAATAGGAAAAATTCTATCTTGTAACTACTGTTGGCATGTAGTAAATATTTCTAAGGCTGGAGAAAGGCAGAATGAATCTTACTGAAAAACAAACATAAACTGTCCTTAGAAAAAAGGAGTATAAATTGGAACTAATAAAGGAGTTCAGCAAGGTTGCAGGATACAAGATCAATATATAAAAATCCATTGTGCCCTGACTGGTGTGGTTCAGTGGGTTGGGCATCGTCCTGCAAGCCAAAAGGCCAGATTGATTCCTGGTCAGGGCACATGCCTGGGTTGTGGGCCAGTTCCCTGGTTGGGGACATGTGAGTGGCAACTGATTGATCAATCAATGTGTCTCTCACACATCAATGTTTTTCTCCCTCTTTCAGTGGGTAGAGGAACATCTACCCATTGCGTCTCATACACCCCTAAATGGGAACCTGGTCCACAACCCACTGATGTGTCCTGACTGGGAATCAAACCAGTGAACTTTTAGTTCACAGGCCAGCACTCAATCCACTGATCCACACCAGCCACGGCAAAAATTTTAAAACAATCAATTGTCCTTACATACAATAGCAATGAACAATCTGTAAATGAAATTAAGGAAACAATTCCATTTTCAATAGCATCAAAAAGAATAAAATGCTTAGGAACAAATTTAACAAAAGAAGTGTGAAACCTGTACACTACAAAATATTTTCAGTTAAAGAAATTAAAGCCTAAAAATGAAATGGCACCCCATGCTCATGGACTGGAGGACTTAAAATGGTAATACTCCCCAAATTAATCTACAGGTTCAACATAATTGCTATCCAAATTATAGCTGCCTGTTCTGCAGAAATAGACAAGTTGATCCTAAAGTTCACGTGAAAATTCAAGAGAACCAGAATACCAACACAATCAAAAAGAACAAGTTGGAGGACTTGCACTTCCCATTTTCAAACCTTACTACAAAGCTACAGTAATCAAGACAGTGTGGTACTGGCATAAGGTCAGACACATAGATAGACGGAATAAAACTGAGAGTCTAAAAATAAACTATTACATTTCATTCAACTGATTTTTAACAAAGGTGCCAAGACCATTCAATGAGTAAAGAACAGTCTTTTCAACAAATGGTGATGTCACAGCTGGATAGTCATATGTTGAAAAATGAAGTTGAATCCCTACCTCAAATCGTATGTTAGAAATTAACCTGAAATTGTAAGAGCAAAAATTAAACATGCGTGTAAATCTTTATGACCTTGGGTTAGGCAATGGTTTCTTAAACATGACATCAAAAGCACAGGCAACCCAAAGGGAAAAAAAATAAATCAAACATTATCACAACGAAAAGTTTTGTGCCTCAAAGGACACTATCAAGAAAATGGAAAAAACTCACAGAAAGGAGAAAATATTTGTGAATCATATCTGGTAAGAGTCTTGTATTTAGAAAATATGAAAAACTTACAATTAAGGAATTGTAAGATTAGAATAAACATTTTTTCAAAGATATATAAATGACCAATGAACACATGAAAACATGCTCTATAGCATTAGTCATTAGAGAAATGCAAATCGAAGCCACAATGAGATACTAGACACCCACTAAGATGGCTATGCTCTTCTGACAATAACATATACTGGCAAGGACGTGAAGAAACTGTAAACCTCTAATGTTGTTAATGGAAATGTAAAAATCATGCAGTCTCTTTGGAAAACAATTTGGCAGGTCCTCAAAGAGTTAGACATAACCAAATGGCCTAGAAATTTCACTCCTATGTATCTACCCAGAGAAACTGAAAACATATGTCCACACTAAAACTTCTGCACAAATGTTTATAGCATTACTTACAATAGCCAAAAGGTGAAAAGAACCCAACTGTCCATCAACTGGCAAAAGTTAAGTGCAATGTGGTACAGCAATACAATGGGATATTATCTGGTCATAAAAAAGGAATGAAGTGAAAGAAGCCAGATACAAAGAGGCCACACTGTATAGTTCTACTTAAATGAATTTTTAAAAAATTCATAGCAACAGAAGGTAGATTAGTGACTGGCAAGGGCTGGGTAGAGGGAAGAATGGGGAGTGCCGGCTAATGAGCCTGGCGGGGTTCCTTTTTTGGGTGATGAAAATGTTCTGAAACTACATAATGATGATGGTTGGACAACTTTGAGACTCTACTAAAAAACAATTGAATTTTACCATTTCCTCTTTAAAAGGGCAAATTTTATGGTTTGAGAAAATGTGACCTATTTTTCAAACTAGTTCAGATGAGCCGCATAAGTTATTAGCAAACACTTGCTATGAGCCTGCTCCAGGCAAAACACTTTATGAGGAACCACACAGGCAGGTCCTGCCCTCAAAGAGTTTATAATCTGACAAGAGACACAAGAGAAATAATGTGAAAATGAAACAAAATAAAACATAGCTTGAGAGGCAATAATAAAATGTGATAAGTCAATATATAACTTATATAATTAACTCTTACACACAGGTATGTATTAGAAGAGAAGGGATTACAAAGGGGGAAAGTATTATAAGGTTAAAAATTTAAAAAGCGAGGTGACTCTGATGTGCTAACCTTCGCTCCATCACCACCAAAAAACATAAAATCAAAAAAGACAGGATTTGGATAGATGGAGAAAAAAAGGAGGCAAAGTTTTTGATTAAAAGGTATGAAACAAAAATACAAAATGAGTTGTTTTACAGTACATATATTTGTATATACTGTATATAAAATGTGTGTGTGCTGTCATATGTAACAGTACAGTACAGCTTTGGAGGAATAATTAATTTTAGATGTTAGAGATGAGTTAAATCAAGCTCCTTGTATAAACAGTTACTATTTGGGTACTTCGTGGGATCTGGGGTATATAGTCAAGTTATGTTATAAAGAAATAGATGTAGTTCAATACCAGATGAACTTGAGCTGATTTGATTACTTTTTCTTTACTTCTTATATCTTTCTTTGTAATGATTCACTACAAATGTCACAAATTAGAAGATCTGAATTTAGAAATTAAAGGGTATCTTTAGCATCGAATCAGTTAGAAAGGTAGCTATCAACTAATAAAAATAACAAATATTTGCTGAGGACTTGCTCTAAGTGTACAGCACACTTCCAAGCATTTCACACTTAAGTAGTGTGTACTGAAAATATACAAGGTAATGCAATTGGACTTTTGAGCAAACTTTTTAAACATAAGCCACCCTTAGGAACAGATCAGTCAGTTCCTAATTTTGTATTTTATTCTAAGCACTGTTGCAAATTGGTATTTGATCATTTTTACTTCGTTTTTGTTTTTTTTACCAATTCTTTTGTCGAATTCATTTATAGTATCTGCTACTCTAACTTCTTTCCTAAAATCTACTAGGTCCTCTCCAGAACCCAACAACTACCCTCCATTTCTCAGAGCTCAACACATCTCTCCATTCTACCTCTATTTTTAACTCTAAAACACTAATAACTCCACTCACAGTGGTTCCCTGCTCCTTTATGTCTCAAAGATAATGTTTTTAAGGAACAGAAAAAAAATACATGGATCTTTTAGGCAGCACATAAAATTTATAAACAAAGCTGAAAAAAAGTTCAAGCACTGAATGCCTAGACTTCACTGCTGAGCACATACCAGCAGTCATTCAATTAACTCTCATGGAATGATTAGAACGCCTAAGAAACTGTCTAAAACAGAAACTTATAAACTGACCTTACATCTCCAGAAAAGGTTTATAGTTTGAAACAATTCCCTAGGTAATTACAATGTGTCACCTCTCCAACCAAAAAACAAAACCAAAAAAGTACATTTGCCTAGTTAGATGTACTTAGATCCTAGCAAAGCACTAATTTTCATTTTGACATTTTGACAACTGATCAATTATATTTGATAAATCAGTTTGATTGCTTTATAATCTTTGGCACTGTAGCTTCTGAAAAGTCACTGCCATTTACAATATAATTATTCTAAAAGTAAACCTTATATTACACTATCTAATATCAAACTCTACTATAAGGCCATAGTAATCAAAACAGTGTGGTACTGGCATAAAAACAGATACAGAGATCAATAGATCTGAATAGAGAACCCAGAAAGAAACCCACACCTATATGGTCAACTAGTATATGACAAAGGAGGTAAAAACATACAATGGGGTAAAGACAGTCTATTTAGTAAATGATATTAGGAAAAAGTGAACAGATAGATGCAAAAAAAATAAAACTAGGCCACCTTCTTACACCAAACACAAGATTAAACTCAAAATGTATTAGACTTAAATGTAAGACTCAAAACCATAAAAATCCTAGAGGAAAGCACGGGTAGTGAAATCTCTGGTATTTCTCTTAGCAATGCTGTTTTTTTTTTTTTGACATATCTTCTCAGTCAAAGGAAACAAAAGAAAAAATAAGTAAGTGTGACTACATCAAACTAAAAAGTTTTTGCAGCAAAGGAGACCATCAACTAAACAAAAAGACAACCCACTGAATGGAGATCATATTCACCAATGATACATCTGATTAAGGGGTCAATATCCAAAACTTATAAAGAATTCATACAACTCAACACCCAAAAGACAAAAAATCCAATTAAAAAGTGGGTAAAGGACTAGAATAGACATTTCTCCAAAAAAGACTTATAGACGGCCAAGAGACATACGAAAAGATATTCAGTATCACTAATCATCAGAGAAATTCAAATTAAAACCATAATGAGATATCACCACTCACCTGTCAGAATGACTATCATCAATAAATCAACAAACGAGTGTTGATGGGGATGTGGAAAAAAGGGAACCATGTTGGTGAGAATGCAGACTGGTGCAGCCACTATGAAAAACAGTAGGGAGGTTCCTCAAAAAAATTAAAAATGAAACTGCCTTATGACCCAGCAATTCCACTTCTGTGTATATATACAAAAAACCCTAAAATATTAATTTGAAAGAACACATGCACCCGTAAGTTCATTGCAGTATTATTTATAATTCCCAAGATATAGAAGCAACCCAAGTGCCCATCAGTAGATGAGTGTAAAAAAGTAGTGGTGTGTGTGTATATATATGTAATCACACACACACACACACACACACACACACACACACACACACACAATGGAATATTACTCAGCCATAAAAAAGAATGAATTTTCACCATTTGCAACAATGTGCATGGACCTAGACGGTATTACTCTAAGAGAAATAACTCAAAGATAAATACCACATGATTTCACTTATGTGAGTGAAGTACATAAACAAACAAACAAAATAGAAACAGACTCACAGAGAGAAAGGGCAAACTGATGGTTGCCAGAAGAGAGGGGGTTTGAGGGACTGAGTAAAAAAGGTAAAGGGATTGAGATGTACAAATTAGTAGCTACAAAACAATCACAGCAGTGTAAAGCACAGCACAGAAAACATATATAGTCAATAATATTGTAATGATTATGTATGGTGCCAGATGGGTACTTGAACTACCAGAGGGATCACTTTGAATATGACTGTCTAACCAATATGCTGTACATTAGAAACTAACACAAAACGAAACTGAATGTAAACTGTAAATAAAATTTTTTTTTTAATCTTTAAAAGTTAAAAGACCTTAAATTATATTTGTAAAGATAATCCCTCATGAGTAAACTAACATAGTTCTCAATAAAAGACTGCATTATGTTTATGAATTTCATATAAACTAACTAAAGAGGCAGTGTTCAGATTAAGCTAGATAAACAGATACACTGGGAAGACTCTAGGAAGAGTCAGGTACAACAGAAAATAGTTGCACAAGAACATTCATTTTGTTTTTTCTAAATTCATACCACTATTGACAATATACTGGAAAACAAAGCCTCAAAGGGGAAAAAAATGGTATTATTATCTTCTGGTAATTTAAATCAAGTGAGATTTAAAAAAAACACACACACACACAGTATCTACCACACCACTTTTAACTCTTATTTAAGACTGTTTGAAGAGGTCTTCTAAGTCAGCCTTGAAAATAATTTTCAAATAACCATTAGTTATTTACGACAATTTGACTGAGTCACTAAATTTTTCAATATCTAGCCCGTCCAAAATGTGTAGTGATACAGTTTCTGGTAGATTGTATTCTTATTCATAGACAGCCAAAGTAACTTTACTCATATTGGTTTTAAAAGCTATTGTGCTAATTCTAATTCGTGTATCTATATCACCAGAACTATAATAATGAACTGAATATTATTTTGGGCTTTTTAGTTGAGGTAATAAAGGAATCCTAGGATCTCAAAATGGGTTTAAAGTTAAACTTTATGCAGCCTTTTAAAAAGTCAACATAGATTTAGAAATATCTTGTTATAAAAATACTCCTCTAATAAACCACTCCATAATTATACGCTTTGGCAAAGAAAAGCCTGTCTTCTAAGCTCTGAAAACCTAAAGTATTTAAATTCCGTGTTCACCATAATCCTCAATGTCCCATACTTTGGTTAAACTCAACATGCCTAAAACTATAGTGTAACTTCCCTCTCTTCTTCCACATACCTCCTGTCCAATTCTTATAACCTTCTCCTCCTATATGCCTAATCTTAAAGAATGGAACTTGCAGATTCCAAGACCCAGAGGTATGAAACTTGAGAAACAAGGAGGCATCCTCGACTCTTCATTTTCCATTACCCAACCTACCTACATATAAACACCAAACTGTATCCAGGCTAATTCCTTAATAAGTTATGAGCTTCTCCTCCACACTCACACTGTCTTAATTGAGGACCTCATCAGTTCCTTAATGGCCTCCCTAGTCTCCTTTATTCCTGCCTACTATCCAATGTCTATTTTGCTGCCAAAAAATAATTTTCAAATACAAAGTATACTTCATTACTAAATAATTTATTTCTTGGTTCTCCAACGCCTTTAAAATAAAATGCAGACTGCTTAAAGGCATACACATTCCATCATACTTCAAATTCTCCCTCTCTGTGGTTTCAAATCTTCTTGTACACTCCTTTTCCAACCCTGTGCTCCAATAATCTAAGCATCTGCAGTTTCCAATACTGAACCGTTGCCCCAAGTTCCTAAGTCTAATTAATGGACTACAACACTTAGTTTACATACTATCTCTAGTCTCAATCAGGTGTCCCCCTTCCCCAGGGAGGGGTCCCAGTATTCCTACTGTACCCTCTTTGTTAATCTGGATAATGTAACACAATCTTCATTTATTTGTCTATATTAGACTGTAAGATCCTTGAAGGCGAGGCTGGAGTCTTTTATTTTGCCACTTCTGATGTCTTACAGGTCCCAACATGAAGAAAACACTCAATGTTTGATGAACAAGAGACTGAATATGAGATCATGGCCATGTCCACATCATGCTAGATGTTTCATATTTCAAATATTAAGATTAATAGCATCTATGTAAAAATTGATGTTTCTTTTTTAGTACGTTGCAGTCTGGAATCTACTTACCACTTCTTCTTCCCTGCAGACTGATGATCCCTTAACTACAACTATATCACTAGGAACTACTCCCTTCTTTCCTTTATCTAAATTTTTTCAATTTTCCAAAAAGCATGCAGTTTTTCTCTACGTTCTATAATTGAAAAAAAAAATACGAGAAGTCTTTAACTTTAAGGTTCTTAAAAAATTTTAAATTCTAAATCATGTAATTTAGCCTTACTTAAGATACCAGAAAACGATAAGTAGTTTTCAAGAAAACTATGGGAATGGAGAGTTGCTGAACTATAAAATTTTATTAAAAACACAAAAATTTTGGTGGCTGTCTTCTAGTTGAAAACATCAGAATCAATAAAACCGTAATTTGTGTAGGTGGCAACATGGTTCAATGGCTAGGTAAAACATTAGAGTCAGATACTTCATCCTAGAACAGTCACAAACTTATAAATTATAAGTCATTTTAAATTCTAGTTTTTAGGCCCCCTCATCTGAACAATGAGGACACGCAATGGCACTATGATATACACTACAAACCATGAATAACTGGAAAAGACTGAAGAACTGTAATACCTCTCTCCCTTTCCCATCAACACCTCCCAATTCCTAATATGCATATCTGGATTATGCAGGTCACTTTAGCCCTGATCCTACAAATTTGTCCTTTAGCAGTGAATGGAAGCCCAACAAAGCTGGAGTGGGAATAAAAGAGTATACAGATTTTTCTTTTATCCACCTAAGCAAACCTAATTATCCAGATACAAGTAATTAGCTAAATCACACCAATTCTTTGCTTTAAATGCTATATTATCTTACCTTTTCTGGGATTCACGTTTTCTTTCTTCTATAAAAGTTGCTCAATATTTAGCAAGCCCCATCCATTTTCTATCACTCCAATTAGCCCTACATCCCAAAACTGAAATACAAATTTATGTATTCAACAATTGTTTGTTAAGTGGTTACTTATGTGTAAGCCACCACAGAGACTCAATAACCAGGCAGGACTCTCCCATGAGCCTTTGTAAAATGCCTTTGAATTGATCCCACTTTCTCAAAAACATGGTAATTAGGACCAGGGCAAACCAGCATCTATTATTTCTTTAGTTATAAACTCTAGATACAGTGAAGAAAATATTTACTTTGTTTTTCAAGACAGCACCACACTTTAAGATGCCCTCCGCGCAAGAGATATTCAGGTTATTTAAACCAATAACTCTAAGCAGACTGTTTTGTTCAAACTGGGGAGGAGTAAAGGGAGCAACTTCTTATACTAAGGAAGAAACACTGTAAGGTTATACAAAACCATCAGCAATAAATTCCAAATTCACAAACAAGTAATACAGTTACAACATATCTGGTTCTTGCCATTAAAAGAATACGCATTCCTAACAACTGAACGGTATAATACTCTACTGCATTTGTCTCTTTAGTTTGTTGTTATCTGCTGGAAAAGTGAAAATGTTATTCAAGTGAACTTGTTTCCATAGAACAGGGAAGTCAATTAAAAGGCTCTCCCTGTCCCTTCCCCCTTCCACATTCCCATTTTCTTCTCAACTCAGACTTTGCTCCTGAACATATAAGCACACAATATTGAAATGAATATACACATCCATTAAATGTAGTACTGTAAAAGTAAGGTATGGAAAGATAAAAGTCTGAGTTCAAACTATTCTAGTTGATATACCAGGCAGTAAGTCGGAAGCCCTAGATTTTAGATATAATGGAAATGTGTACAGAAGACAGTCACATTTAGGTTATAAAGCAGAAATGTTACTGAAGATTACACTTTAATTTTAAATACCAGAAGCCAAGTATATGAGTAAAAAGTATCCTAACACTAAACGCATTTTTTACAATTACCTCTAAATCTTTCTTAAAATGCTAGGAACAATTTCATCTGACAAATTTTATGTGCATGTCCCTCTCAAAATCAAACAGTAGAGAACGACGGGATTCAAGTGATTTTCAAGGAGGTGTTATGAATGCAGAACTGGTGAACAATTGGATTGGCAGTTCTGTAAAGGAGAAGGGTCAAGCATTATCTCCAAGTTTCTAGTTTAGGCAAATAAGCTGAGGATAGTGGAAACATTAACCTACTTCACAGAGTTGTAAGAATAGTTTTCTTTCTTCTGGGGTGGACAGGTGAGTTCAGATTCATATGTTTTCAAATTTATGGTGTTTATGGAACATCAGGAGGTACCTAGTAGACTGTTGGATCTGCCTCAGAAATGTATTCTGGAAATAAATTCGTGAGTCATCAGCACACAGGTAGTAAGCAAGTAAAAAAGTCATGTGAATAGATGAGATCAATAGGAAGAAAACAATGACTGAAAAACTTCCTCAGGAATACCAAAATTTAAGGGCAGGCAAAGGGAAGAATGGTAAGAGTCTAAAAATGAGAGGCCAAATACAGAGAAGAAGAACAAGAAGAGGCTGATGTATCCCTGAATTTAAGAAAGAAAGCTGTTTCAAAAGGGTGTTAGGGATTGGGGTGGGGCCTGGGTAGTCAAATAAACTAACCAGAAAATGGCCTCTTTCTTGTTAACTGCCCCAAACTTTAGTTAGAGAGCACTGCTTCTATAACTTGAAGCATTAGAAGAGAGGCAGTAACTGTTATTCCAAATAACCTATGTTCTATTTTCAGTATTAAAAAACAAACATTAAACTTAAAACAAAATGTAAATATAATTTTGGTAAGTTATTATTGTACCATCCCTCATTTCTTGTTCCAGTTTCTATGTGCTATATGTTCCAACTACATGATGCTACCTACCTTAATTATGATGGAAAAGAGGGAAATGTCTGTTTTACATGCTTTGTAGAGCACCTAACCTAACAGAATTAACTAATACAGATAAGTGCCACTTAATAATGTCAATTATAAGATTACTGAAGGGGTAAAAATGAGCAAGTAAAATTATGTCCAAAAATAAAGCAGCCACAGAGAAATATCTAAAGATATTCAAAGTATTTCTCAGTCATATCAAAGTTAAAGAGTATAGTAGTTTCAAAATTAAGTCACCAATAAAATACTAAAACACACAACAACATGGAAGAATCTCAAAACCCTTATTTTTTTTTTTAATTGTTCAAGTACAGTTGTCTCCATTATCCAGCCACCACTCCCCCGCACTGTCCCTCCCACCCTCAATCCTTCCCACCTTTGGCTTTGTCCATTGGTCCTTTATACATGTTCCTTGATGCCCCTTCCTATTCTTTTCCCTCATTACCCACCCTGCAGTTACTGTCAGGTTTGTTCTTTATTTCAATGTCATTGGTTATATTTTGCTTGCTTGTTTGTTTTGTTGATTAGGTTCCTCTTATAGATGAGATCATACGGTAGCTGTCTTTCACCACCTGGCTTACTTCACTTAGCATAATGCTCTCCAGCCCCATCCATGCTGTTGTGAAGCACAGGAGCTCCTTTCTTTCTGCAGGGTAGTATTCCATTGTGTAAATGTACCACAGTTTTTTTGATCCACTCATTTATTGATGGGTACCTAGGCTGCTTCCAATACTTGGCTATTGTAAATTGCCAACAACATGGATGAATCTCAAAACCCTTATTCTAAATGAATCAAACCCGACACAGCAGCCTACATACTATATGATTCCATTTATATGAGAGTCTAGAAAAGACAAAACTGCTGGTAGAGAAATTAGATCTGGTTGCCAGGGGATAGAATAGGTATAGGACACTGATTACAAAAGGACATAAGGGACGTTTTTGGGGTGATGGAAATATTCTGTCTTGACTGTGGTGGTGGTTGCAAGACTGTATGTTTGTCAGAACTCATCAAACTGTAAACCTAACAGTAAATTTTACCATGTAAATTATACTTCAATAAGTC
This sequence comes from Mormoops blainvillei, assembly GCA_004026545.1. Lineage (NCBI taxonomy): Eukaryota > Metazoa > Chordata > Mammalia > Chiroptera > Mormoopidae > Mormoops > Mormoops blainvillei. The sequence continues at coordinate 296,944 of PVJD01000822.1, forward strand.
TTACTTAAAAACAAAATTAAGAGATCATATCACTATTTTAGTTGAGTAGCATTTTTAATTGCTGTAATGTATTTCTCACTATAGTTAACTTATCTACGGTGTTATACATAATACTTAAATTAGCAAAGAAAATAAAAACTGTAATAAATCAATCTCAAGCTAAAAACAAGAAAGTAGCTAACTTCCCTTTTGCAAAAAACCCCAATCTTTCTTCCAATTCTATTGCCCAAGGGACCAAAACAATACAATCCTTACCAACAACTAAAGGAACTCTTGTTTTAAACTTTACTTTTATTTTGATACACAAGTTATGTTATGTATGTACTGTTAAGGATGTATGCAAATAAAATGTTCTCACCCAAAAAATATGCCTCAAGGTCATAATTGATAGCCAAAAATATATTTTGAAATTAACACAAAAATATAACTGCCCTCACGAATCTTAGGTTTAGAAAATGTATTCTTAAGAAATATCATGTAGGTCAATTCCAATTAATCAATTCAACAAAAATGTACTGAATAACTACAACACAGGACAAGTACTGTGATGGTGTCACAGACATAAACATGAAAATAATACAGTCTTCTATAGGGATTGGTGGTTTAGTATGGCTGATGGACATACGAATAATTTATTTTATCAACAGATGCAAGTAACATACTGACAAATGCTACAAAATGGAATGACCAGGGAAACTTTCACAAGAAAGGCCATGCTTTCTCTTTCTCTTTTTAAAAAAAATTTCTGGTCCTTGGCTTGATATTTTGAGACATAACACATGTTTACAGGAGAAAGTAGGAATGCTATACAAATATACATTTTCACAGTTTATGTCAATGTTTTTCACCAGCAACATTTTGAACTTATGAAGATCTCAGAATTTGAGGCCTTTCAAATTGCTCTAGGTTTGATCAAGCAAAGTGTATTTATTGAAAAAATTATGTATTGTATAAGTGAATCCACTCAATTCAAAACTATGTTGTTCAAGGGTCAACGGTAGTACATTATAGGACCGTGCACATTAACAAAAACACCTATATTCACCATGCTATGTAAAAATTTGCTTACGGGGCAATAAAGACTATATGGACATTGACAGAGAAAAAGAGACACACGAATGAAAAGGGAAAGAAAAAAGGGTAAAAGGATTAGTAGAGTTAAATAAAAAACATGTTGATATGTCTTTGAAGATAACCTGAAGGTAGGTTATGGCATAAATATGGATTCCTAATTCTCGTCTCAAAATGGAAAGAATGGTAACAGCAGCTTTCAGGCCATTAAATTTTTCCACTTGGTCATTACCAAAGAAAAACTAAATTACATATAGCCTATGTTCAGGTGATCAATTCTTTAGGTGGAAATTGGCAACCCACAATCCTATCAGATAAAGATAATGAGAAATGTTTTTAAATCCTAAAAAGGTTGTTATGACCAGTGTTGAGAAAACTCACTGATGTACTGCCTTGCTAGGATTAATTTCAAGGACATTTTTGTTTTGCAAATAAAAAAATTAAATATACATTCATAAAGATTACTATTTTTAGAATAAACTATTGTTTGAGTTTTAATAATTCATTAGTGCTTCAAGCACTGTTAGTTTTTGAGGTATTTAGAATAACTATTTTTAAAAAACAGTACTCATATCAAAAACAAGTATGCATTTCATCAGCACAAGACTAAAGAACTGAGAAGTGTTAAGTGACCCAAATATGTTAACTCCAACAAAAAGAAGTCCAGTATTTCAAAATAATGTCAGAGCTCCTGAATTTCTCAGGAGATGTATAAGCATAAAAAAATTATTTTAATAAATTAATTAATGTTGCTAATTCCATGTTTCTGCATGCTGAAAAAAATGTTCCTTTTTGCCCAAGGGCAAATATATACCACAGAAAACTTTAAGAGTTTGGTATATTTATGTTAAATGATATGTTACACACATGTAAAATAGCAAAACATGTTAGAACTCCTGTTTTTAAATTATCTTCAGGATCTCTTTATAAGCCACACAAGAAAAACAGTCTCATATCTCTATAACCAAGCCTACCCTGTGTGGCAGAATGGAAAGAAGTTTTAGAATGAGAAATATTTAGGTTGGAATCTCCTTTCTAACACTTGCTATCTTTGTCACCCTGGACAAATTTCCTGAACGTGATGTGCCTCAATTTCCTTGTCTGTAAAATGAGAACACTATCGCTAACCTCCTTGGGTAGATGGGTGGTTCAAATCACGATATGCAATGTAATGGTTAAGGCTGATGAGTGAAGCATTAACTCTGTGGAGTCCTTGCTCCACTTTCTTCCACAGCTGTGTGACCTTGGGCTAGTTGCTTAATCATTCTATACCTCAGTTTTCTCACATATCCTAGAATAATAAATATAACCAAACTCATACTATACCTTAAAGAATTGAGAAAATCCATATAGAGCCCCTGGCACAGTTTCTAGCACATGAAAATCACTAAAAAATATTACATATTACAAATGTAAAGCACTTAATAGAGAGCCTGACACACACGAAAAGACCTTATTAAATCTTAGTTTTCTTAAACTAAGTTCTAAATTACTTTTTACTTTCTCTAAAATTAAAATTCACCTCTGAAAATGAAGATTTACCAGTAAGGATAAGAAAAAGACTATCTCAAAGGTTCTAAAGGTATTAGTTAAAGGAATCCCCATAAGGCTGTTCACAATGGCAACGGATTTGGAATAAGTGTACAACTTTATAGAGTCTCCATATGGGGATGACTCTGAAAGGATCAAATTCTTTGGTTATATAAATACTGTAACTTAAAAAATTATCAGTCATATTACTTTATAGATTCATCATTTACTATATGACAACTGGTCATAAACATTTCTATGAATGAAATCACTGTCATCCATAAAGATGAATTTTCCCTCTCTGAACATAGATACTTTGACCATTTCAAGTCAATATAAAAAACCTAGAAGTAAAAAGATCACATTTAGCTTAACAGCTCAAATTTAAAATGTAAGGTAGCAAAGATTTGCTGATTTCAAAAGTACTATATATATGCATATATATGATATGTAGTCTGAATTCTACTTTAGTTCTTTGCCTAAAGTGAACAATTTCCTTGACTATGTTACTTGAAGGTACTGAATCAAATTGAGCAACCAAAGGATAATATTAAGATTTTACTAAAACCAGAAATGTGGAATCCTAAATCCTTAGGAACACATACATTAATAAATCAGATTGGTCATTTACTATTTTTTAATTTTTTATTTAATCATTATTGTATTTTTTCTACTACCATTTAGACCCCTTATACCCCCTCCCCCCAGTTGATCATTTACTATTAATAATTATAAAACAACATGTAATTTTCTAACCTTTCCACCCTCATTTTCTTCATCTGTTAATTGTGCATGGTAACTGTTTCTAATTCATGAGCTTTTTAGAGAACTTAAATGAGATATTACGGGGACATATTTAACACAATTCCTGACATGCAATAAGGCCTTTAAAATCTTATCTAGCTGGCAATGCTGGATAAAACAAAAATAATCTCTTCTAATAACATCACTTTGGGAATAGAAAGGAATACGCTTTAAGACATAATGAAATAACAAACTCAATTAATCAAAACTGACTCCATATTTACACCAAACAAAACAATATTATAAGATAAATATCTAAAATCATTTTATTACTTCACTCGCTTGGACAAAAAATTCTGATCACAGAAAATACCCTTTAAAGATACAATTATGCCCTTAAATTAAAAGACCTGGTGTTTAAAATTGTTTTTAAATCAACTAAAAACACTAAAATTCCAATTTCTAATGTACAAGTACTATTTTCATGCCAGGAAAATATAACTGAGAGAGATATGAAATCTCTCTAAAAGGAGAGGAAAAGCACCTTGGACTCAGATAACTGAAAAAGTTACAAATGGTATCAGTGTCAACACTGAACAATACACAGCAGCCATGATCAGACCTCAGATATTTCTTAAAGCGACATAATCTAATAAAAAACTATTAAGAGTCAGGGAATCCCTTATTATCCCACTGACTCACTATATGAATCTATACCTACCAATCACATGGTCTCTGATGTCAAGTTTTTCATCAAAAAATGGAAATCATGCTGGTCACTTCTTTCACAGGGAAATGAGAATATTTATAAAGGAACTCAGGTCACCTTGAAAAAGGACCAATTTAAAACCACAAAGGGCCCTGACTGGGCTCAGAGGATTGAGTGCAGGCCTGCAAACTGAAAGGTCGCAGGTTCGATTCCCAGACTGGGCGCATCCCTGGTTGTGGGCCAGGTCCCGAGTTGGGATGTATGAGAACCTGATGTTTCTCTCCCTCCCTCCTTCCCTTCCTTCCTTTCCCTAAAAATAAATAAATAAATAAATTTTAAAATAATAAAACTACAAAGAGTAATAATAAATGTCAACTGCTAAAAATAGAGAAAATTCTACTTACAAAGTACATTTTAAAGCCCTGGCCAAGTGCCTCAGTCACTTGGAGCATCATCCCATGCACCAAAAGGTTGCAGGTTCAATCCCTGGTCAGGGCACACACCTAGGTTGTGGGTTCGATCCCAGTAGGGGCATGTACAACCATTTGATGCTCTCTCTCTCTGTCTCTCTCTCCTCCCCCCACCCCTCTGAAATAAATATATCCTGGAGTGAGGATTTTTAAATGATTTTCAAAGGCTATTAACACCATAAATTACCACCAAAGCCAACTTAGTATGTTCAAGATATTAAAATAAACACCTTCAACTAAACAGTTAATTACCAGACTTCTATAAAGTTCCTAGTGAATAATTTCCTAGTCGTTTTATGGCAAATAAGCGTGATAAACAGAACTGAAGTGACATTTCTCCAACAGGAATTTTTATTTTCAATACTTCAGTCTTTCCAATCACTTCACATGGAGCTAAAATCTTCTATTTAAAATTTCAGAATTACTTACACATTATGTTTTTCCTAATAAGCAATGGGGTAGGGAAAGTTAAATGAAATTGTGTAAAACTCATTCTTTAGTTTTTATTTACTCTTGTATTACTAATTTTTAAATCTTATTTTGAGAAGGTAAAAATACCGCATTCCAGTATGTCAAAATATAATACAGACAGGTTCAAATGTTTCCAGCACAGCAGTATGATGATGGATTGGTAGTGAAAAAATTAAATATGAAATTAGTTTAGGAAGTCTTTTAAAAAAATACATATTGAAGCTAGGTAGTCCAGCTCCAAATAAAGGAAATTTCATGTCTGAATCGGTACAGCTTTGCTAATAATATTTTTGAAATTTAATAATGATCACTATGCAGAAAATCAAAAGTATAGTTACTACCATATTGAAAAGTTGTACTTTTCCTCCCCAGAGAGACTCTCAAAGTCTTTCTTTCTTCAAATACAGTTTTATTCTTCTTCAAGGTGGTCAGTATTATAATGATCCCTAGCATAGGTTCAAAATACTTTGAAATACCTAGTAAACACATGTTGAATGGCCTTTTAGTCTGCAGACTAAAGAGAAACAGTAAACCATAATGTTGAAATTTCCTTTAGGTATATTAGGAAATATTTCTCCAAATAATATAACTAGCATTTTAAGATTACTGGAGCACTACGGCTGTCTCCTTTTACTGAATTAAAAAACTAATCATGGGAATACAAGATTAACCGCTGGTGACTATACCAATCAATACTGAGGAGGTAGATGAGGCTATTCGTAATCTCTAGGGAAACACGAATTATTCATTCCAACTATGTTATCAAAAATTTAAAGTTCAAGTTTAGGTTTTACTCGAGTTTTATAATGCTTTCTCCTTTAAAAATAACCTATTTAATCACGTGACTAAATAAAAGTATTTTCAATCTACTTTGAAGAAATGTTTATGCTACCTTAATAAAAAACTATCACAAAATCTATTACTTAGAGATTGCTAACTATGTAAAATTGGGAAAACAAGGGCTGATAATAATTCACTTTGATTTAATTCCAAAGTCACCAGAAAAAAAAAAATCAGTCACATAAACAGATACCTAACACATAGATTCAAACATTTGTGTAAGTAAGCTCCATTTAAGTATAAAATTCTATAAGTTCCTTCTGTTGATGAAAACTAAGCAAGCAGAACTCCTTCACATTACCTCTAACAGAAATATGTTCAGCCCTTGACATGTCTCCACATTTTATTTAAATTAAAGTTGTAATGACAATTGCAGGTTCATGTAAGGGCCTTTTAAACATTTATACTGAAGCCCTAATCTGTCTCCCCAAACCCCAAACCCTCTGCTTAAGCCGTGAAGTGTTTCTCCCTTCTGTATTCTCTTCCCTCAGCAGGCCCCCATTCGCATGCCCCCCACCCAGGGTTTGGCCTGTGAGGCCCAGTAGCAAACAGTGTCTAAACAGGAGCAGGCAGCACAAAGACAGGAATGGGAGATTAGTGGGAGGGAGGGAGGCTGGGATTGGGGCTCAGCAGGAGCTTCAGGCTTTTTAAAATTCAAACTGCTCCCTGACCAATACAAATCACGGACACGCTACTGACTACTACACGGATTTATGGCATTAAAAACATACCTAGTACGTGACAGCTATATTAACTTCACTCTTTTTAACATTTTCCCACACGTTTGCAGTAAATGTGGTACAATTTATTTTAAGCAAAATGTTAAACTCAAAAATAACCTTCAGAAAAGTTACTCTAGTCTACAATGACAATTTAATGAGACAAAAAAATTCCAACCAATGTACCACCACCCACAGGTAAAACAGGGGACTTTGTTCATCAATGTTGCTTCATTTTCACCAGTAAGAGCTTCCTTACACTGAATATGATACAAAGTATCAAAACAGTCTAACGCAGATACATTTATTTTTCTATGCAATTTGTATGGCTGAAAACTTTTAAATTGGTTGTTTTCCTTTCTACCAATCTATGCCTCAAAACACTTAACAAGCTCAAAACACTTAACCTACACTTGAACTAGAATTTAAGGTAGAACTTATATTCTTCGCCAGCATTTACAGATAATTTGACCTATTAAAATGACACCTCTCTCATTACACAGTCAAACATCATGGGCACAAACAGCCAATGACAATCCTGGGACCTCAAGAAGATCTGCCCTGACATGAAAGGATGGCACCTTCCACATTTTTTTAACCTCCCAGGGATTTTAAGCATAACTTAATTTCTATACTTTTAAATAAAATTGGCTTTACCTATATCTCAGCACAATTCTCAAAACATTAAAAATTCTTTTTATATACTTCTACACGGTTCGAGCAGGAAGTACCTGAGTATTTTATGTATAGTCGTTTAAAACTGTCCTTACATAACACACAGAAATATAAAGTGGCAGGGTAAACCTGTCAAGTACTTTATACTTGTCTTTGAATAAAAAGTCCATGTGCAACAGACACTGTCAAACAACATAAAAGCTCTTTTTCTTGCGGGGGGGGGCACATAATGCCGTGTCTACAATACTATGGTTTTCTGTATTAAATATTCATGTGAACGACTTAATTCTTCAAAAAAAGAAAATGAGTCTTTATTAACTTTCCAACATCCAAACAAGTTTTACACAGGGAAAGAATTACCACAGGATCCGTGTCGGAGTATTTACATTTCTCTCACTAACTGAAACTACTTCCTCCCTTCATAGGGTCACAGGGGGAAGAAGGGGGGTTGTTTGTTTCACTGGGACGTTCCCCACTCCCGGACCAGGAAAGTTGTAAATATGGGGACGGCCAGGGCACATTTGCTGTTAGTTGTATTGTTTCCGCCTCCTCACTAGCTACGGCTCCTCTCCCGGGCGAGGCCTGTCACCGACCAGCAGCAGCCCCGCTCAGCCCGGAGCTCTCCTAATCCCCGAGCTCAAGTAGATTCCGCTGGCCCGCGGCCTGCACTCTCCGCCGGGCCTACGCCTCCCCGGCCGCCCGGCAGGAGCCGTCCCCGCCACCGGAGACGGCCGGGAGAGGGTACAAAACCACCGCCGACCAGGGCGGCTGCCACCAGAGAGGAGCGAACTCTAGACTCGCCCGCGGAGGAGACCTGGGGCCGCTAAGGAAACGGCGGGGAGGGGAGCGAGGAGGAGAGACGCTGAGGACCTGGCGCCGCCGCCGCCGCCGCCGCCGAAATAAAGAGCAGGAATTTACCTGGGCGAATCGGCGTCTGAATCCAAGGGGAGGCCGAGGCCGCGGTGGCGAGAGACTATAATCCGGGCCGGGAGGGGGGGTGGCTACGGCTCCTCTTCCGTCTCCTCAGTGCGGGGAACATGTAGAGCCGGGGGGAGACCAGCCGCGAAGACAAATCGCTGCTTCTTCTTCCTCCTCCTCCTCCTTCTCCCACATAGAAACACTCACAAACACCCGGCCAGGGGCCCGAGCTACCGGGGGGGCATCGCCGCCGGCCCGGGAACCAATCCTCCTGTCGGCGGGGGCGTCCCTCCCTGCGGCTTGGTGGTGTCGGGTGAGTCGGTACCGACGGAGGGAGGGGGGGGAGGGCGGGGGGGGAAGGAGCCCTGTGTGTCTCTCTCTCTCGTTCCGTCTCTCCCTCTCAGAACAAAATGCCGACCGGAAGTGCAGCTGCAGGAATGACTCCCTCCACCGGCGCCAAACACTAACAACCACCCCCTCTTCCCCACTCCACTTCCGCCACCGCCGCCGCCGCCGCCGCCGCCGCCACTTCGGCTCGCGTCCTCGGCCGAGCCGCTTCGTTCCGCACGGCAGCAGGGGCACCGCCGGGGTCGGCAGCGAGGCGGCAGCGGCTCTCTGCCTCGCCCTTCTTCTCCTCAAGGCGGCTGTGGATGTTGCGTTTTATTGTCGATCCTGCGGAGCGGCGTCTGCGCTGCGGCGCGGGCGGGCCGGCTCTCCTGGGTCTGTATTTTCCTGGAGGCCGACCGGAGCGCGGTCTGTATTCGGTGGAGGTCGTGTGCGTGGGGGGCCCTCTGGCCCGGCCCGGCTCGCAGGCCGCCCTCGCTGCCCCAGCGGGTCGTCATTAGCTTTAGGGAGCCAAGCTCCGGGCAGCCACGTAGAGGACGCCCGCGATTCGACGGCGATGGTGCATTTTTTAAATGGTATCCTTGCAGCCTGGTGGATGGATGTATCGTACACCTCCTCTCCTTTCTAGAGGCCGGACTTTACGCCCTTCTCTGCATTATTTCTGCGGGGTAAGAACTCAACCCGTGCAGGTGAAGAAGATTCCCAGCTGAATCGCATTGGAATCGTGTTTGTGATGCATTTATTTCTGGAAATAATCGGCCTTTTCTGAACCTCCTTTTTGTTGGTGCTGGTATTGGCTGTTCCCTAACTGTCGGGATAAAGGCCTGTAGGCGACGCTGTTGGAGCGAGTGGCTGGCCCGCGGCCGTCCGGAGTGCGCGGGTCCGCGCCCCCCTCTACTGTGGGTGGAGCCGAGCGCGCGGGAGAGCTGCCAGCGCGACCCTGGCCACCGGCGACCGCGGGACACGGGTGGGCCGATTTCGGACATCGCTTTCCTCGATACATTTGAAACAGTGAGGTTCTGGACCGGGCTAGAGTACAAATGTAATTATGCGTAGAGTACCTTGCTTCTTGTGGTCTTATTTTAACACGGGAAATAACTATCGTTCCAGGGTTCTTTATTAAGTTTACTTGCGTAAATTAAAGGGGCGCTATTCTGCAGGTAAAAAGTGCAGGAGTTAAGCGAATTTTAGTAAACGGGACGATATTTGTGTTATATTTTCATGAATTTAGTTAAATGATCATTGTAAATGGGAAGTTTGCCTAGAGGGCATTCCTTTTGCCTCAAAAAAAAAAAAAAAAAAAAAACCACTGGAGGGACTAAGTCAGATCCTGTCACTTCTTTACTCTGACCCTCCCGTGGCTTTGCATCTAGCTGAGAGTCAAAGTCTACGCGTGCTGGCGGCGTGAAGGCCTGGCGCGCTGGGATGGGGGAAGCGGAGCTGGCGTCCTAGCAAAGGGGACCTTTGCCTTTCCTGTTCCCTCTGCCAGGCTCTTTCCCCAGGTAACCATAGGGCTTGTGCCCTCACCTTCAAGTCACCTCGGGGCTTCGGTGGCCACCCTTGAAACTGCAAGTTCCCTGTCCCCGTTTCCCATTTTATATCCTTCAGGCATTTTACATATCATATGGATTTATTATCTGTTTTCCCCAGTGAAACGTAAACTCCAGGAGAGCAAGAGGTTCTGTTTTCCTCCTTCGGTGTTTTGTGAAGAAAATATGCCTAAAATGATGACTGACACAGAATGGATGCTTTATATTTGATTAATGAATAAGTAAGAGCCATAACCCCCTACTGCCCCGCACACACACTAATTTTTGAACTCTACTCCTTAATATATACTTATATGCTACAGATAACTTTATGAGATATGTGAAAACTGGGGGGCGGGGGGGTACCTAAGGAAAAAATACAACTTTATTACAGAGTTCTAGAAAAGGGCCCTTTCTAGATATTTGAGAAACCCTCCACAACGCCAGAAACTCACAAACTAGTGATAATAACTTTTTTTTAGGCTTCTGTAAATGGGCTGGCTATCAGACAGTGGATCGATCACATGATCATATTCATACTGGGCCAATTAGTTTTGCTCTCTTCCTGAATCACAAGGGGCAGTCGGTCATCCCACTGCCCTTTTTCTTGCAAAATACATGCTATTTTCACTGAATTAAAATTGAGAATTGGTTGGCTTAGCCCAAACACCGCACCACTGGAAAAGTTCATTCAGCACGTATTTATTGGGCACAAAATGTGTGCCAGTCAGTGATTCAAAAGGTGGGTGTTTCTGAGGCCTTTTGCAAAGGAGCACATCTGGCTACTCTGAAGGGAGTAGCCAGATGTGCTCCTTTATGCTATCTCATTTACTATGCTATCAAGGAAAATAAATGCTAGTGGGATTTATTTTTACAGTTTCCTTCAGAAGAAAAGGTTCAGTGAAGCTTAGGACAGGATTAGTGTGGAGATTTTAATTCACCTTTTAGCTCGTTCATTTAGACACATTTACCTTATGATAGTGCTATGTCAATAAATTAGTAATTTTTGAAAACTGAAAAATATTGAAAATTTTTATTTCCTGGTGCCTGAAAAAACAGACATTTTAAAGCAAGTAAGTATACCTGCAAACTAGAAACTGCAATAAGGCTTTGGCTATGATATTATAAGTAATCATTTCATTTATGGAATTTTTAGACAAGAAAAGACAGTCTTGATAGTTATTTTATAACTATTAATACAATTAATTAGATATTGTTCAATAAATCCAACAGTCTGTTAAGTATAAGTTTACCCATTAATCTTTAAGAATAGATTTAAGTGTTATACAGAGGCTCGGAATATGTTTTTCACTCAGTTTCAAAATACTTAAAATTTCAATTCGCTCAAGGAAACACAATTATTTTCCTATATAAATGTTCCTAGTAAACTACTCATTTTGTATGTCCAGGTAACCAAAGTCTTGGCATTATTGTAGTACTTATTTTAAAATTTTAGATATTTTATTTTCCAGTTTCTTCACTTATTTACTTATTAGAAACTTACTAGGTGCTCATTAGCTTTATGATAGTTACTCCCTATATATTAGTGAATGAAAATAGACAAGGTCTCTACCTTTAAAGGTTTTAACTTGTTGTATATAGATTATACCATTTTCATAGAATTAAAGAAATTGTTTCAGTGCATATTAGAATATTTATCTATTAAATAAATGTGTTTTGCTTGCCTAAATTTAAGAATCCAAACTGAGATCATCTTTGTGTAGAAGCTATTATTTTTAAAAAGATTTTATTAATTTAATATTAGTGTTTTCTTCATTTTCTTGTTATTTTGGTTTTTGGGGGTTTTTGCTTAATAATTATTTTTCTCAATGCTATCCATTTATTTTGCTCTTCCATTTTTAAAACTGTCAAAAATGAGTTCATTTATAGTTGATCAATAAATTGCAGAAGATTTAACAAAGTATTTTTAAATGGATTTTAAGTATTAACTGTTGAATGTCATCAGCAGGAATTGGGGCAATTGACAGATTATGAATTATTTTTGTTGATAATACTTTAAGAAAAATACAGTTTGTCATAAAATGATAGTAATGAAAAATTTTAGAAAATCATTTTCTTAATATTTCATACCCACCAGTTCTATCCTTTGTTAGTGACAAAATTAACTCTTTTTTAAAGAAATATTTTATTTATTTATTTTTAGAGAGAGGGGAAAGGAGGGAGAAAGAGAGGGAGAGAAACACTGATCGGCTGCCTCTCGCACACCCCGACTTGGGACCTGGCCCACAGCCCAGGCATGTGCCCTGACTGGGAATGGAACCAGCAACCTTTCACTCCGCAGGCTGGCGCTCAATCCACTGTGCCACACCAGCCAGGGCAAAATTATCTCTTTTGGCAACACACTTTTTAAATATAGTGAAAAAGTAAAGGACATGTAGTGTTTGTATGTTCTGTAGATTATCTCACAGTTATTTTTACCAAAGTTATTTCATATTTAGGATAATTAAGTTACTTTTGGGATGATTTTTATCTTCAGAAACTTTGATGGAGAGTTATAGATGCTCATTTGAGGGTGAGCTACAAAATATCAAACAATTTAACAGTCTGTAAATAAGTTCCCACTTCAACTCTTTAAAGTAAATAACTTAATCACATGTGATAGTATCTTGGAAGGTTATTCAGCATATTTTATCTAATTTTGTTGAGATGGTAGAAATGAATGGTTTTTCCCCTGGATGACTTTCTTGTCCTTGAAGAACAAGCTTTGTCCTTTCATTAATCCTTCTCCCCTCTGAATTCATGTATTTTATTATCTATGCCCTCTATTATAATCCTATGACTTTCCTATATTATTTATATTTTTTGCATATATATACCTTATGTTCCTAAATCAAAATGACTGGTTATGTGTTATACTACATTACAAGCTTCATTGTACGTTGCATAGGATAGGGCCCTCAAAAAATGCATTTCTGGTACATAATTTCAGAATAAAATTTAGAGTAATTAAATCTTCATGAAAGTCTAATCTTAATGGAAACTACACATATGCTAAATGTAAACCAGAGAATTAAACTATTCCTGTATTTTAATACTAAACTAATCTGGAACAACATTGGTCTTAAAATGTTTTTATCTAGGAAGGAAGAATACAAAATCCATTAAAAGCATCTAAAATAGTTACAAAGGGAATGCTTTGATACTCATTTCAGAGCATCTTCTGTAGACCAGTGAACTGGGTCATGTACCATGATGGGTCATGAAATAAATTTAATGGGTTGTGACTAGTATATTTTATTTAAAATATGGGAAAGAATAGAAAATCTAAGAGTTCATTACAAATGGTAAAGTGTATTATTTTTACATGAGCATTTCATTTATGTGCGTGCATGTGCTAGGTTACTTTGTAATATACAGAGGTAGGCAAAAGTACATTTACAGTGCCATTGTGACATTCTTTTGAGTTAATAAAACCATTGTAATAATCACAACCTACATGTCTTTACATATAAACAACTGTAAACCTACTTTTGCCCACTCCTGTATATTTCGTACTGTGGATTATAGGCTAAAAAAATTGGTCTTTTTTTTTTAATCTACAATTTAGTTTTTCTGTTACTTCCTTCTTTAGAAAATAAAAATAAACTAGAAAGCTCTGCTTGCCTGTAAAATAGTGATGAATTTTAGAGGAGGCACTAGGAAATTTGATAATTCGTTTCAGAAAGATGATCTTAAGGTAAAGAATAGGTAAACTATGTAGAAATGTCAAATATCGTTGAATTTGTGAGAATTATTTTCCTAGTGGAGCTAAATTTGCAGTGTTTAGATTTATGACTTTTCTTATTGATTTGTTGTAGCACATCTAATTTCAAATGCCCAATACAGCAAAATAATAAATATAAGGCAAAAAAAATTTGTTTCTGTCTGTTTCTTCCCATCTTCCGTTCAGAGTAATTAGAATTGTCTGAAAATGATTGAAACTTTTTCTCCCTCTAAAAAGTAACAAATTTTCAATGAAGTTTTTCTCTCTAGCCAAAGTAAATAATCATTTCTAGTTAACTTTTATTTGTCATCAACTCATTCATGTATTTAAATAAGTACTTAAAATTGTGTACAGAATTTACAAGGAGGAAAATGAAAAAGGAGAAAGCTATGTACAGAATTTGAAAGGAAGGTAATGTACTATATAAGTGTGATCAAAAATATCTACCAAACAGAAAATAAGATAGGGAATATGTTATACTGAAATGTTTTCATAAAATTTAAACATTTCATTATTTATTTCAGAATAGATTTTAGTATTAAAATGTTTAAGAACATTCAAGTCTTTCAAACATGTTATGCCGGCTCCCTTTCGGTTATAGATACTTAAGACCGGGTTTGGTTAAAACCTTAGCTAAACACAAAATTTTACAGGGAATTAAAATAAGAATCCTCTGGTCAATTATTGAACCAAAGCTCATTCCCAAATATTTTACCAATGCAATATATACCCTATTGAATTAAAGAAATTATATTACTAACCAGCAGAGGGAGCCAAGTCAGTCTTGAAAGGTAGAGTACAAAGGAAGACCACATGACTTCCTGTTTTGAGTTTGACTGTTTTGGCAGCTGTTCTCTTTTGAGTTTAGTTTACCAAAAAGACAACTAAAAATATAGAAAGGCTAGCAGCGTATCAGACGTGAATACGGTGAAAATTTTAACTGTCAAAATCACCTTGCAGGAAGCAAACTGAAAGGAAACACTTCTGTTAAGGACAGCCCAGAGACAGAATATTTGGCATAAAAGAATTCTTTAAAACAGATGTTAAAAATTGAATAAAAATATGCTGTTAGTTATTGATTTCCTTACTACAAGTACTAAAACTTGGGTGGATCACAGCAAAGCAATGATAAGCTTATCAACCATTAAGCAAAGGAAATTCAAGTAGAAAAATACAAGTGGAAATACTTCAGTATTATAACCTAAGATGGAAAACCATACTAAACAGTACCTTAGAGCCATAATGAATTACAGTGAACCATTTCTTAATAATTCCACTTTTACTTAAGCTGAAATTAGACTCTAAATAGGCACACTTAAAGTTACAAAGTTTACACACATAAGTAGATTGACCTTTCATTAAATTTATATGCACTTTGTAAGAATAGGGATAAATTTTAATAGAAATGATTATAGTGAAATAATATAATGAGATTTTTAACTTTAAAAATAGAAAGTAGAACTGCTTTCGTTACTCTTAACACAACAAAAAGTCATACTTATTTTGTGACATGTTTGGAGGAGTATAGTGACTAAGTGATAACTACTATCAGCTTATTTAATATCTTCTAAGAACTTCAAAATGCCTAATGAAATGATTATTTGAAGTAAAATTGTAAGAGCTGGGTTTTAGCTAACTGCATCAAATGTTTAAAGGCCCAAACAATTTTAGTTAAATAATAAATTAAATTCTGCTGGTCTGGCCACTTACTCATTACAAGGTTTGTGAAAATACACTGTCCAAAGCATAGAAGGACAATAGATTCAGGCTAGTTTTAGCTACAGGTACATTTGCTTATGTGTTTATTCATTCCAAAAGTATACTTTTGAACACTTAATATCTCCAAAGGACATGAAGCATATCTTCGTTATAAACTAGACAAAGTTTTTAAATCTTGCTGAATGATTTAATTTCATTAATATTATGTGAATAGTCATAGAAATTCAATGTGCAGCTCACTGACTCCAAGGAGATGTTACTTGGAAGCAAATCATTAAATACTGAGTACTAGAAGGTAGATTGTAAACCTCTGTAGCTCTGTTCCTTTATAATGCTACCTTATACTGTCATTATATATTGGACAATATATTGGCATTTGGTGTCAAATTAGTTTATCACTAATGATATTCAAGAAGTAAAATTCATCTGATGTCAGTCCTAGAAACATTTTTGTGCCAAAAAAAGCAGTTCAACCCTGTATTACTACAACTAATTATGTGCTTCTTTTACATACAAGTTGTGATGAATATGGGCTATTAGAATTGTATAAACAGTCTGACATTTTAAATTATATTTTAAATTTTGTTAATGTTTCCACCCATTGAAAAAAATCTTTTAAGAATTCTATTAATAAGGTAGCAATAGCTTTGCCATGAACCATTTATTTATTGATATACATAATAATGGGTTAATGCATATAAAATCCAATAAAAACTATTAACTTTGTCATCAAAGTCAAAGTTTTAGAACCTGTTGAATATGTAGTGTAAGTTTTCTGTTTTATCTAGTTTTCATTTAATACTCTTAAGTTTGACTGTAATGATGAACTCAAAACCAAACAAAGGAAGGAAAGAAAATAGCTCATACCTTATCTTATTTCAGAGTAGGGAATGATGACATTAGGAAAAGCACCAAGAAAGTGACTTCCAGTGAACAAAATCAGGAGGTCTGAATAAAGAATTTTGCTCTCCCTGAAAAAATTAAATACAAAATTTCAGGAATTTATACCCACACATGAATACTGTTTTGAACATTGCTCTTCAGGCATTTAATATTTTCTTTTTGAAAAAACAGCACCAAACCCAAACTGCTTTAATAGTCATGTTTCTAATTTATCAGCTTCTTTCTGTGTTACACTGTTGAATTCTGTACCTTCTCTAAAGCACCTCTCTGATGTAGCTTTTTCAGTATTCTTCCTAATTCTACCATCAACATTCAGTAGCTTTCTCCAATATATACAGATGATTCTTCATGATCATAGGCAAACTAACTTTTGCTTGATGTGCAGAAAAATAGCTTACATTATGAATTTAGAAGATCAGTCGTAGTCCTTGACAATACTTCACATATACTAAAGTATTTATAATTTGAAGGACTTATTGCACGTCTTATAGGACTTCTGTAAAATTTTTGAGTATCGATTTTGGGCTAGGAGTTTGGAATTGATAATGATTTAATGTTTGTCTTGTGCTTATATTAAACTTTTGAACTTTAATTCTACCTATGGTATTGCTGTAAAAACATCATAGTTGTGAAATTTGGCTCCTTAAAAATACCCAAAAGCTGGTTTGAAACTATTCTGACTACAATGTAACTATCATATCATATAACAATATGTTATGAGTTAGGTATGACTTCTGAATAAATGAGTCTCTAATTTTCTAAATTTTTAGGAATGTTATTATATTCTAAGCATGTTGGAAGAGAGTGTGCTTCTTAAACAAATTTTGAATCTGTACAGCCAAAGTTGGTGGATAAATTGTTCATACGAATGCACATTTTTATTATAGAGTCTTCATTCCACAACCCTGTGCCCAGCACCTGTGTGCTAGAATCAGTAAATAAAAATGAGTAACTTTTGTCTCTTTCCCCATATAACTCAAAGCCCAGCGGAAGAATAGATCAAATAAATTTAAAACAGTGAGATAAATGACTGTGAATTGCATCAAAAGTGCTATGAAAGTGCCAAAGATACCTGGAGGTTTTGAGAAAAGCTTCTTAGGAGAGGTGAAATCTGAACATTAGTGAAAGATAAATAATTTTCCAGGCAGAGTTAGGAAGGGAGGAAAGAGGGAGATGAATATATATATACATGCATGGGAAAGTTCCTTGTATTTCATGATCTGAAAATTGCTTTGGTTAGATTAGCTAAAGGGGCTGAGACCTGCTACTCCAGTACAAAGTGTTTAGATTTTACCCCATACTCAACAGGTAAAGAATTTTACATCCAAGATTATATGATGAAATTAACATTTTAGGATAACTCTGCAAATTAGCATTAAAAAGTACATATTACATTAGAAAAGAATAGTGAAATTGTGGGGAACATAGAAGTTTCATACGATTTAGAAATACATATCCAGCTGAGTTCATATGCTTTAAAACTACTTTCTCATCTGGATTCTTGGTGAGGTCATATTACTTTTGTTATTTCAATTAAAACAGAAAGAAGCTTAGGCAACTGAATGGAGAAAGGGTGGAATGTGAGAGAGGCTAGAGAAATGTGAATCAGTAAGAAAGCTAATCTCTTAAGTTACACATGAGGGCTTGGCTATGGGAACAGGGCTGGAGAGGAGGAGGTTGATTTAAAAGATCAGGTAAAATTGGGGACTCTCACCAATGAACATATAAAGTATGAAAAGGGGGAGAGGAAGACTGAAGCATTACTGACAGTTTAGGCTTAGCTCTCTGGGTGGATTCCAGTGTCATTAAATAAGAGACATACAGGAGAAAGTGTAGGCTGAGAGCAGAGAGTAGTAAGGATAAATTTAGTCTGGATGAATTAAAATTGAGTTGCCCATTAGACTCCATTTAGAAATATCCAGTGGACAGTTGAAAATATATGTGGCTACTCAGGAGACAAAGCTAAAGGCATGAGAGCCATCTTCATAAAAGTGATAGTTGAAACCACAGAGTTGAACCTAGGGACAATTTATAAAATGAGAAAGCCAAACAATTATAAGGACCATTAAGGAAAAAGCAAGCTACCAAAGATTGCTATGGTTTTATAATCCAATACTTTGGAAAGAACCCTTTTTATTTGACAGGTAAATATTGTAATAGATGCTTGACTCTAAAATCAATAACCTGTAAAATCTTACACTATCTAATCCTGGAAGTTATTCAATTACTGTTGCTTTCTCTTACATTTTACTTGAAATGGGAGAGTAGGAAAACAGGGTGATTTCTGAAGAGAATAAAAAGGGTTAATGACATTTTATTTTTAAGCAGCAAATCCTTCTTAACATCACATAATACTTACATCTCAGATCTAGTTTGTTACAGTTTCCAAACTTTCTAAGTAGTTGCCGACTACTGGCCCTAAGGTGCCACTCCAATCCAATACACACTTCTGACTGTTCTGGCTATTTCGTTTAAATCATTCCTTCTTCATCCTTGTTTCTCTTACTACTATCCCTCTCATAATATCCACCCACTCACTGGTTTCCTCTGTCCCCGCATATTTAGATTTCTTTAAGTCAAGGGTAATATCACAGTTTTCATTGCTCCAGTCATCTAGTAATAAGACAGAAAATAGCATAACATGGTGGAAATGAAGATTATGCAAAACATATTCCAGAGATATCCATGTTTTTCAGTAGTAAACCACAGTCAGAAATCCATATGTCTATGGGCCACATACATTTTTAATCATAATACAATTGTTTCTAATAGAACTATTAGAAAATACTTAGTATTATACTGTCCAATAGTCTAATCAGCTTTATTCATATGAAAGTGTATGGCTATTGGCCAATTACTAGTCTTCAATAAATTTCAATAAATCAATGAGCATACTGTTACACAACAGACCAAACTTGCTCAAAAGCCAAGGGCTGTTCAACAAATGGTACTGGGACAACTTGCTAGATGCAAAAGAATGAAATTGGACCTTCATTCTATATGTAAATATTAACTCAACATGGATCAATGACCTAAATGTAAGAGCAAAAACTATAAAACTCTTGGAGGAAAACATAGGGGAAATCTTTATTTCCTTGGAGTTGGCAAAGGATTATTAGATATGACATGACAACAAAGCATGAGCAACCAAAAACAAAAGATAAATTGGGACCCAAAATTAAAAACTGCTTCAAAGGACACAGGAAGGAAATGAAATGAAAAACCCATACAGAATGGGAAATATATTTGCAATCATATCTGATAAAGGATCTGCATCTACAATATATAAAGAACTCTTAATAATAAAATAACAGATAACCCAATTTAAAAATGGGCAAAAGGTCTGAATAGGTATTTCTCCAAAGAAGAAATACAAATGATCACTAAGCAGATAAAAAGGAGATCAACATTATTAGTCACCAGGGAAATGCAAATCCAAATCACAATGAGTTACCACTTCATCCCACTAAGATGGCAAGAATAAAAAAGTCAGATAGCAAGTATTGACAAAGATGTGGAAAATACAGGAACCCTCATCATACACTGCTGGTGGGAATGCAAAATACTGCAGCCACTTTGGGAAGCAAGCAGTTCTGCAACTGATTAAACATCTAGTCAGTACATGACCCGGCAATTTTACTCCTAGGATATATACCCAAGAGAAATGAAAACATATGCCCCCCACCCCCGAAATCTGTACACAATTGTTTATAGTAAAATTATTCAGAATCTACAAAAGGTGGAGCCAACCTAAATGTCCACCAACTGAAAAATGTGTAAACAAAATGCAGTATATCCGTTCTGGGATATACAGGGTGGGGCAAAAGTAGCTTTACAGTTGTTTGTGTGGAAAATAATAATAATACAGGAATAAACTCTGTTTCACATACTCATAATTGTAAGTCTGCTTTTGCCCCCACCCTTTTATTATTTGGCAATGAAAAGGAATTAAGTAGAAATATATGCTGCAAATGAATAAATACTGAGATCATTATGTTAAGTCAGTTACAAACGACCACATGCCATATGATTCTATTCACATGAAAATCCAAAATAGAGAAATCAATAGATAAAGTAAATTAGCAGTTACTCAAAGCTGCTGAGGGGGAGGGGGGAATGGCAAATTGATGAAAGGGGTGATAGCTAAAGGGTACAGGGTTCCTTTACTGAAGTGATAAAAATGTTCTAAAATTGACTGTGATGACAGTTGAACATATCTGTGAATATACTAAAAACCATTTAACTGTACACTTTAAATGGGTGAATTCTATGGTATGTGAATTCTATCTCAGTAAATCTGTTAAATAAAACAAAGACAGTATATAGACAGGGAACATCTCAATTTCTACTTCAGATTTTCATTACTGAAAATAGCCCTCAGATTCAACTTCCACTGTTTCAGCAAAGAATATAGTACAAATTAGCAGAGTTGGAAGACTCATATATTGCAAGAATTTGGCCACAGAGCCAGACGTTTCAGAATAGTAATGTGTGATGCATATAATCATCCTCGATATCCTACGGATACTATTGATTCTTGGTGGGCATTGTCTGCTTTCACTTCAGTCAGTTCCTTTTTAAGTAGAGCCATGTTGACAAGGCATTTGCTTAAAAAATTCAAATACATCACTCTAAAGTCAGCTGCAGAAACTTAAAAGCATAATTCAGCTAATGTAAATTTGTGAGTTTCTTTAGAAATCCTGATTTTATTTCTGCCAAATAGCTCAGCAGTTCCTCAGATTCTGTGCTTCTATTTAGCACAAGGCAGTCTGATAAGGCACATGAATACACACTCCAAGTAACATTTACGCACTCCCCATGTTCTGATTTGAACATTAGTAACTGTAGTTCCTTCACCAACTCATCAGTTCTTTTATTTATTCTTTCCTCTGCAGTTTCAAGTTCAGTATATTCAGCTATCTTGCTTGCAACACCAAACATGAAACACAATCATGTTAGCTTTTTGGGCTTCGTTATGGACTAAATGTTGGTTGCTCTCCCTAAATTCATATGTTGAGGCCTTAACCCACCATAATGATGGTATTAGGAGATAGGGACTTTGAGAGGTAATTAGGTTTAGACAGGCCATGAGGGTAGAGCCCCTGCGAAGCGGTTAGTACCCTTATAAGAAATGGAAGAGGCACCAGAGCTTCCTCTCTCCACCACATGGCCTTAGGGCAGGAAGGTGGCCATCTGCAAGCCAGGGAGAGAGCATTTACCAAGAACCAAATCTGCTAGCACCTTGTCGTGGCTTTCTCAGCCCCCAGAAGTATGAGAATTTTAATCCACCCAGTCTATGGTATTTTGTTATCACAGCCCAAGATGACCAAGACAGGATCAGACAAAGTTGGGTCCCTTTAATTACCAAAAATTTTAGATCTGAAGTAGCAACAGTGTAAACTTCTTCAACAAGTGGCCACAATCTAGCCATTATATTGCTTTAAAGTAAACTAAGTTGATTGCATTTAGAATAAATAGCACAATGATAACAACAAAAAATTTCAAATAATCCTAATGAGAAATGTGTAGAGTCTATATAAAAATGTATAAAACTTTATACTGAGAACTATAAAAAATCTGGAAGAGAATTGTTCTCAATTTATAGGTATTCTTTTTGTAGAACTTGAAAAAATTATTCTAAAATTCATATGGAATAATAGATGAAAACAGACATTTTCTGTGGAAAACCACATTACCAAATTCCAAACTGAACTTTATGATAAGTGTGCGTATGTTTTGAGCATGCCGTGAATAGCCATTGTTCGAGATTTATTTTCTAACTATACCAAATAGGCCCACGTGGTTAAAACAGGCCCAATTCTCTTTACATGTCTTTAGAGCTTATGGGTTTTTGTTATATAAATAAGTTTGTCATCTAAGTCAACATATGTAACATTTACCTTTATCTTTTCAATACTTTTAACAATTTAAATCTTAAGTTTTTAAAAGAAGCTTGAGCAGATATAAGTAATTTATTCAGGTAAACTCAATAAAAAATTAAAAAATTTGAAGTGGTAGTATTTACATGGAAGAAGAAATACAAATATTACAAGAATGGGTCCATTTTTAGCCTATTTTCATAACTAAAAGCAAATATTACATCCTAAAATGTTATATTTTTATGTCTAACCTTTGCTGTTATTTGAAATTTCACTTCTATGTGAAATAGAGAATTTCATCAAGAACACACCTTAAAAATTTCGATTTAGCTAATTGCTAGAACTTAGGATAATCCCTTAATGTTTATAAATAAGGAGTTATCCTTATTTATTTATTTACTTAACTCTCTAAACCCCTGTTCCCTCATTTATAAATTAGAAGTAGAGTTGTGACTAATTCATACAGCTAAGGGTAAGAATTAAGGGCAATAATACTTGTAAAGTTTTAGCACAATGTCTGGCACATAATCAATAAATGTTTGTGAGTATTGGACTAGCTCAAGTTTTAATTCTAACTCTGATATCAGAGAAATTACCCAAAATAACCCAGTGTTTGTATTTTTAAAATATTATCTAGCTCATAGGACTGATGTAAATATTTTGCAATTAAAAAATGTGTTTAAAAATCCTTAGATACCTCTTGAGATTTTTAAAAATGCTTTCCCTCTTTAATTTCTCTCCTCCTCCAAAAAATAAAAATTACCAGTTAAATTTTCACATATTTTTATGGAACTTTCCATGTTACCAAAATTATAAACCAAGAAACATCATTTGCTTTATTAAGAAATGAATATGCTCTGACTCAGGCAGTATAAGATTGTACCAACTTCACTAAAGAATAAACTATTTGAAAATGATTGGCTCAAGTCACAGAGAATTTATGGAAAAGGCAAAAATAAGCTGTGCCCTTTTAATATCTAATACTACTCAATCCATCATCACATGAAATAAAAGCCCCGGCCATATGCCACTACTTACACCCAAGTTATCGCATAAGTAGTATATGTACTACAGCATAATTGGTTATTGATTAGTATATGCTTTAGAAAAAAAATAATATATTACCAATATTCTTAAGATTTTAGTTCATTTAAAAGAAAGGATTTAAAAAAATGCTTTTCACATCTTTCGCTCTGCTTTGGTTAAAAGTAGAAGACGAAATGGTATAAATCATTATACACTCTGGTGGGCAAGCAGCTGGGATCCCACTGTCTACGCCTTCGCTTTGGCTCTGCCACAAACTAGCAACGTGACCAAGTAACATTAATCTTTCTGGCAAAGTTGTCTCCACCTCAAATGAGGCCGATAACCTTAGCGACTGGTGACGTCCTTTACTTAACAGTCAGCTCGGCGCGGTGGGAGTCCGACCTGGGCTCCCGTTCTTACGCTGTAATTTCTACTAGTTCTGTATCTTCGAGCAAATTAACTGCCCCAGATGAAAAAAAATTTTTTTTGTCCAGTGAGAAGCCAATGAGATAATGTATGTAAAGTCCCAGCTGAGTGCACAGTGACGTGTTGAATAAAAGTTAGCATCTCCTCCTTGAGCCTACATTTCTCTTGTTTCTTCCAGATACCTTGACTTTTTTCTTTGGACTGGCTTCAGCGAGGAACCCAAAATCTGGACACGTGGATATTTTTCTATTTATTTTAAACATTAAAAGACATAAAATCCCCTTACATTTAATTTACACGTTTAATGAATAACCTTCGTTGAAAATAATATTTACACGAAGCCAGGGCCGTCCCGGTAAATCCGAGACGTTTGGTTTTTTCCTCCTCCTCCTACTGCCCACAGCCACCTTCTCAGGAGTCTAAAATATTTCGGGTGTCAAGTTTAAATGCAGGCTCTATTTATAGTATTTGAGCACATCGCACGTGCTCTCCCAGCGCCGACCTCCTGCACACCTGCGGGAAGAGGTCCAGGACGAAGCACTTCCACCAGCTGTTTAAATTGGGGGGGAACTCGTGAAGAGGGTCAGACGGGTGCTTGTATTTCTGGAAGCAGACACACTAACGGGGCCTGGGTGTCCACGGAGAATTATCTAACTGGCAATGAGGAGGAGAAAACTGTGAAGCCACTTACCTGAGCGGGAAGCCTCGGGTTAAACCATTCCTCCCGGCGGGTTCCTATAAGAGGGAGCAAGAGGATGCCCAACTTCAAATTTTCACCTCAGATTCAGCCATTTTATGGGACACTCTTGTTTATTGTAATTTATCCTATGGATTTCATGGATGATAATGCAGTTCTTTTATTAACTAGGGGGTTAAATAAGTTGTATTTCTAAGGAAATCCCACCCGCCGCTCTGAAAAAAATGGAAGCGTCCACTGGCGGTCCCTGCGGTCCAGGCTCAGCTCTGGCTAGCGGCGCTGCGCGGGGCTCGCTGCTGTGCGTGCGGCTGCGTGGGTGGCGGGTGTGTGTGTGTGCGCGCGCGCGCGGGTGTGTGTGGCGGACAAGGAGGGCAGGGGCTGTAAATTATAGTAAAGCGGAAACAATTTTCTTCTTTAAAGGCGGCTCATTCAAATAGATTTTTCAATGGAGAGAAGGGAAAATATTTAAAAAAGAAATTGTGTTGACATTGTGAAACTCAAATTGCAATGAACCAGTTACATTTTTACTTTTTACGTAATTGACAATGATATGAATTGAATGGATTTCCATGATAATTTTATAAGTAGAAAGCATTCACTAGGGAGTTTAAAGTGAAAAATAAAACGTAGTGTATTTTTTCCAAATGAGAAGAGCTTTATGTTTCTGATTTTAATGATAATACACGATCACTGTTTAAAGAATCAAAACAATACCCAAAGGCATAAGTGAAGAGAGTAAAATCACCTGAAATATCATCATTTGGAGATGAGCACCACTAAACTTTTGTTAAACAATTTCCTAGTCATCTTATAGCACAGACACACACACACTCGCCCACAGGCACACGTATATACACATTGACATGATTTTAAATAACTGGGCATTCTATATGCATACTGCTCTGTACACGAATTCTGATGAAAAAAACATTATATACAACTTCCTATGCCATGATTTCATGTGACTGGATAGTATGGTTGATTGATAACGTTGTTTATTTTATTTTATTTTTTGGTATATTTTATTGAGTATGCTATTACAGTTGTCCCGTTTTTTCCCTCGTTATCCCCTCCACCCTGCACCCCATCCCAACATCCCCACACCTCTAAGTTCATGTCCATGGGCTGTACGTATCAGTTCTTTGGCTTCTTGATTTCCTATACTGTTCTTAGCCTCCCCCTGTCTATTTTACTTTACTTCTTTTGTCAACATTTTCGCCCACCACTTTTCCTAGCCCCGCCCACCCCCATCTCCCACCCTCAATACTTTCCACATTTGGCTTTGTGGATGGGTCCTTTATGCATATTACATATGACCCCTCCTCTCCCTTTCCCCTGTCATTTGGTGCAGGTGATCTAAAAAGACTTTATAAAAAACAACACATGGGGATCGTATTAAGAAAAATAATACAAAAACATATTGCCAGGGCCTGTCCCTAGAAGCTACATGCAAATTAGGGGTCCTTAAATTTAACTTTCATAGTATATCTACCCTTTGAGTGTAATACCTGCCTTACCTCTATTTCAGGATCATGAGAATCATAAGGAAACAAACTGAAATTTAAATTTAAAGCAGAACCCAGTGGTTATTATTTTTCTTGACATTTTTCTTTTTATAGTTACAGCAACAATCAAGGTTTAATCTCCGTACGTTGATAAATTTCACCTGGGTTGACAAACAAACCTATTCATCTGTTTTGTTTAATTTATGGACTACTTTTTAGGGGATATTAGCCTGTCTATGCTGTGCACAAGTTGGCCACACCAATCCATTTTGCTTGAATCAATACATTTTTCCTTAAGGCTATTAGTTACATTTAAAAACACTTATTTTGATGGGCCCGTGGCGTCTTCCAATAAAAGCAGTTAAATGCTTAGATATGAAGAGAGGTGTCAGTAAAATTAATTTTCTTGTCATTGATAGATATTGATTAGTTATTTACTCCACGTGTACTTTGTAAAAAGAGATTCAGCTGATAAGTGACAGAGAAGATGGGCCTTTATGAGCAATGGACCAAGCAGGAGGAAGGAAGACAGTTTCTTGGAGAGGAGATAGAAGAAGATTAAGACAAGCTCTACATACTTTGCCTTGTCTTTGGACTAACCTGGACAAAATGGCGTAATGATGAGCATAATTTTTTATACTGTTATGAAATAGTTTTATTATTTTAGTTTTCAGTTGCTTTTATTCAATGCAAATGAAAGTTTATTTTATAGTTCAAATTGAAACCTATAGTGGGCATTCATCTTGAGAATTTATAAATATTTAAATATACATTATGTCTATGATTCCAAATATTTTATTTTCAAAGTATTTCTTATAGTTATTCATTCACTCATTTAACAAATATTTATTGAACACCTAACCAATATTTATTGAGAAACAATTTTAAATGCTAGAGATGCAGTGGTCATCAAGAAAGAGTTTATATTCTAGTGGGTGAAAACAGTCAATAAGGAAAAGAACAAATAAGTATTGAATATGCTAGTGTGATAAGTGCTGTGAAGAAAAATAAAGAGGATGGGGAATGATGGCAGATGGTTGGAGCAAGACCTCTCTGTGGAGATTGCATGTGAGAGACATGAATGAAATGAGAGGTGAACCATGTGAGTGTCTGGGGAATGGTTTTCCAAGCTGAAACAAAATAAGAGTAAAGAACAGTAAGATGTGCAAGATGAGTAAGAGCTTGGCATGTTCCAAGACAGCAAGAAGGCTATTTTGTTTCTGGAAGAGTGGAGTTTCTGAGAGAGTGAGCCAAACAACAAATCCCTGTTCTCCTGGAACTTACATCATACTATGGCGAGAGAGACAAACAAAATGAATAAACCATCACGTAAGTATATGTGGGGCGGTGATAAGGTGTTAAAGAAAGCAGATCAGGAGAAAGGGCCCGAGAAAGAAACGAGTGCTGCTTTAGATAGAGTGGCGACAGAAGGCTCCTTAGAGGGACAGCATTTGAGCAGAACTGTCAATGAAAATGGGGACAGAACCATGCAAATGTCTGGGGAAGAGTGCCCCAGGCAGGAGAGCAGTACATGCCAAGGCCCTGAGATGCTTAGAGAAAAGCAAAGAGTGTGGAAAAGTTTTGCAAGGAGGAAAATTGTAGGAGAGGAGGTTGGATTCACAGCCAGCAGCAGACGGAACTGTTCATGGCTTGTAAGCTTTAGAGTTATTCTCAATGAGGTGGGATGCCAGTAGACGGATATGAGCAGAGGAGTAACATGCTGTGACACATTTTACAAGAATCGCTGTCTACTGCGTTTAGGGGACAAGGGTGGGATCAGGGAGACAGAACAGTTATGAAGTTACTTGGGTAGTTAGGTGAGAGCCTGAGGAGTTTGGACTAGTGAAAGTGGGGGAAAGGGATCAGAGTCTGGATGTAGTTGGAACATAGAGTTGACAGGTTTTAAAAATGTATTAGCTGTAGGTGTAAGAAAATAATTACCATTGGATAGCACTTGCAAAAACCCAGGCGGAATTATGTATTTATAAATGTAAATACAGTTTGAAATGCTTACATTTAACTATTCAAAGATGTTACGAACACAAATCTCAATTTGATGAACCCATTCAACTAATTTATGTTAAATGTGAAGATTTGATTGAAATGTGAAAAATAATTCTCTTATTTTGGCTTTTATTTAGCATCTGGCCATAGGGTAACACTCATAACTAAACTACTTGGCAATAAATTGACCAACTACTTGTTGAGCTTGGCACTGTACCAGGAACTGAGTACACATGATCAATAAGTTACTGATCTGGAATCATATTTAATCTTCAAAATTACAATTTTTTAGGAAGGTACTCAGACTTTAATATTGATGCTAGTGCCTATGACATAGTGTTCTATAATATCCCAGTATACTTCAAAAAAATAAAAGTGTTTCCTATAATAAAACTAATAAGGAAAATAGAGCGTCCTTATAAGCTGACTTTGTTGTCGTAACCTTTATCTGTAAACTGTTTTAATTTTCTTGGAATGGAGTTTGAATTAAAATCCATGCGAGGTAATAATGAACCATATGATAAAGTTTTTGTGTACATTTGATTTAAGTTAAGGATGCATAAATTTGGTTTCTTCTTCAGTGACCAGATAGAAATATTATATGAAAGAATCTATTACTGTATAACTTTTATCTTAATGTCTAGCCAGAATTGTTATCTGACTATTTTGGAAACATTCTTAATTTATCCAGTGAATGGTATTCTACCTTTTAGAACTACATCTCTTTAAGAGCATGTTACAACATTATTAAAGAAATATTTCCTCACTTTCATTCTTTTTATAGTGCCTGGACTACCCAGCTAATTGTCATGATAAACTCAAGTTTAATTTTAGTATATTTTATCAAATTACAGAGATAAGTTAACTTATATTTTTTAATTAATTGACTTAAAAAAGTTTAATTGCCCTTTGTTCTTTTTTTAAAAAAGATTTTATTTATTTATTTTTAGAGAGAGGCGAAGGGAGGGAGAAAGGGAGAGAAACATCGGTGTGTGAGATATATTGATTGGTTGCCTCTTGCACACCCCCAACTGGGGACCAGGCCCACACCCCAGGCATGTGCCCTGACTGGGAATTGTACGGATGTCCTTTTGGTTTGCAGGCCAGGGCTCAGTCCACTGAGCCACACCAGCCAGGGCTTTGCCCTTTATTCTTGTTGCTGTTAGTCTGTACTAATAAAAGAAAAATTGTTTTCTGACACTGATTCTGGGAGAAAAAGATGGATTTAGGCTTATAATATATGCCTGTCCTGCTTCTGATTAAAACTTTGTGCACTGTTTTTATATTTTAGGGCCAAATAACACTGAGGGAAATGTTCAAATCATTAAGTTTTCATTAGGACTTCTGCAGTTCTTTCTCTTTTTAGTATAATAATTAATCTGGAATTATTTTGTTATTGTGACATAATTACTGTAAATCTTTGCCTATCCAATATCCACCCTTCAACAACTCTGGACCTTCAAAAACAACCCTGAATCCATAATTAAACAAAATAAACATTGCAAAGAAAAGTGTCAAAACAAAACTTAAGCCTTCTGCATCATGATGGTTAGCTTGACCACACCAACCGACAACAAACAAGCCAAAACAAAAAGAGAAACCACCAGAGCACTTTGGTTGATTAATCTTTCTCATAAAAGCCATCTTGCTAACTTTTGTTTGTTAAAGCCGTGAGGCAGGGGATTAGTGAAAAGAATTAAAAGAAGAAAGAACCAGAGAAGAAAGAAGAGTGGAGAGTGAAGGGAGTAACGACAGAAGGAGCAGAGGTTAGAAATGGCAGAAATGGTGAGAAGCAGCTGTGGCGTGGCGGCAACAGCGAGTCTTTGAGGAGTGGACAGAAGTGGTCCACTCTGCAGCCCACCTGCTCTGGAGCTATTGAAAGCGTAAGACAGCGCCTTCGTGAGATTATTTGGAGGAGACAATTGCCATGCAGGCATAACCTTCCTAAAGGCATGTGTTCCATATCTGTAAAATGCAGAAGCATAAATTTCTTTCGCGCTAACCTGAAAGAGGGCCATGCTTTTTTTTTCTTATTTTTGTTCTGTTGATGAGAAATGCTAAGTAGTAAACAGTTTAATATTTTCTGAATAATTATTTATGCCCTGATTTTTTAGTGAAAGAGAGGAACAATAAATGTCTTCTTTATCTGTAGAAATACCAACTCATAAATATTACAATTTTCTCTCCTATTGGCTAAATTTATTGTGTATAGACAAATGGTAAACTTTTCAAAACTAAACCCCATTTCTGCCTTAAATATTTATAGAATGAAGTAGGGCCTAAATAAATATAAATAAATAAAATTATACTAAATATAATTTGTAATTGGCTTCATAACCTTTGTAATTAGCTGGTCAAAATAAACATTTTTGTATTTAGCTCAATAACCTGAACTTCACTGCATTCCTAGTTTTGTTTCCTTCTCATTGTGTGACATCTTTCTAAAACTGTATCAATGTGAAAGAATTTGGTTTGTGTATTTTTCTATGTTTCATGAAAATGTCCCCAACTTTCAGTAACTAGAAAAAAATTGATCAATGTTTACTCTAAAATAATGGTTTAAAAAACATGTTCTGTGTAGCTGTGGTAGGTAGAATACTGCTTGTACCCACCCAAAGATGTTCGTGCCCTAATCCCAGCTTCTGAAGAAATGAGTAAAAGCATGAAATTGAAGTGAAGAGATCATCCCGGGTTATCCTGGTAGGCCCAATCTAACCACATGAGGCCTTAAAATCAGAGAATCTTTACTGGCTGTGGTCAGAGAGAGAGTCCACACCAGAAGCAGGGGATCATGTGAGAAGCCCTTGATCCACTGTTGCTGACTTTAAAAATAGAATAAGTGAGCCATGAGCCAAGGAATGCAGAAGGCCTCTGGAAGTTGGAAGTTGAAAGGAAACAGACTCTTCCCTAGAACCTGCAAAAAAGAATGCAATTCTGCTGACACCTTGATTTTGATCCGGTGAGACCTGTGCCATACTTCTGACCGACAGCACTGTAAGATGACACATTTGTGTTAAGTTGCTACATTTGTGGACATTTGTTACAGCAGCAATAGAAAATGAATACTGTAGCCCAAGGGTGGGACAAGGTGCCTCTCTGATCATGATGGAAAAGCCTGGGGAAGGCCACAGGCCCACCTATAACCTTCCCGTTTCCTGCTTACGTCAATTTGTCCCTTCGACCACGTAACTTCGCATCTGCTTTATAATGTTATTGGAATTCCATGTGAGATTTATTTTGGGGAAAAATGCTATTTAAAATGAGTATAATATAAATCTGTATATAAGTATATGCAATATCTATTCATACATGTATTTATTTATAAACTTTTTATTGTTATACATGTGTTAATAAGTAACTATATTGTTTACCTGCCTAAGTGGTTACGTGTAGTAACGGTGAGGGGCATAGACTTTAGCTTCATACTGACTTTGATTCAGATCACAGCTCTGACACCAGACATATAATTCCGAACCTCAATTTGTTAATTTAAAATTGAAAATAATAGCAGTACCTATCATTTATTGAGTGTTCTATGTACCCAGTCCTGTCCTAAGGGTGTTTTCTGAATTAATCATTTAACCCTCCCAAACTAAGACTAGTAATAATGTGGTAGGTGCTCTGATTATTACCATTTTACAGATGAGGAAACTGAAGAAAAGAGGTTACATAGTGGCAGAGCCCTGGCACTCTGGCTGCCAACCCTGACACCTTAAACCGCTATGCTTTGCCACCGCCTGTAATATAACTAAAGAGACGAGAGCAGCCACTCAGGCACACAGACCAACCACAAGTGTGAAATTTTCTTCACCTCACACATCAGAGCTGCAACCGGGGCTGGAGAGGCAAGGGCATTTGGCCCTAGATTAGCTCAGAAGATCGCAGAGCACTGACGGCGCTGTCATCGCCAGAAAGAGAAACTAGTCAAAGGCTGAACACAATGGGGAATTGATGAGACCATCATAATGACTTCTATGCATCTCGTACTTACTACATGTCATGTACTAAGTTAAATGCTTTCCATATACTATCTCACACCTTAAAGCCCATGAGATAATTGCTACTGTGTTCTCCATCACGCAGGGAAGGAAATTAAGCCTCAGAGAGGATAAGCACCTAAACTAAGTGTCAACCAGCCAGGAAGAAAGAGAACAGGGAATGTAATTCAGATTGCCTCCAAAGACCAAGCTCGTGCCCAGTTCGTGACACTGTATTAGGCCAGCAGTGACAGAACCTTGCAAATCTATGTGCTCCTCATCCTCCACCCCGTGATTTGGGCAAATGTGAGTGTGACAGGTGAGCAAGGCCCGTGGAGTCTGAACTCCAGGAATTTCTAAAAATATATCTCCTATTTGCCTCCAAGTGTATGAACAGGTTGTGGGTAACTAATTCATGACTGGTTTGACGAGCTCCTTCAAAACACTCCTTTAGCCTGGCAAAATACACCATGATTTTCCAAAGTGGCATCACTCTAGAAACTTAACAGTTGTGGACATAAATCTCCAACTCATTTGCCTTGGGTCTTTCTCTTTAAATTTTTTTTTCCTGTGAAAAATTCTTGACCTTTGCCCCCGGCCAAGGGATGATTCAATGTTTCAAGTAGATTGGGACCGATGTCATGTGCTCAGAAAGGCAGGGGGCAAAAAAGCACGTTAATAATTTTGAGAAGATACCTAACTAACCCTCCCCTGCCCAGGTTATTTGGAAATCTCAGTATTCTTTTACTCTCCTATTTTACCTTTGAAGGCAAGACCCTGTGGTTGCAACTGTACGCTTACAAGTCAAATTCAACCATAAAGACGTGTTTTTATTGGCTCACACAGTGTTGAAAAATTGTTTTGAGCCAACATTTAGAAAGTAGGAACTTTCACATAAACATTCAGTTTTCTAGTTTCCCTTAAAAAACTGGAAGACTCATCCACATTCAGTGATGTTCTACATGGTACCTTTTGTCTGGGCTAGGTTTTAGAGGGCCTACGCCCTTCTGTTTTGACATGGTCAATTACCTCCAGCCCATTTCTTTCATGCGATAGATGTATCTGTCCTCATCTGGGGCCCTTGAGAGGAGGTGGCAGCCTCATCTCTCATCATACTTCTTTGCCCTTTGTTTCCCACTATTTTCTAGGGCCCAGGTTGTCTCTTATTTTTGAGAGTCCTTCTGTTTAGCTCCTGCATCTTCTGAAGATTCAGGTGGGGCAGAAAAATGGAGAAAAGCTGGATAAGTTCTCTGCGAATCTCAGGTGCATCCCAACCAAATTCCTTGATTGCCATGTGTTTTAGGAGACTTTTTGGCCAATGATCTGGGGAAATTTCCTTTTTCTTGTTAGCTCTGTGGAAATAATAGGTCATTTTATAAACCAGTGAGTGAAAGTTTCAGGTTTCAGTTAGAATTATTTTTCAGCGAAGTCTATTGTGTAGTCAAAATAATATTAATAGATAATGAAATATTACTTATACTAGTTACTCAGCCCTCTGGTGGTAAAGTGTCTTTCCTTAATGAGTGAACTATTTCAAGGACCCAAACAGGAATTAGAGACCCTGTACTCTGTTTCCCGCCCCAACCACCTCACCTGGGGGAGGCAGAGAGAAAAGAGGTTTGTCTGGTGGAATGCTATGTCCACAGAAGGTTGTCACTTCCTTCCTGAGCATCTTTGATGAATAGTTTTGCTTTCTGATGCAGAGCATTGAAAGCACCTTCTATTAGAGATTTTCTCTCAGAGGCGGCTCAATGTAAGCTAAAAGAAATTAGTAGCCCATGGACTATGCTATTTCCTTGTTATCATTTATGTAAATAATTTTAATAGAAGGGAGAAGCCTTCTTGGGCTGTGCTCTCCTGATGAAAGTTTAGAAGTTCACAAGTTCACCGGCAAGGAAGCATTGTAACATGGCAAATGGCCGAGGAAGCTCCCAGGTGGTCCATTTCTTCAGGATTACTTGAGAGTCTCAAGCATCCCATCTCAAAATCTCCTTTACCTCTAAACCGACTCTATTCAAAATAAGTTACCTAAAGCCTTTGGTTCTCAGTCTTTAAGGGGGGGCTTGTTACAATACACATTCCTGGATCCCACCTTTAAAAAGACTCCAATTTCACCAGTTTTGGGATAAGGCTGAGGAGTCTGCATTTTTACAAACCCTACAGGTAATTCTGATGCACGTGATCTGTGTCTATACGTTGGAAAATCATTGCATAAGGGCCCCTTTCATCTTGATTTTAAAATTATACAAAGTATAGGACTATTTGATATACTTTCTTGAAAATGCAGTCCAATGTTGATGGTGGGGTTTGGGAGGAGATGAAGTACTTCAAAAGTTGTCACATCACAATGCTAGGGAAAGGTACTTAAAATGGGGACTTCGCAGATACTTAATTCTTCATAATTTCATAAAGCTTACTTTCTAGTAATAAACTCTTGTCAAAAATAAGAATAGGTACACAGCATAAGAGAGATAAAATAGAAGATGAAGCATTTCTCTTCAAAAGAAGTGTCATTAAAAGGCTTTAAGGTAGTGCTTGAAGTTAAGTGGAACAGTCAAGGTATCATCTTTTAATTTTCAGAAAATCAGCTAAGAACATTTCTGTTGCAAATAATGGATCGCCTAACCATTAATTACATAATCCATGAAGACATTAAAATATCTCCCCAAACAAAAATGCTGAAGATGGGGGATTGCCGGTATGGAGCTCAGTGATCCAGGCTCACTCTTCTCTGCCGCTCTCAGAACGTTGCCTGTTGTTCCAGACCTACCACCTCATGGTCACGAGGTGGCTGCATCTTCAGACATTCAAGGAGAAATGAAAGGATCACTTTACTCTGAGCAAAATCCTTTTCAGAAGTGCACCTAGAAGACTTCCTCTCATAATCTCATTGACCAGAAGTAGCCAAACATTAACAGAGGAGAATGAGATCACGCTCTTGGCTGAGACCATGACTGCTACCGTGGAAGGAGGATCCACCTACTCTGAAAATGCTGCTGCCAGAAAACCATGAAGGCCCTTTAAATTGATATATAAACTATATTAAATTGGGGAAGTGACAATAGATAGTGAACCAATCATATCTGCCCTGATTTTGAAATTATCCTTCTGATTTTAGTGGTTGTAGAATCCTAGAAATGCACTGTGAGTGGAGTGGAGAGGAGAGGTTATGGTGAGAATGGCGTCTAGGGATGATGGTGGAGTGGGGTGGGAATGGGTACGTGGGAGATAAGCCAGAGAAACAGCTGGCTTTCTTTCTGGATACTTTGGTTAGTCACGTCTGAGTTTAGGATGCCTTGGTAAGCACTAGGAGTGTTTGTAAAGCTTGCCACAAGGAATAATAAAATAAAAGTGAAAATCAGCTTGTAAAGTCTTCTGTAAGTTAATAATCTTTGGTGATTTCCAGAACCTAATTTAGTATCTTACCACCTGTTACTTAATATAAAATGAAGTATTATTTCAGCTTCTTACAGCTCATAGTGAAAGCTTTTGGTGGTGCATAGTACTGTATAGTGTTTGCTTTTATCTTCAACTTTGGAGATCACACAAAATATTTAGACTTGTCAGAAAAAGAAATGTCAGCCATATATGTAATTCATTTGTTTATTTTATGCTTCTCTTTGTTCCAAAAATACTTGAACTGGCTTGAAAGAATGTACTTAATACATACAGATAATAATAAATGGAAATGCCAGCCCAACACCTAAGTAGGACAAAATTATTGTTGTTCAGTTTTGTGTGATACAAAATGATGAACATTGAATTTAATTTTTTTCTGAGACTAATGTTAGACTTTCAAGTATTACGATTTCAAAATTAAAATCTAAATTATTGTAATTGGGAAGGCTTTTTTTCAACCAAAAGAATTTGTTTCTTTTGTAACATGATTCCAGAACAATAAGCTTGAGCATTAATGTACACGTCAATACACTTAATGGTTATTTAAAATTTTCATTGATAAAATTTGAATTTCTATTTCAGGAATAGGGTTTATATTAATAACTATTTGCCATTTTGAATATTTAAAGTTTCTATTGTTATGAGCCTTTTAAAATTATCAAAGAAATAGTTATTGATCCATCAGATGTCGTAATATCTTAATAGATACATGTTGACATTTTATGAGGAAGTTTAATTTTATTTAAGTAAATTAGAAATTGCTATTGATTCAAAATACCTGTTTAAAAAATATCATCCTTTCTAGAAATATGAAAGAAACAGACAACAGTGAAATATTAACTTTTCAAACTAAAGCCTTACCTTTGGAAAATAAATCCTGTAAAATGACCCAATAATAGGGATTCACTTGAATTTTTTTCAGCTAAACAACAATAAATATTTTAATTCCCTGTCCCCTCAGACACACACAAATATATATATATATATATATATATATATATATATATATATACCACCTGTGTGTGGAATATTTTAAAATTTAACCTTTAAAAATTTACCTTAAGCTGAAATAGTTAGAATATAAAATTCTTCATATTAGACTTTGTAATGGAAAACAAGCTCAACTTAAAGTATAGGGGGTTTTTTTGCCAATGATATATGTATGTGTGTATGTATCTGTGCATATATCTGTGTGTGTATGATCTGAGAAGCTATTCATAATTATTTAAAATACAATTTTGAAGAACTAAAATATGAATTAATTAAAATACTTATCAGATTAATTCTCACTTATTCAAGAGTTTTAAAATTATTAGGCTAATGATTTGCAAACCAAAGAACATAAATCGAGTAGCATAAAAAGTTAATCTACAGAGCATTCCATAGCATAAAAAGGAGCATTCTAACCAAGTCTGAGCTAATGAAGGTTAGATTAGGCTGTGACTGTGGAGAGTCAAATACTAATGAGAAATGCACTAAAGTGTACCATATGCTTGTTTTCTTTAAAAATGTACTTTATGTGCAATGTAGTTATTTCTCTTAGTCGTATTAGTGAAATATAAGTATTTTATAAGAAATTATATTTTGGAAATGGAAAAAAGACCTGGGAAATTCATGATCTAATATGAGTGTCTCCTCAGACCTCCCATGTCTCCTCCCATATCTAGATTCACGTGAAGTGTTATATTTAGATGAACAGAATGTGCTTCTTTTTAAGGCCAACCTCGCCTTCTCTCGTCTATTAAAGTCCACGTCCTGCAGTTTTTCCTCTCACCATGGACATGCCCATCAGCACACATTCTGTTTTGTTCTCTCATCTTTACTTCAACCTGGAAACATTTATTGAACGCCTATTATTTGCATCTACTAGTGCTGGAGGCATAAAAAGGAACAAGGATCATTGCACACTATTATACAGCCAGGAGGTAGAGCTTTCCTATGAAAAAATTTAGAATTAAAGACCATAGGTGTAACAAGTCATGGTACTTTAATATCACCTGTGAATTTCCCTAGCACCGTCTTTCTATTGACCAGGTAACATCTATAAGGCAGGTCATTTTTCTCAGAGTAAGATATTTTATGAGGCTTTACTCACTCACTGTCACTAGAAATGATCATTTAAATTTAATTGTGAATTCTCATGCATAGTACACGCCTATTTTCCTTACAAACAGATAAGGCCCTGCTCCTTCAATGGAGGTTAGGATTAAAACAGTTGCCACCATGCACTAAATTTCAATACATTTACCAAACACCAGAATCCTGGCTCAGGGTTTTCATACGTTTGTTCACTTAATGCTCATAGTCATTCTGTGAGGCAGGTAGTGTTCCCTTAATTTGAGTGTTCCCTCAGTTTTCTCAGAAAACTGAGAAACTTAAGAGTTTTTTTATTTTTAGTAAAGGCCCTCCCCATGAGTTTTATGACATTTTCATTTTCATTAGAATAACATACAAATTCTTGTTTGGTTAGTCAAAGACAAAGTATGCATGCAGATGATGTGAACTAAGTAAATCACATGCACCCGAGAATGAACAGCGTCTTACAGAAGAGAACAGGTCAATGCTATGGTGGATTTATTATGTGAGTGGTTTCTGCATGACCCCAGAAACCCTGGGCAATGACAGGACACTTTAGCCAACAGACAGCTGGTACCATTGGGGGACACGTGGGTAGGAGGGCATGGGTGTGAAAAGAGGAGGGAGTGCCCACTTTTTGTTACATACAGTGTACTTTTCAAATTAGGTAGTTTGGCTTCTTTAGCTCTCAACTTTACATTAAAAAATTGTTTAAACCTAGAGAAAAGTTGAAAAAAGAGAACAATGAACAATCATACTATTTACGTGGGTTCAAAAATTTTAACGTTCTACCATATTTGCCTCTCTCTATAGATTTATATTTTCCCTTCATTTTAATAGTTGCAAGTGTCCTGGTGTCTCAGCATATACCCCTCAAGAACAAGGACATTCTACAAAATAACAATTCAGTGATTGCACTTAATGAATTTAAATTAATTCATTATGATCTAATATGCAGTCTGTTGTCAAATTACCCCAATTGTCCCAATACTATCCAATATAAATCATGTTAAACTCCGCTTTACTGCCCAGTCACAGATCCTGCCTTGCATCTAGCTGTCAAATCTCTTTGGTCTCTGTTAATCTAGAGCACTTCCCCAGCCTTTTTGTCTCTCCTGACGTTGATCTCATAGAAGCATCCAGGCCAGATGTTTTTTAGTCTGTTCCTCAGTTTGGATTACTGTAATCTTTTTCTCTCATGATTAGATTCACACTGAACGTTTTTGATCGGAGCACTACATAGATGATAAGATTAATTTTAACACAGATTAGGTTTTCTTAATAAATGTATTATCATAACTATGTTTCACTTCAGTATTTACATGTACATTTTTAATATTTATTTTCTTGGCCGATAATTCAGTTTTACTCAAAGCTGCTACATAAGGTAAAATGTTCTATAGTAATTGTCATAAAAAAGAAATCCTTTGAGAATCCACAGATTTCGTATTTTCTTTCGTTTTTGAGGGGATGGGGTACTTAAATAACAGAAATGTATTCGGTCACAATCCTGGGGGCTAGAAGTCCAAGGTCAAGATGTGCGCAAGTTTGGTCCTGTTGTGAGGTCTCTCTCCTCGGCTTGTAGTTGGCCGTCTTCTCCCTGTGTCTTCACAAAGTCTTTCCCCTGTGAGATTTCATGTTTCCACAGGAATTTTAAAATTAAGAATGATGCAACGTAAAATGTGTGAATAGTTGGTTTAAAATCTGTATTTTTATGTATAAGACTAATAACTGCACTGTATTATTTTTGTGTTGTCTTAATAAATATTTACTACAAAGTGGAATAAAACTAACAAGATATTTGGTGAGAAATGCCAAATTGTTAGTTACAGAAACAGGAAATAGAGAAAATCTGAAATAGTGCAACCATAGTTTATAATGTTTATTTACAAATTTTTACCGTGTGCTTTACAATAATAATGGCTTCTGTTTTCTGAGTACGTGCCAGATCTTTACTTGTATCTCCTGTAATTAGCACAGCAAGCTTAAGGGGGAATATAATTGTTAACATTTTTTTAGATTGAGAACAAAGCAGCTTTTGGTCATTATACTGAATCCCTTTGGTTTTATCGGTCTACAAAATTGTTATATTTTTTATGGTTAGGGTTAAAATAAGTTAAAAAATTTTTTTAATTTAAAATGCTGTATTTTATAGCCATGATTGATAATGTAGTGCCTTCTAACAAAACTCAAGGCAATGTGTGTGTGTGTGTGTGTGCTTTTCTTATGACAAAAAAAGAATAAACTTAAATTTACATCTTTGTAAAACCACTTTTTGCTGTTTTCTCCTTTTATGTTCTAGATAGAGCTCTGAACATAGTCTTATTTTTCTTGTTTATTATTTTATTTTTCAATAAAAAGTATTAATTTGGTGTAATGTAAACAGTTATATCAACAGCCAAAATGGCTAAGAAAGAAAGCTGCTGTTTACATTCTCATTCTTAATAAGCGTTATGTTTGCTTTGGCTAAACTGCTGCTTTGGCACAGTACCATTTTTTGTTACATTTTTCCACGTAGAAAGTGATGTCTAAGTGTAAAGGAGTGGAGACAGTTTTAACTTATAAATTTTAACTCAAATTCTGAAATGAATGTTATGATTAACTATAATATTTCTTTAGTTTATTTTATAAATATCTTCAAAATAAATTATGTTTAAATTCACAGAATTAAAGTAAATGTGGGGGACAGGAAGCCCATACAGTAAACTCACATATTATTACTGTGCAGTTGTCGAAATGCCTTTATAATCAGAGTGATGCTTAGTTCAGTCCTTCACCCAGCATCTGATTTTAATTTCTGCATGATCCTCTACACCTAATGTGTTAGAACAACCAGGTTTGTAGAATAAAAAAACTGAGTGTGTGAACAAATTTGCTCAAACATTATGAGTAAAAGAAAGTTTTTCCAAACATCGGGCTAAATAATCCAATGGGGCAGGTCTGGGGTGAAAAGGACTTCTGGACATAAGCACATGCCCAAGGGATCAGAGAAAACCAGGTCTAACATGCAAGCAAGTGCTATGATTCAAGCTCCCTTATTTAGTTTGATGATTTAAAACTGTGATAAGAGGCAGGCAAAATGTGGTATCAAATTCAAAACAAAGTGTGGTGATCTGCCTTGCTTTCAACTTGTTGCTCGCCAATGAAAACACTTTTCCACAAGTAAGACTGATGAGCAGATGGTGCTAATAAGGCCAATTAAGTGCTAAGCTTCTGGAAATGTTTTTGTTGAGTGACATCGTCATACTGGTTTCTGCTAACATACATCTTAAACCATGTGTTTCTAAGGTGCAATAGCATCAATATTTATGGTCACTGGAATGTTTACTTTCAAGAATACAGACTCAGACAAAACACATAAAAACCCTTTGCCCTAATTCCAAAGACAGTGTGTGAAGTTGGGTGTTGAGATTCTAACCCTTTGGGGACTCTAGGGGTTTCAGTCTAGGTCACAAGTTTCCAGTAACTGGTGTATGAAGAAATTTTTTCTAGTCTGCAGTGAAAAGAGAATATACTAAAAAACAAAAACAAAAGGTAATGAATTTTGGGGGCTGCTTTTTCCCTTTTCCTCTAACCTTTACTTTCGTATTTTTTATTCTGGCAGCTTGGAAGTTATTGATCCTATTCTCTTATTTCTATCTACATAATATATTTTATTTGGATCACAGGTAAACAAAATTGAATTAATCATAATAGATTATCATCATTGGTCCATGAACGATCCTTCTTTATTTTACTTTTTATTTTTAAAATTTATTTTTATTTACTCTGCCCCCCACCCCCAAATAAAGGTATGGTAATATTCACCCAAGCCAAGAAACAAAATATTATCAGTAATTACACTTACCTATATACTCTTCCCATCTCTCTGCCTATCTCCTCCCCTCATGTGTGTATTATTGCCTTCTCGTTGTGTGTGTGCATCTCCAAATTTCTCCTTTTTATAAGGTCACCAGTCCCATTGGGGTAGGGCTCACACTAATGACCTTATTTTAACCTGATTACCAGTAAGGACTATCTCCAAATAGGATCACATTCTGAGGTCCTGGAGGTTAGGACTTAACATTTGAATTTTGAGGGGACACAAATCAACCCATAACAATAAAGAGCTTACTTTTTTATTTATTACTATCGAGTTGACAGTGAGCCATTTGAAAAAGCTCAAAGAGGACTTGGTTCAAGTCCTTTCCCAGAAACAAAAGTTACTGAAGAGAAAAAGAGGAGTAATGGGAAAGAAGAAATTTAATAGTGGGCATTTACAATTTTTGCCAGAATTTTTTCTCTTTCTTTTGGTAATATTACCTTGATTTTGCTCCATGTGCAGTCACTTACACTGGGGCTGAAACAGAGTATTTCATTTTACTATGCCAGCAATTTTCAACCATTTTCATCTCATAGTACGTATAGACTACTTACTAAAATTCTGTGGCACACCAAAAATATATCTTTTGCTCATCTGACCAAAAAAAGGTATATTTTGATTCATTCGTACCAGATGGCTATTGTTGTGTTTGCTGTTGTCATTTTTTTTTTTTTTACACTCTAAGGTAAAAGAAGTCAGTGCCCCTGACTAAGTAGTCAGGTGTTGCATGTTTTAAAAATTCTTGCAGCACGTGGGTTGAAAATCGCTGTTCTGTGCTGAGTTATTGGGATGACTACATGACCCCACATGGGCCAATCTTAACATCTGAGAAAGTTACTTAGGATTTTTGTTGGAGCTCTTACAAGAGTGGTATGCTCTGTCTCCAGAGGTTACTACAGCCTAATTCAACATGGGGAAAAGTAGAACTGAAAGATGCAGAGACGAAAAATGATAACAATATCAACTTGAATTCTTAGATTCACTTATGCCTAAGGTTCACCGTTTGAGCTTCCAAGTTACATGGGCTGATAAATTTCCTTTTTTGTTTAGCTTGGGTACCTATTATTAACAAATGCTCGCTCATTCAGGTTTTGAAGAAAGATAATAGGAAATTAGCAGTGACCGAAGTGAAATAATTTGTCACATGCTTCAAGTGAGGATACAAGTAAGAGGGCACTTCCAAGTATTCCTAAAATGAGCAAACATACTGCCTCACTCCTTCTCTTTCACTGAGTGCTTAAGAGCCTCACTCTTTGACCCCGTTTTGAGTATTTTTTACTGTCTGTTTTTATATACTTATAATCAAGTATATCAAACTTGCTAAGAGACTAGATCTTAATTATTTCAACCACTAAAGAGAAACGGTAATTATGTGATGTGCAGAGGTGCACACTACATTTGTGGAATTCCTCAATTCCTACAATTGGGAAATTATTAATTCCTCAAATTCTTCATAATTGAGGAATTATCACTACAATGACAATCAC
The DNA here is from genome assembly GCA_004026545.1 of Mormoops blainvillei. NCBI lineage: Eukaryota > Metazoa > Chordata > Mammalia > Chiroptera > Mormoopidae > Mormoops > Mormoops blainvillei. The sequence goes on from PVJD01000822.1 coordinate 339,649, forward strand.
TGTAAATTCATAAATGTACCTAATTAATGTGTCATATATCTTAAATTTACACAATATTATATGCTATACTCAAATATATTTCAATTTTAAAAAGTGGTTGATGGGGAAATAATAAAAAATATATAACATGTTTTAAAATTAAAGTTTGTATATTGCGCATTCACCAAATCTTTAGTGGAACCAAGTTCTTTCCTTTGAGTTTTGGCTCCTGATTACTTTTTTGAATAAAAAATTTTTGACATAAATCACACTCTCATTTACATCACCTTCAATTTGATGGTTTCCATTTCATTAATATGGAGAGAGAATATGAAGACATTGCAGATCAGTCTGAGTGCAGAATCTTTTTGTATTTTTACAATTAAATAATTTTTTCTTACAATTACCTCACCTGCATGTAATTTCATATTTTCTAGCAACTCACCTTTTAAGCATTTGTAAGCATTTGACTTAGTTTTCACAGAATCAAACCCTAATTTATTTGCACTCATATTTCTAATTTTATGTAATATTTAATTGAATCATATAAGTATACAAGAACTAGTACAACAGGCATCAACAGATTCAGGGATAGAAACTAAATCTTGATTAGCATAAAATTCAAATGTAAAAACAGAAGTTTCTCAGTTTTCTAGCCTTGAGCTCTCAGAGCCTTGTGGCACTCAGTCAATATGTTTTACAGAATTCATGTGAAACACTTTATACTCTGTGTGCTATTTTATGTAAAAAGGTAAAGTAAAAAGCGAACAGTGTAATCACAGAACAAAAGTATGGCAGTAATTTTAAACTGAAATTGCACTGAGTAAGATGACAAAGCAATGTGCTAAAAAGAGTTATTTGAGTTATAATTGTGAAAGAAACAAGTATTACCTTGTTGAAATATTAATTGCATGAGCATATTAAAATTGTTCATATGATCTCAGGGGAAATAATAATCCATATTTCAGACCTTAAATTACTAATTCTAAATACAGAAACAGAAATTTCCATGTATTGCAGAAGTACTGACTATGTTTCTGTGAATATTTCAGTCAAGTAATAATTGCTGCATCCTCTGCACCAATTTATGTGTATATTTGGATATTTTCAACTATTACATGGCAGAGTCTTAGCTTTGAAATTTCCTGGGGAATTACATAAAACAAAAACAGTGGTTTTTGCATCGACAGCTAATTTATCATTTTTATCAATCTCTGAGGGGATTCCCAGGAAATACAGTGATGCACTTAGAATAGGAATTTTCTGTATTGCATATGACTACAGAAGGGAGCTAACTTCTCATGGAAATTTCTTGGAAGATTGCCCACGCCCTAAGAGGTGCCAAACTGGTAAAATACATATTTATCTGGCTCATATAATTTCCACAGCAAGACTGGTGAGGGAAAAAATGTATAGCAGTTCAGTGAATAATGTTGCTATCACTTTCTACCTTAATTGTACAATTACAGTTGACCCTTGAACAACATGGGTGTGAACTGGGCGGGTCCACTTATACTTCAGTTATTTTTTCAATAACTGTATGGTCAGCCCTCCCTATTCCTAGGTTTTGCATTTGCGGTTATAACGAATTGAAGATTGAAATGATCTGTGGCTGGTTGAATCTGAGATTTGAAGGGCGCCTGTATGCCTTGTTCTGTGCCATTTTGTATAAGGGACTTCAGCATTGACGGGTTTTGGTATCGGTGGGGGTCCTTGAACCAATCCTCTATGGATACCAAGGGACGGCTGAGTTTTGGGTGAGTCAAAATTGTACGTGGATTTCCGACTGCAGGGGTCGACGTCCTTAGCCCCCACATGATTCTAGGGCCAACTTATTCTGATGGTGTGGAGAGTATTGTCATGAAGAGATAAAACAAGGTAAGTAGAGCCCCTTTATGTACATTTTAACACATCTAAAAGACTATGCCACACAAAAATTGAATGAAAATTAAAAAAACTTTAGTAAATTGTCTTCATGTTTTGCCTAATTTTCTATCTAATTGTATCCCCAATAACAAGTAGATAAAGCTTGATTCTAGTGGAATTTTTATCTAGATGTATTACTGTATTCACTTTTTTTGTATATTTTTGTGGTAAAATATAGGTAACATAAAAGTCATCATTTTAACTATTTTGAAGTATACCATTTAGTGGCATTGGGTATATTCACAGTGTGGTCAACCATCTCTGCTATCCATTTCCAAAACTTTTGCATCCTCCTAAACAGACACTTTATATATATTAAAATAATAACTCCCAATTTTCCCCACCCTTAGTCCCTGGTAACCTCTATTATATTTTCTGTCTCTATGAACTTGCCTATTTTAAATACCTCTTTTAAGTGGACTCATACACTGTCATTTTGTGTCTGGCTTATTTCATGTAGCATAATCTTTTCTAGAATATATATATATGCAAAATTTTGTTTTTTATTCATCTGTTGATGAATATTTGTGTTGTTTTTACCTTTTCACTTTGTGCATAATGCTACTACGAACAACATTGGTATACAAGTATTTGTTTGAGTCCCTGCTTTTAATTCTTTTGTTTATATAACTTGGTATGTGTTTAATTTTTGAGGAACTACCACACTGTTTTCCACAGTGGCTGCACCATTTTACATGCCCACCAACAGTGCAGTGTTCCAACTTCTCCACATCCTCACCAACACTTGTTGTTTTCTATTTTCTATTTTGATATTTTTTAAAGATTTTACACATTCATTTTTAGAGAGAGGGGAGGAGAGGAAGGAAGAGAGGGTGAGAAACATCAATGTGTAAGAGATACATTGATCTGTTGCCTCTTGCATGCCCCCAGCTGGGGACCTGGCCTGCAACCCAGGCATGTGCCCTGACTGGGAATCGAACCAGCAACCCCTCAGTTTGCAGGCCGGCACTCAATCCACTCAGCTACATCAGCCAGGGCTATTTTCTATTTTTTTAAATAATACCACTCTTAATGGGTGCCAATGGTATCTCATTGTGGCTTTGATTCGAATTACCCTAATGACTAGTGAATAACCATATGAAACATGCTTTCGTATGGTTATTGGCCATTTACTTATGTTCAGTTAGCTCAGTTTGCTTGACTGGGCTGGGGAATGGAGGTGACTCAGGTCTTTACTCTGAGGGGTCTGAGCCATGATCAGGACCTGGTGGACTGTGGCTGCCGCAATCACCTGCTCATAATTATCACTAGGTTCGGGAGCACCAAGGAATGCTCTCACGAATCCTTTGAGTTTTAGATAAAATTCTGCCTAGCTGCCCATGGTAATCAGGGGCTATTTTCTCTAACTGTAAAATAAACTCTTTGACTACCTGCACGAGGCACCCAGAGTGACCAGGCAGCAGTCATAGCTTCAAGTTCAGCAAAATTCTTATTATGTTCTCTTGGGAATGATAATCTAATCTGACCAAAACTAAAGTTTCAGTGATGGGGAGCACAAAACCTGAAAACTATGCCATTGGTAATGATGGTGCAAAGGATGCATCTCACTTCTACCCCTTGCTTTCTGAACACGTATGTTGCCGCCATTGGGGAAATACCACTGTTTGTTTATAAGTCACTGATTCAAAGCTTTCAGTACAATTTTGGGCCTGTGTTCTTCCCCACCCTTCCCAGAACAGGAGAGTCGATAACTCCCCCTTTAATGGGAGAGTTATCTGAGCCTATAAAAGGTCATTTAACCATCTACTAAGCTAGATGCTTTGGAGTAAAGACATACATGAAAAAAACTAGTTTATCTTGTGCTCCTGTGCCCACTGACATACACCTTTACCATAAAATGGGTCCCCTTCTTAGGGGTAATGTGTCGGTTGCTGTGCTGATAGACAAGTCATCCTATAAGCCTCTGAATCTATACCCTTACCTCCTGCCAAGAGGGTGAGTCAGAAATACCACAGTCCAGAGAAAATGCAGCAAGTGACTGGCGCTTTCATCCACACAAAGAATTCAGGAGTCAAGATCCCCATCAGATTCCTGTGCATTCCACCTGTTTAGTCCCTATGAAACCTTTCAGATAAAAACCATTTCAGGCTCCCATTATAGTTATTATAGTTAACGTTACCACCATTTAGTACCACAGCTACTGCCTATCCCAGAATTTCATTTTCCACCTGCACTTTATCTCAATCTCTCCCAGCTCAGTCTCAGGAATTGAATGGGGTCTTCTTCCTATTTATGATCTAGTTCCAAAATTTCAACCAAAGGGCCCATTTTTAAAGGGTACTCCTGTTACCAATTGTCTTGGTTTAGTGTCTTGGTCACGTTTCATAGGAAACGTACTCTGTAGTGGATATTTGCATGCAGGAAGTTTACTAGGGGGTGTTTTGGAGAACAACACCTGTAACGGAGTGAGGAAAGCAAGATGGAGCAGAGGGAGAAGTTGAACTATGGTGCAACTCCAACAAAGGGTTTGGCAGATCCCATGGGAATCTCTGGAGCTGAGTTTGCCCTTCGGAGATGTCTCAAATTGAGGCAAGACTATACCCTACGTTACCCCTAGCAATGGATTAGTCATTAGGTTAGGCTGTCGGGGGGGCTGTCAGCGTGAAACAGCTCCCTCTGTCAGGGCAACACCCTGACAGGCACTCAGCTGCGAGCCATGGTCAAGCAGGAGTCCCAGTGACAGAGGAAATAAGTCAGTGCTATAGGCCTGAAGGGCGGATCCGGACGAGGCACCACAGCATTTCCTACATTGAAAGAGAAAGCAGAGTCGAGACAAGTCCTGTGCTGCAGATACTCTATGTGGGAAGGAATCCCAGGGAGCAAGAGTAGGGACAGGAGACTGGAAAAGGAGGAAGCAAAGCCAGCACAAAAACGGGTTCTTCAGCGAGGTGCTGCTTCGGAAGATGCTGCTTGGTTCTGTGAGCTCTTCTGAGAAGCCTGAGGAAATCCATCAGAGAAGAGTCCTCCTGGGGAAAAAAAGAAAGTAGCATTTATCAATTGGCTCCTATTGATCAAGGGTGGAGCCATGGGTGTTATACTTCCCCGCGCTTCTGGGTTTCCCACTCATGAGTGCTGGGAATGCCACGAGGAGGTGCTGTGGGGCGGCATCTGTCTGAAGCTTGCAGAGGACAGAGCAGAGTGGGATAGAAAGGGTCCACAAAGGGTATCTAGTGCTTCTGGAAATATCTGGCAGAATTCAAAATGTAAACACTTTGTGACCCACAAATTTCACTTAACAGAAATTCTTACTACAGCACTTTGTTCTCCTGGGTGCAGATATCTACGTGAATTTGCTAGGCTCTGGGGCCACCTGCCTGGGTTTCAGACTAGGCTCTGCCGCCATAAATGAGGCACCTGAAAGTAAGCCGTGTCTCCCATAGTGGGGCTGAGAGTATTAAATGAGTTAAAACATGCATTTGGCTTTGAACGGTGCCTTGCACATGGTTAGGTCTCAGTGTCTGTCGGTTATTAATATTACTCTTTCAAGGACATATATGAAAGCTACTCTTTGTAGTGAAAAAGATGAGACACAAACTAGATATCCATTAATTAAATACTAGAAAAAGAAATTACAGCATGGCTATCTACGTAGGGAACCATCACATGCCACATATATTGTGAAGTGGACAAAGCAAAGCAAAGTGGAGAAAAGTCAGTCTAGTATCCTCCCGTTCGTGCATGGTGCGCGTGTGCGGGTAGGCACGGATGTGATGGAGAGGACGAGCAGTGTTTACCTGCACCTGGTCCCCACTGCTCCCTGGGCGTGCGCAGATTGCTCTTCGTGGGTAAGTGGACCATGGGATTAGCTCTGACCAGTGAGAGACCCAGTAGGAGAGAAAAGTCCCTGTGCAACCTTCCAGCTCTCTCTTCCCTAGCAGCCACATGCAGGGGTGGCAGCTACACAGGTCTCCGACACAGAAACAAAACCATTGTTGTGCTTTGCCACTTAGGTTTTGGGTTGCCTTTGCTACCTCAGCATAGCCCACCCTATCGTGACTAGTATAACGTAATTCCATGAAGGAGACGAGAAAGCGAAAAAGCTGGTTGCTCCTGGAGAGGGGAACCAGGGGTCGAGGGTCAGGGGCGGGAGGAGACTTATTTGGCCCTAAATACCTTTCCTATTGCTTGAACTTTTAAACTATGAGTATGTAAAATTTTAAAAAGGTTAAGTATAGTTTGGGTCTAACAGGAACCATCAACCTCCCCCAAAACTTAGGAGAAGCTGCAGCCTTC
>PVJD01000823.1:0-345696 GCA_004026545.1 Mormoops blainvillei
TGTACAGAGCACTTTTCACGTGCATTGTCTTCTTGACGCCAGGTACCAACCTGTGAAATAATATTACTTTGTCTCTGTATTAAAGATGAGGAAGTGGAGGTTCAGAGAGGTTCCTTGTCCTGGTAGATGTCACACAGCTAGTAAGTAACTGTGCCGGAACCCAATCCTAGTGGCCTGACTCTTCCCCACTCTGCCCCACCACCTCTCCAAATCATTTCCCAATTGGTCTCTTTAACAGCTCTCTGTCAGGCTGGCTTCAGTTGCCCTTGCAAAGACGAGCTTGAGTGAAATCAAATGATTTTGCTGCTGAATAAAAACATTTACATGATGCTGTTTTCTAGGCCATTCTCACATATGGTTTTCTTGGCTCGGGAAGCCACTCCAGGCTTGGGGAGGGCTGCGGAGGCTGCCGGGGGACTGGTGCCTTCCTCGTCCCAGGTGAGCTGGTTGGCAGTCCCGAGCCTGGCAGTGTGCTCCCTGCAAGGTGGGTGGTTCTAGGGGAGCAGTAGTTGCAGGAAGCTTCCAAGGGGTGTAGTGTCCCTCTCTGAGAAGTTGCCCACAGCTGAAAGATGGGTGTTGTCCTACTGTTCCCAAACCCAGGACCGGCTCTCCCCGGGTCCTTGGCCTTTGAGTAACGTAAAATACCCCAAGGCCCAAACTGGTTCATTCGTTCAATGAGAATAAACAAGCACCCACCGCATGGTCAGGATATGGCAGTTAAGAAAACAGCAAAAACCCCTGGGCTTGTGGAGTTTACTTTCTAGTGGGCAGTAGTTAGTCAACAGAATAAATCACATAGCACGTTAGAAAGTGATATGTGCTCCAGGGGAAAAGCAGAGAAAGGTTATGGGATGAGCTGAGGGTGGGTGTTCAGGGACGTGTTATGTTACCTTTTCTCATCTCAGCACCACATGTCAGCAGCTCAATTGCGCACAGGGTGTCGGGAACAAGGAAGGAACCTCAGCCTCTTCAGCCACCCCCCGCCTTCTCCAACCTGAGAAAAAAATCCGCTTTCACTTCTGGTCCTTTTCTATGGGATATTTCTCTCTCTTCTTCTTGACTCATGGCATCCTGTGAGCTATAGGTTATTTTGGGTAGATATTCTTAATCACACTGAGGAAATCCCCCCCTATTTCTGGTTTGCTGAGAGTTTTTATCGTGAAGACCCCTTGACAAATTGGAGTTTGTCAAATGCTTTTCGCACATCGATTGACGTGATCATGTGATTTTTCTTCTTTAGTCTATTAATGAGGTGACTTATGTTGATTGACTTGTAAATGTCAAACCAGTCTTGCATACCTGGAATAAGTCTCATGATTTCTCTATAAAAGCTGACCTTCCTTTTGTTGTTGCATGTGGCTAATTGTTGCTGTTTTGGCCAACATCGGTCTAACGGATTCTCTACCCATCTCTAAAATGCCCATTTTATTTCTTCATAGTTGTCAGCATTCTCTGGGTTTTCTTGCTCTTTGTACTTGAGTGTCTAGTGCATTTGTGCTCCCGCGTGGATCGGGTTAATTTAGGTCTTTTGGTTTTGTCAGCGTAATTGAATATGAGTAATTTGAGGATGGACTACATCCCTTTACTTCTGTGTTCCTTAACTCAGGCCCTGAGAGAGCTTGACTTAGGGGAGGTTGTAAAGAATGGATGGCGGGGGCAACACAGAGAAAGACTTTATTAGGCCTGACTGTCTGCTTTTAGGCTGAATTGCTTCACCTCTCTGTCTCTCTGTTTCCTTCTTCATGAAATGGGGGCATTTGGGCCATTTATACCTGCTGTCAGGATTGTGGTGAGGATAAAGGAGCACCGGACATAAAGGATATTTGAAAAGGTAAAAACACTACACACATGTAAGGCATGTGTTTTTATTATTTTAAAATGATTGCAATCATGTGGGTCCTTCCCTATCTATGCCTAAAGATAACCTTTTTGGCAGCAAGAAACCGTAGGGTTTATACTCATGTTTTGCCTACGTGTGTCGTGGTGAAGGAACAAGTGTAATTGGATTTTTAAGTTTTTAGGGCTGGGGTTGCCATGTCTGAGAAAAGACCTTCCTCCTCCATGTGTGTAAGACCATGTCAGAGAGCTAATCAGCCAGTTGAGCTTTCTGCGCAGTGGTCTTTGAAATAAACAAGCCTGCCATTTAAAGCCATCAGAGGCCAATGTACTTTACTCAGTGTTCAGTGGCTCTGAATTCCAGGAACCCCCTACACTGTGTTACCACCCTGGGCAGGGTCCGGCAGCAGTAACGCCTGCTTGAGTGTGGTTGGTATGGTGATAATATGGGAGTAATAATTTATAGTTTTAATTTGAACATTTCACCTAAAATGTCACACTGTGTGCTTGAATGTGATATTATTATGTTACAGAATTACGTGCTTATGATTTTGTAATAAAACAGTTTGTAATAAAAAAGAGGTGTTATTCGCGCCCGACCCTGTACTTGGGAGAGTGCCTCCCTGGGGGAGAGACTAAGAAACATCTGGTCTCTCCCTCACCCGAGTGCTTGTGCCTGGCTTTCTTTCCTCCCTGGAAAGGCGCATGCTTGCCGGGGGTGTTTCACTGTGTCAGGCAGACTGTTTTCACTTGGCATTGAAACTGCTTATTCGCGGGGGCTCTTGCTTATTCACCTGGGCGGTGAGGTGCCGGGGGGGTGGGGGGTGGTGGGGGGTAGGGGGGTGGGGCGTGGAGAAAGGAGCCTGTATGTGCAGTAAGAGTTGACAAATTGGAATCTGATGTAAACCTTAGGTACTGTTTCGCACGTTTTCACGTACATGGCATTAGTGCCCTCCTACCAGGGCACGTCCCCCTGGGAGGGGCTCTCTTGGACTCCCCTCTGGGATCTCACCCTCGTTCCTTCCCTCTTCCTCTGGTGTGCCAGGCACAGAACTGCCAGATTATTGTTCCCAAATTGCTCCTCCTCTAAAGTCATCAGTAGCGGTCACTGGGTTAAATCTATTCCCTCTGGCTAGACTTGAGAGCCATCTACAGTCTGGTCCCTATTTACGTTTCCTCGTGGAGGGCCATAGGGCCTTTCGCGGGATAGGCGCCCAGACCGTATCCGCTGCATGAGGAAGTGGAGAGTGAGTGACATCCCTGAAGTGAGAGGCTGCAGCGTGACTACACTGATTGTTCCTTTCACTGAACAAAAGGTGCCTGATCCCCATCTTACTGCCGTTGCCCTTTCTCATTCAGAGAGCACCTCCCTGGGAGGGAGATTGAGCAGTCTCCATTCACTGGGGATTCCTGGGATGCAGGATTTTCAGTGCTCATATAGGCGTAGTCCTGAGTAAACCAGGATAAGGTGCTCACCTCCCTTGAACACCATCTCTACCTATAGAAATTTCATCCGTTTTTAGGGTCCCCCTGAATTTCCTGTTGAGCCTCGGAGCTCCAGCACTCATTGTCCATTCACCTGGCGCTGGCTGTTTCCACTGGCTTTGCCCTAGGTGTTGGGGCTCGCAGGTTATCTCTCCATCTGACATGTAAACAATTCAAGGACAAGGACCATACCCTATTTTTTGGATACTTTAGAGCACCTGCCATAGGGCCTTTCGCGGGGTAGGCGTCCAGACCTTATCCATGCATGAGGAAGTGGAGAGTGAGTGAGATCCCTGAAGTGAGAGGCTGCAGCGTAACTACACTGATTGATTTTAATTAATTTTGACCTATTACAAAATGATAAATGTTACTGTGTTTTTGTAGAAAATGTGAGAAAAATAGAAAAGTGCACATATAGAGGTGGGCAAAAGGAGGTTAATAGTAATAATAAGTAATACAATAATTAATAAATAAAGAATACAAGAACTAAACTCTGTTTTGTATACTCAAAACTAAACTTACTTTGGTCCACCCCTGTGTATTGCTTGTAAACCTGCTATATATCCAATATCTTTTCTCTCTTTTTTCCATCTATATGTAATCATTATCTATCTGTCTATCTATATCTTTTAAGATTTTATTTATTTTATTTTTAGACAGAGGGGAAGGGAGGGAGAAAGAGAGGGAGAGAAACATCAATGTGTGGTTGCCTCTCGCACGCCCCTTACTGGGGACCTGGCCCGCAACCCAGGCATGTGCCCTGACTGGGAATCGAACCGGCAACCCTTTGGTTCACAGACCAGCGTTCAATCCACTGAGCTACACCAGCTGGGGCTATCTCTATATCTTTTAAAAATACTCGGATCTTATTGTACATATTATTTTGTAAACTGTTCTTTCCCATAATAATGTATCATGAACATTTTATCATGCAATTAAATATTCTATTATCATAATTATTATCCTTATATGTCATCTACCTACCCATCTATAGATATATATTTATAATCTATATCTAGCTATCTGTTATTCCATTTGTGGCTGCACCACTCGATTTCTTTTTTTTTTAACCAATCCCTGATTCTTGGACGTTTACGTTTGCTTTAGAAATTTTGCTCTTGTGGAGCTATCTTTTTACCATCCCTGGTTATTTCCTTAAGATAAATTCTTAGAGGTGGAATTTCTCAGTCAAAAGCTCCTGAGTGATTTTAAAAGTCAGGGTACAACTTGTAGCTTGCAGTTTACCCCTGATAGATGAAGTGAACTCTAAAGGTTAAACTTTGCTTAGGTCTCAACTTTGTCCCTGACCTTGCACTTATAGTGCTATTCTAAGTCCTGAGCAATGGGGGTTTGAGGAGAATGAGTTCTACTGCAAGGCTGAGAAAACCCAGATGAAGCTGAGAATGAACTCTGTTAACATTGAACCTGGATTCCAGGAGTCTGTGTGTGCCTGAAATGATAACAGGAGAATGCGCGAAGCCAGGAAACGGTTTGGGAAGCAGGGTAAGGTAGTGTGAGGGGTCAGACTGGGTAAAATTGGGTCAAAGACTCTTGAATTTGGGGATATATTACACTAAACACTAGGACCTCTCTTTTACAACAAATTCTGCCTGAGCAAGAAAGTCTTTTATTCCTGTCCTACCAGAAACCAAGGGTTAATTTCTGTAACGGGGCTCTCCAAGGGCCTGTAGGCTCAAAGACCATCTCAATATAAGCTCTGAAAAATCCTAGTATCTGCCTGATCCTCTAGCTCCAGCTTGTCTGAGCTTAGTAAGTGATGGTGGAGAGTCCAGGTTCACTGGGGGCTAGGCCTGCAGGTCACAAGCCTGGGGTAGATCAGGATTAATAAGTATGGATGACAAGCCCTGGTGAGCAGATTAGAAGAGAATTCCACTTCATCTGCCTTAAATGAACTCAAGTCTCTTGACCCTGACAATTACATCCCAGGTTAGATGTCAAACTTCGGAAAAATATAATATTGCTGGTGATATTTGAGGAAATCATTGCAAAGTGGGAATGATCTGAAAGGTTGGGGACAGGCAGCTATTTCTGTTTTCAAACCAGTTGTACGAGCTAGTTTATAGATTCCTGAGCTGGTTTAAATCCTGGGCAAGCCGCTAAAGTAGAGTATTTAAAAAACAGTTTGTATAACCTTGGAAAAGCAAACAGCAGTCGTTAGGGATCATCATGTGCTAAACAAAAAACCAGTCTTATTCAGCTAAACCTCATTCCCTTCTTTGTGGTGGACATGGTGTATCCTTATTTCCACAAGGTGTTGGAAAAACCTTGCAGGATGACCTTGGGCTCGAGGCTAAGGGCTTTGGGCTGGATCAGTTATTCACAGAGTGTGCCCAGAGCACTTTTTAATGAAGCATTCTTAAGCCAGAGACCAGTTTCTCGAGCTACAAGGTTCTATTCTTGACCCCACGTTGTTAACATTTCCTTTAATCGGTGACAACGAAAGAAATATGAAGGTGACATGAAGATGGGAGAGATGATGGATATGTGGGATGAAAGAATTCAGGTCCAAAATGATTCGTTCAGGCTTGAAAAAATGAACTTAATTTATCAAAATGATGGTTAATAGGGTCATATGCTGGGTTTTATCCTTGCGTTAGAAAAGTAAAACAAACGCGTCAGTGCAGGATGGGGAGGTTTGGCATCCTCATATTTCAGAAGATTTAGTGTGTCAAGGTCAGTCCACGTCAGGTTGTGTGAACGGAACCACAGGACCTGTGATGACGCTGGAGAAAGTCCTTCTCCCTTAGCACTGGGCCTGCTACACCTGCAACGAAGGGACCTGTTCTGGGCACAGCACTTAGAGAGGAAACAAAAGGCGGATAGTGTACCAGAGCAGAGAGGATGTGGTGACTTCCAAATCTGCCAGGGACAGGCTCCTTGGGGAATGTGTTTGTCTTTCTGAGCTTAAGTTTCCTCATCAGTAATATGGGGCGAGGGTTATATGGGCCTTGTTTAAACTTGGTACACAGCGAACCTTGAATTTGTTTTCGCCCCCACTAACAGGGGAGTGAGTGAGATTCCAAGAAGAGTTGAAATTCACATCAGTGAAGATTTGCAGTCTGGAGAAGAGTAGACTTGGAAGCATGTGAGATGGATGTGTTCTATCTGCCAGACCTTGTTCTGAGTGATTTACTTGGATTATCCCATTTGCCCTTCTGGATAACCCTATGCAGTAGGAACTATTTTATAAGTTGGCATTTTGCCTATCAGGAAAGAGTCTCAGGGGAGATGTGTTTAATTCGAGTCTCCGCTGCTGTTTCCCTGTCTACACTCTCATGTTGCATGTCTTCATGGACGTGGACAACAGTGTGGTGATTGCTGGGTGGGGGGAGGGGGCGTAAGGGGACTAAATGGTAATGGAAAAAAATATAATAAAAATGGAATTAAAAAAAATAAAACCGTCAGGGTGTTATGGGTAAGCGCTGGCGGTAGATGGAGGCATCAGTCTGGCCTGGGCACCAGAGGGGTCTGCATCCGAGAACAGAGACTAGCTGGCTGGGCCGTCTCTCTGCCCTCCCTCCATCCGCCTCGCAGTTGCCTCCATCACGTTCTCGTCAGCTGGGTCCTTAGGACATTTGGCTGGATAATCACTGATGTACCTCCAGGTTGGAAAATAATGGTGAGTCCAGGATTTCCCGTTACACGCTGGGGCCGAGTGGCCAAGGTTAAGTTGGAAGTGGTTGGGAGGGCAGGGACAGGGTGGGCTTTCACTGTGTGAGTAAATGCCTTCCCAAGGACAGCCAGAGACTGTGTGGCTCTGTGGTCTCATGCCCTCCCTGGCTCCTGCTGCAACTACCGCCTGGTCAGGTGCTCTGGAGGGGCCTTTGAGAGACATCACCACCCTCACACCTTCACATCTGTGATTGGGACATAACAGAAGATCCATGGGAATATCTCGGTGAATTTTACAAAGGGCTTTCTTGGGTCCCAGCCAGAGGCAGAGATGCAAATCGATGCGTCTTCTGAGTGGGCGCCTTCACTCACTGAGCCCTGTTCCTTCTGGGAGGAAGAGCAGGACTTGGGGCCTCACTCTAAATCATCCCCCTCCCAGGAGTCACTTGCTGGGATTCTTCCAGAAAAGCCTGCCTAATCCCTGACTCTCCCTCCACTCCAATACTGGGAGCCTCCATTCGCCTGTCACCTTTTAGTGTAGGCTCTAGCACTTGGCTCCCAATGTTTCCTTTACTGTGGGGTGTCTCTTATGCCGTCTGTATTTTTCCAGATCTTACTCTGTGGCCTTCTGCCTCCAGGGATCTATCTGCCCATGTTATTAAGGCCACCAGACTTTCTGAACTATGAGTAATTGAAGGACAGGGACATTGATCCCTGTATCTAGAATGTGCCTGGAACTCTGAAGATGCGCAGTACACACTGTTAAATGAATGAAGGAGAAAAACGAAGGGATGCACACCAGTTGGCACCATTTAGCCCTTCGGCATTCCCTGGTTGTTTTGCCTGGGTGATTTATTGATGGGACCCTTCAAGCTATGGGCACAGAACGCAAAGGCCCAATTCCCATCTCAGCCCTTCTGCTATGTAGGCCACATTGAATATTTTAAACTTCAGTTTCTTCAACACTGGGAGATATGTCATAGGATTGTTGGGGGTGGGGGGGTTTCAGTGAGGTTGTGGACATGACTCTCACTAGTCACAAATGTTCCAGCAGCCCTAGCTAGCCCTAGCGCCTGTGTCAGGAGGGCAGGGCACAGCCTCCTACACCTGATGTTTAATTAGCCCTCTGTAAATCCACCTGGTGTGCTTATTGGACAGGAACCCCACCATTTATGAAGAAAGTGTGAAGGGACCTTGTAAAGGGTCTGATACATTTATAATAGAACCCGCTATTTTTTTGCTTCAACAGAATCATGCTAGCTCAGAGCCTTAAAAGCAGATAATGTGGGTGCAAAGAGAGAAACAGAGACACATGAGGTCAGGGCCATTGTTACATCAGTGTTCTTTGATGTCTCCGGACATGAGGTTCCTAATGTTCCTAAACTGTGGCTCTTGTTATTTGAACGGCAAATCACCACTCCAGGCCGACACTGCTTTTAACAGTCATGATAGATACTAGCGAGAGAGGAACGCTCATTAACCAGGCTCTGCTGTGGGAAGTTAAAGATGCCAAATGTCGAGTGCGCCCGTGGCTGTCCCCTAAAAGGGAATGGGAGGGTATCAAATTACTAGAAAGATGAACTCCAGTCTTAACTTGGATCAACCTCTGCTTTCGCATCCATGCTGCTGCCACTGCTGTTTAGAAGCGTTTATCTTAGGCTGAAATGTACATACAGTCGAGCAGAAATGTCTCCCCGCTTCTCTGAAAAGGGAGAGCCCTGCTAACCAGCATAATTGGCTGGGGGGGGCAGGGCCTCCACAGTGCTTTAACATCTAGAGGGGCTGCTGTGCTGGGAGATTTGTTAGGCTTTCTGAGTGCAGCCTGGTGTACCCAGCATGGCGGTGGGTATAGAGTAGGGGCGACCAGACTCCGTACAGGCTGAGGCTGCAGGAGAGGTGGGCCTCCTCCAGGCCCCTTTCCTGGTTCTGGGATCTGACGGTTGATGGGCTGAGTAGCAAACAGCAGAGGAGGGAGCCCCAGAGCCAGAGTGGGGGCAAGTCAGGCTACAAGTAGCCTGCAGTAAACAGGCTGATTAATCAGGAATGGATTCAATTTTCCTACAAGAACTGCTGTGGACTGTCATGGGCGTCTGTGAAAAGAATAATAACAACCCTTGAACTTGCAGAATGCTTTATGCTTCTGAAAATGCTCTGGAGTCTGTGAACTCCTCTGAGGTTCGCAGGAGCCCGGAGAGGTGGGGATTGCAGGCCCTGCTCTCCCCTCCGCTGGGATGCAGAGGACAGTGGGAGCTGCACAAGGCCACACGTCAGATGCAGAAGAACTAGACCTAATGCCTATCCTAATTCTGTCATTCATTCATTCATCCATCCATCCATCCATCCATCCATCCAATATTTGGGCACATATTTTTGTGTCAGGCCTTGAGTTAGCTTTAGGAAATATAATTACAATAGTTTATGTGTTTAGATAAAGGAGGTTCGTGATTGTTTCCCCCCTCACTTTCTTTCGGGAAGTTCCAGGGTTGGTGCTTTGCTGTAATGTTCACAGATTTCATTTTGTGTTTTCTCAGCCTCTCCGTTCTGGTGGGGAAGGGAGAGGGAAGCCCCTTTGTTGTAGGTGCATATCAATCTAACCCCATTTACGTGGGGTAGCTATTTTTTCAGCATCCCCTTGAAATCATAGGACTGGACTCATGATGTTCCCCTCATGATGTCCTTAGGTCCCTGCCTGTCCCCAGACAGATTATACCTTCTCAAAGGTCCTTTTTCTCTCTTAGTAACCTGCTTTCACGGCCCCCACCACATTAGTCGGCACTCAGCAGGCGATAAGTGAACTGAACCGGAGTGGGGATACTACTATGGATACTATTGTTAAGTTGTTCTTGTCTCTGAACATGTGTGTGCACATATGCACCTGTGTGTGCATATCTATGTGTTGGGTTGGTTTAATTTATAATGTGAAAAAAGGCGTACTTTTGTGGTTTGTTTCCAGGGATGCTGGAAAGATCCCTTCCCTGGAAATATATTCCATGTCCTAGTCTGGGTGCAATGGTAATTTTTACCATCAGAGTTGCGCCTTTGAATCGTAAGGACAGGCACCTGTAGTCCTGTAAACTATAGTATGAATTAGTCAGTGTTCTATTATTTCTAGGAGAAATCACCATAGTGAGAGGCAGCCTGGAGCCTCCGGAGGTGAGGAGAAGACAAACGAGGAGGAAGGGCAGAGGAAGTGGCGAAAGCTCCCTTGCCGAAGACAGACTTCCCAACCCTTTGTGACTGGGCGGAGAGCTGGCCTGTTCCCTGTCTTCCTCAGTAGACTGAACGAGCTTCAGGGCAGAGCATATGCCGGAGCAGAGAGGTCACCGCGTGCAGGATCTCAGGAAGGGCTGCTGCCCAGTCGGTGGGTCTCGGCTTCATGTAGGCATGGTGCCTTAGCAACCGTCACTGTGACAGTGAATTGTGAAGGGTCCACGTGTGGGCAGAGGGGCTCCCCTCGTATATCGCTCTCTGTAGCCTGCGCGCATATTGCTCAGGACCCCCAGGCAGGGCAGACCCTGTTCTGGAGTGAAAAGTCTGTCTGCAGCCTTTGGGTGGAGCTTCTGTTACCGGACTGAAGGGGCCCATTTGCCTGTGCACCTCAGAGCCCTGTAAGACACGACTAGGAGCTTCCAGCAAAGAAAGTAAGGGTTCATTGCAGAAAGTGGTTCATGCCCACAGGTAGGTGAGCTAATGCTAAAAGACCTGACACTCCAGTGGCTTCCAGGGGATGGGTTATATGTGTTAATCCTGGTGACTAAGGGAGTTAGGTCATGGTCAGGGTTGTGGTCTCTACTGACTCTTTGGTGCTAGGGTAGGGGGTCATTTGTCATTGCATCTGGTCCTGATGTCAGCCATGGCCTTGCTTCGTCTGGTTTTGCTGCGTTTCTGGGTCTGGAGCTGAAGCAGAACTGAGGCCTGGATGTTCTCTCTAGTTTGACTGAAACTCTACCCTAGGCTCAACAGACCCTAGGAGGCTTTGTTTCTGAAATTATCTGATGCTGATCGGAACCTCATTGTCTTGAGGGCTGAATGATTAAGGGTGTGGACATGCCAGGGAGAGGGAGGCAGGTGAGTCAGGGTGAATCCAGTTTGAATCCAAAGGAAAGGAGAAAAGACCATATTGAAGAAATAAAGTCCCAGGGTGGTTACACTGGCCACACGTGGGTTTGATCCCAGCTTGGGAACTTTATAATTTTTTAACCTTGACTGAATGATTTAACCTCTGTGATCACCAGAGATAAAAACCCAAAAACCAGAAAACACCTCCTATATGTGACAGGAGTATGAAATGAGATAACATGTATGCAGGGCCTGTTACTAATTTGTTATTCATACATGTAGCCAGTTAGGTTTGCCTTCTTTAAAAAAAATTTTTTTTGTAGTTAATAAAATAATTCACCCTTTAATAACTTTAACCCTAAACCTGGGTTTAGAAATTCTTTCCCCAGGATAGTGGGGCGGGGGCGGGGTTCAACTTCAAGTCTTGGTGAAGAACCTCGAGAAAGAGAAGGGCTCCCAGAGGGCTGTTCCTCTGCAGCTCAGCGGTCACGTGGTTCGCCTGCCTGGTCAATGTCACGGGCAGGGGGCCAGGCTGCTCCGCCGAAGCGGTGCCACTGCATTGTTCTCGGCATTTATGCCAGCCACTCAGGGCTCTCAAAAAATTGGCTTAGGAAATAGTTTTAAAGTTATTACTTGGGATTCAGGAACCTCCAGGTGGCTTTTGAGAGCTGCCCCCAAGTGCAGCCAGAGATGCGTCCTCAGCTGTTCCCTTTTTTTCAGGACTCTCGTTATTTTTCATGTTTATTTCTGGCTGGAGCCAGAGCTGGGGTATTCATGAGCTCTCGTTGTCCTCTTTCTTACCAATCCCTTTGTTTCTTTGGGAGAGAAAGGAGCTTGCTCCTCAGTCTCCTCTGTCCCACCCAGAGGGTTCAAGGAAACTGGCCCTTGTAATTGTAAATTACCTATGAAAAAGACAAAGCCCTTGGCTCGCTTCCTGGTTCCAGCTTCAATATCAGTGGTGATAGCGGAAATTAATGAAAGCCGCTGCTGAGCCGCTGGCCTGTTGGTGGCTGCTGAGATGAAAAGGCAGCTTTGGGGATGAGCGTTCTGATAAGATTTCTGTTTGGGGTGCAGCTATTACACATACCATGGGCTCCAGCTAGACCTCAGGTTTCCTGGAACTCGCCCTGATTTGCTCAATAATAACCAGTTTATTTTTTCTTTCAAAATGTGACCTCTTTCCCTCTAATCTGACCACTTCTCCCCCCAAGAAAGAAAAACAGCTCTCCAGACACAATACAGTGGCAGCTCAAAGTGAAGTCAAATGCATCTCTCTCTCTCTCTTTTCTTCTTTCTAATAGTAGAATGAGGCTTGGTTGAACTCATTTTCCCTTTCATCTCCGCTCATCCCCTTGGGCCGGTGTTAAACAGCTGTCATACTTGGGCTGCCCAGGAATCCACTTACGAAACAAACCAGACAGCCTTCTTAATTGTCCTCCTGCGACTGAACTAAATTTGTCGTCATAATTCTGGAAAGCTTGAGTCCCTGGGCCTCAGGCCTGTGAGTGTCGTTGCTGAACATGGCCAGTCATTTGGCCTCGGCCAGACCACCTTGTGAATTAATTGGCTGGAGTTCACAAGGCGTGGTGTCTGGGGTCTGACTTCAAACATGGAAGGAGGAAAAGAAATTAGGCCATAGGAGAGGTGGCGAGCTTGTTAAAAACAAAGTGATTTCTTGTTCCTGTGCAAGGGACATTTTCTTCTTAATGTTCCAATGTCTTCCTGAGAGAGATAAACACAAGTGGAAAGGACACACTTTCGGGTTACATGTGTGTACCCAATTAGGGTATATCATGGAACACAACATGTGTGTTTTGCCACATGTGAGGGCTATGTTTTCATAGGCCCAAGAATTTTAGAGAACACAATGATACTTTGTTATTCTGTCAAGATTTGGGAATATATTTTAAATTGACATTGACAAATTTAACATTCATAGTTGTGGCTATCACTGTCAGCATCCCCAACGAGCTATGGCATTTTTGTAATTTTTTATGACCTTGTTAATGTTCCAGTTTGTTCGGTTGAATAGTTATTCTCTATTTGGGGAATGGGTCATGAAGATGGTTTCCTTGTACTCTTTGCATATGAACGTTTTTTTTTTCCCAAAGAGTTTCCGCCTCTGATCCCTCCTCTGACTTTTTCAACTGGAAATTTAATTTGTTATTTTTCTTGCTTGGTGTTCAGACTTTTAATTCGAAGACTTTTTTTTTTTGCTTCACAATTCACCTACACATCGTGGCATTGCACACTGATCAGCCCAGGCACTGTTCAGAGGTGGGCTCTTGATTCATCCTGGAGCAGCAGCTCATGGACGCAGCCTCTTGCGAACAGCTGGTAATGTTAGAAGAACTTGGGAACATGTGAGCCGGCAGTTTTTTCCCACTCGTTCTTGCTTTCTGGACCGGCTTTACATGTCTTCTTGAGGGGACCCTGGCCAAATTGCAATACTTGTAGCTTCCTTGTGGCAGATCCTCATGGGTTCCCTGTCCTTACTGCCTGTTGGGATCCAGGGTAGAAGGGTGGATGCACAGGCTCTGAGGCAGACACATTTGTGTGTACATAGATGGAAACCATCAGAGGCATTGAAAAATGAAATGACTTTTAGGTCACAGTCCAGGAAAATCTTCATTTTCTGCAAATTTGTATTCACACGGAGAACAGCCCACAGTTTGGAACTGCCAGCAACTTCACGTCTTCCCCAGAATCAAACCCCAGAGCCTAAGGTCTGAAGGCACAGAGGGAGGTCCTGAGAAGACACAGATTCCCTGCAGACACCCCCGGCTTACTCAGCAGTCTCTCCTATGTCTACTTTCTAATAGTGGCAGCCAGAAGTGAAGTGAGGGGAACCCAAGACACATGCTGTGGAGATGAATGTCTCAGGGCTCTCTGGTGGCCCTATTGAGCATTTACACATTTAACACTTCTTAAGTTATTAGAAAATATGAGGAAGCCATTGACCATGGCTGGGTGCAGACTCCCATACACATAGAACTTCAGCATTGGCATCGTGTGCTTATTCCAAGCATAATGTCAGCTTTAATCTCAGCCACCAGCCACCACAGGGCCATGTTGCCCTGGATCCTCTGTCTGAGAGATATGAAGACACTGGGGACAAGTGAAAAGACCATCTTGGTTCTCTCTCTTCAAAGGCCCGAGACAGGTGAAGCAGAAGGTGTGTTTTCAGAATAGTCAACAGGGGTCTACAAAAATAGTTCAGGCAACTGGATCTAATTCTTTTTTTTTTTTTTTTTTTTTTTTTAGTTTTTCTGTCATGATCACATAGAAGTTCACAATCCCAGAGTGACTTCTTAGGTCTCTGTTTATTACTGGCTTCAACTCTCCAATAGGTGGGCCACATTGCCCAGTGTCAGGGTTTCCTGAATTTGCTTCTTCCAGGAGAACTGAAAGCTCTCTGGGCAGATGAAAAGCCTTTTATCAGTTCCCATCACCAAAGAAGCAAGGCACTCCGAAGTCACCTGACAACAGGGCAGGTCAGTGCCCTGTGGAGTTCAGCCATAGCTGCTCTTCAGTGGAGGCCTTCTCCTCAGGTATCCGGCTCTGCAGGCTCCCGGTGCATCTGGAGGGACCTTGAGTCACTGCTGCCTTTTTAGTGGGACAGGTGAGATCACACCTTCCTCCTACATTCTGCCACGCCCATATTTCTCCTATGATTGTATTTCCATTCAAATACCTTTTAAAAAAGGGCACTTATCTACCTATGTAGGTTGGACTATGGAGGACTATGGAATTTCTGCATTATAATTTGCAGGTTCTTTGTTTATTCAACTATCAAATGACATTTTACTTGGTATCCTCTTTGTGTAGGAAGTATATAAAGAGATACACATGCTTAATGGTGAAGTGGAAAGACTTGGATGACAAAATAGTACTTAGTATTACTTTTGACAAGATGTAAAGTATTTCCTTTAATTTGTGTATAGAATTTCTTAGCATGATCAAAAATACAAAAAAGGGTATGTATTTAAAAATTTTGCAATATATGGCAACAAAGACAAACTAGGCGATATGTTCATCATGTAAAACTGAAACAGTCAACATTGATTATAACAAGTTTTTGCAAAAAAAATCCGCCTCTACTATGTAGTCCTAGAAATTTCGGGGACCCTATCTCCCCACTCATGTCACTGAGTCAAATAAATAATTCCTAATAATGTATCCCCTGGTAGAGTGAACACTTCTTAAGAGTAGGGAATTATCTGGATCAGATCAAAATACATTCATACCTATGACCCTCTCTTCTGTCTCACATACTCAGTCTGTTTACTGCTTTGACGCAACTACCCTGGGAAGTGTTATCTGATCACACAGATTAAGGATTCTCAGGTTTATGTTCTCATAGCCTGAAACTGATTCTTCACAGCATGTAAGAAATTGTATTAAATGCCCCTCTTGTTACGTACTCATTATCTGTCATCCAGGTAACATCTATAATGGTGTGAATTCCCTGTTTCCTTTTTAGAAATAGATCCTGGCATCAGAATCACACATAGCGCACCGCTCCCGGGAAGATCACTGCATCCCGTGCATCGCACGGAGGCCTTACAAAGGAAGGACAGTTATTTTTCATTTCCTTTTTTTTCTCCTGTGTGTCTCAAGGCAAGGAAAGTGGTTTGCATGGAGTAATGATGACCTCGAAGGGTAAGGTTCTGGGATGTCAGGGCTCACTCTTCTGCCATTCCCTAGTCCACTAGTTGGCTTTATTAAATCAAGTAAACAATGTTTACCTTTCCATCCTCACAATAATATTAGCTTCTCATCTTGAAGTTCTTGTTTTCAAAAAGTAAGTTAAATAAAGCCTTTCCTTTTTAATCTTTATTTAGAACATTCACCACCCAGCCATCTTAACAGTGTCCTTGGCGTTCATGGTTTCGATTGTACCTCATTGTACATCCACAGACACCCAGAGCAGAGGTCTGTGAGGTCCAGAGCTAGCATTTTGTCGTTGGTCCTGCTCTCCTTTCTCCTTCTGCATATCAGTTAAGACTGCATTTGGAACTTCCCAAAGAACCCAGTTCTTAGTGATGAAAGTGTCTTCTTCACAGTCTGCATGAAGAAAGCGTGGGGGCCGCGATGAGGGCAGCCTCTGACTCCGGGACTGACTCCGTGCTTGGGTGCTCAACACGCAGGGCCAGGGGTTTCTTGAATATAAAGACAGGAAACAGAAGTGGCTGGACAGGCTCAGCATTTAGCATCATTCCTGAAGTTCGAGTGGGCGGGGTGAGAGCATTGGTAGAGGGCTTGTTTAAAAGGCAAGAGTCTCCTGAATATACAGAAAAACAGCATATTTTTTTACCAGTAGAGGGAACACAAGGGCCCCTTGCAGAGATAGTCATCCTAGTATCTGCTGATTCCATCCTGCCCTTCAGTTTTGCAGGCTAGGCAGCATCAGTGTAATCTCCTTTCTCCTGGGCCTCATTCTGGCGGTTAGCGTTTCAAGGTTCCCTTTTTGATCATACCCTTTCTATTTCGAGAGCTTCTTTTGGCCATTGTTTTCGAGTAGATCTGCTTGCTACAAACTTTCTTAACTTTGTTTTATTTGACAGTGTTTTGATTTATGCTGTCTTCCTTGGAAGATATTTTTTCTGGATATAGAATTCTGAGTTGACAGTTCTTTTCATTCGGTACTTGGAAAATGTTGTGTGATTTCCTTCTGGTGTCCCTCATTTCTGATGAGAAATGTGCTGTTATTCAAATTGTTTCTCCCCTGCAGGTAATGTGTTGCTTCTCTCTCACAGCTTTCTAGGTCTTTTCTTTGCCTTCAGTTTTCAGAAGTTTTATTGTGATGTGTCTTGGCATGGGGTTTCTTTGGTTTTTCCTGTTTGGGGTTTCCTAAGCTTTTTGAATCTTTAAATTTGTGTCTTTTGGAAAATGTTATTTTTTGTGATTAAAAGTGTTTTTAATAAAAAATTCAGTGATTGTAAGGGATATATTAATACCCGCTCCCCCCTGCCCACATACACACTGCTATTTAATCCCACCTTTCTTTGGTTTCCAATAGTAGTACTTTGGTGTGTTTTTCCCTGTTCCCCAGTTTATTGAGGTGCAGTTGGTATACAAAAGCTGCACATAATTAATGCATATAACTGGGTGGGTTTGGACATATGTATATAATCATGGTATGCCACTATGATCCAGGTGAATATATATAACCATCACCTCGGAGTTTCCTGTGTCCAATTTTTTGGGGTGTGTGCAAAAGAACATTTAACCTGATATCTGTCCTCTACAAATTTTTAAGTCCACAATACCTTATTGTTAATAGGCACTCCGTTGTACAGCATAGCTCTGGAATTTACTCCTCTTGCATAACTATAACTGTATGCCCACTGAACAGCTCCCCATATCCCCTTTCCCCCATTCCCTGGTAACCACCATTTTATCGTCTACTTATATATGTTTCACTATTTTAGATGCCTCCCATAAGAGGAATCATGTAGTATTAGTCCTTCTATGACTGATTGACTTTACTTAGCATAATGTCTTCCAGGCCCATTCAAGGTGTTGAAAATGGTGAGACTTCCTTCTTTTTAAAGGCTGAATAATATTCTATGATATGTATATGTCACATTTTCCTTATCCATTCATCTGCCATTGGACACTCGGGTTGTTGTCATATCTCGGCTATGGCGATAATCCTGGGATGAATATGAGAGAGTAGCTACTTCTTAGAGACCTTGATGTTACTTCTTGGAGACCTTGATGTTACTTCTCTTGGATACGTACCCAGACATGGGAGTGCTAGATGATAGGGTAGCTCCATTTTAATTTTTTGAGGAACCTCCATATTGTTTCTCACAGTGGGAATGGCTACACCATTTCACGTTCCCATCAGCAGTGCACAAGGGTTCCACTTTCTTCACAGTCTTGCCAACACTTATCTTTGATTTTTATTTATTTATTTTCATTAAACATCCACCGTCTGCTAATGACTCTTGTTGGGAATGGAAAAGCCTTTGTTCATGTGATCTCTCCACTTAAGAGGTCTCTCATGGTCCAGCTTAATGTTTAAACGGGGCAGTGGAAGGCAGGGTGGGAGATGTGCCGTGAGAGGGATTTGCCTTTTGCTAGGGTTTGTTGACCAGTTGAATCACCACGGGGGGCGAGAGGGTTTGGGAGCTGGGTGCCCTATAACAGAGCCCAAGACTTCTCTGCTATAAGTCAGTATTCCTGAGAGTGGGCTCACAGGACAGCCTGTGGACTGAGTTCCTTTCCCTGGGGAGGGGGCGTTTGTTTTGAGCCATCCACATGCTCTCCTGAGCTCCTTTGTGCCCAGATGCTTGCTTCCTCAAGGTGAGGAGCTGGGGCTGGGAAAACAGAAACTCTTCCCTGCCTGTGCAGATGTGAACATGGAGGCTTGGGAGGTGGGTTAGGAGCAGGAAAATGAAAAACACCCTTTTATTCAGGTATGATTTTAGAGGCTAGGATTCCAATAAAAAGATTTCAGAATGAGCTTCCCTGAACTTTCAGTCATTAATAATGATGATGATTGTAATAATTATGCTAATAAGAACAATATAATAAACTCGGATAATGATGCCAACTCTTAAAAATCTTGGTGGGCCTGCCCGCGGTGGCTGGCGGGGGGTGCGGGGATGGAGCAGCTGTCTCACTCCAGAGCTCTCCCCTTGCCTCTTCCTCACTTTATCATCTAAACCCAATCCTCTAAAACAATCTCTTGAAAAAGAAAACAAACCCTAAAACGAAGAAGCTGAACACAAATAGCTTATCAGGCATATCTTCGCTCTGCCTCCCCTCCCCCCTCTTGGGCCCCTTAACAAGCTGGACCTGCTTGGGTGATATTCACACTAGCGCCTCTTGTCGAATGAAGTTCTTAGCTTTTAATAGTTATTTTTCTATTAACAATGGTAATAATGGTGATTCTTATGAATGATAACAATGCTATTTTTATTAAAACACAAACCATATGCTGAGAATAGTGAAGTGTTTGCTTTTCTTCCATAATCCTCACAGCAGCCTTATGAGAAATGTATTAGTTCCACTGCTGCAAATGAAGGACCCACAGGTTAGAGACAGTGTGTAACTTGCCTAATAAGGGCAAAGCCAGGATTTGAAGCGGGCTCGGTCTGACTTCAAAGCCTGTGATTTAACCCCCAAACCTCATTTTCTCCTGCACGAATGTTTTCTAATTCTGGGTCTGCAGAAGAATCTGGACTCTGCCTGTACCCTCAGAATGCATCACGAGCTGAGAAGTGAAGAACAAATGGCAGGACCCTTCCTGCAGTTTCCCTCTGGCCTTCTGCTTCTCCGTGGGCTGCTGGTTGGCCGTTGCCCGCCTGGGGCCCATTCTAAGGCTGTGCCGCACAAGACGTGAGTGGCGTACTAAAACCGAAGATGCGTTCACGTCACGGGTGTTAATCAGTGGCAAATTAGAACAGAATTGATATATGCCTATGACACGCACATTAATTCCAAATGTGTTTATTGTAATTAGTGCTATTACAATGAATACCCAAGGAATCGGGGAATGATTAGCTACACTTAGTATTTGTTATGGTTTGTTTAAAAAAGTTAAATACAAAATCAGTGATCAGAGGAGTGATGTTTCATTTACATGGTGAACATGACTGCAAGCCTTAGGTTTCTGCAAGTTGGGAGGTTTGAAGAGGGTTTCCTATGCGGGGTGTTACAGGGGACTGAGGTAATAAGGCTATCATCCTCAGTTAACAATGTGGTTTTTCCTTTTTAATCATTTGTATCTCACAACTGTTCCCTGTTGTCACATGTATATTAAAAAGCACACCTACTTAGAAAGTTGAAAATGGAGGAAATAGAAAAGTAGATTCTAAAATAACTAAAAGGATTAGTATGTACTTTAAAAAATATGTGCCGCGTTAGCCAAGAGGTTCATATTTATTGACATCTACTATGTTCTGGCCGTTCATTTGTGCAATCCTCACTGAATCCTCAGAATGACTGTGAGGCAAGTATCAAAACGGAAAGACTGAGGCTCAGAGAAGCTGACCTGCTCAAAGTTACACACGTGTTGTGCGGAGTTGCAGGGATTTGACCCTAAGTCTGTGTGAGTTCGAATCTATGCTTGCCCCGCGGAGTGATGCCCTTCCTTCTGAGTGGCAGACTTCCTTGGTCTGCACTTCTTACCTGGCTGGCCACCTCCCAGATGGATAGAGTTGGTCATAAAAAAGACAGGAGGAAAGAGAACAGTTGGTTTAGGACAGACCCAACTCTGCCAAATGGAACAGCAGTTCAAAGTGTTTGTCCTACCATGACTTCCCCCTGCCCCCACAAAGGATGGGCTTCTGAAGAAGGAGTAGGTCGTACTGAGGAGCCCATTCAACAGACATTCATTGAACACCTACATGTGCTGGGAAACCTTCCCAGCCCTAGCGAGACAGATGAACAGCCCAGCCACATGCACAAATAGCTTATACTGTAGGGGAGTAAACAGATACACAGATATTTTTAAAGCGCTGTGAGAAGCCTATGATGGATACTTGAGATTCCTGGAGAATCAAGGAGCGGTGCTAAACCTGACCTGCAGTTTGTAGGAAGGCAAGAATTGCTTCCCCAATGTGGCATGCAGGTTAACTCTTGAAGCCTGCTGATTACCGATTCTTTACAAGGTCCTGTGTTACACTGTGTGCACACACCCTGTAACTCTAGGAATTCATGTTCTGCAAGAGGGGCGCCACGGGTCTGTTCTCCAAACCCAGCACAGTGACTGGGGTGTAGGAGGCTTCAGTAAATGTCAGTTGAATGAATGAACATGCACCCATGGAAAATGCAAAAGGACTCCCACGAGGTAATTTCTTCTCTCTCCCTTTGCACTTCTGCACTGAATATAGCAGCATCTGCTGTAAGCTTACAGGATACCCCACCGTACGTTGTTTGAAGCCTGGACCTTCTGCTTGCTAAGCCATGAAACCTTGGGGAAATACTTCACCTCTCAGGCCCCAAGTTTCCACCATCTGTAACTGGGCCTGGTGGTAGCTGCCGGTCATGTGGTTGTCCTGAGGCTTGAGTTAATGCATGAAAAAGTGCCTAGAGCAGTAGCTAGCACACGGTAAGCACTCAGCCAGGGCTAGCTCTGTTGCTTGCCAGGAAGCCTTAATTCATCTTAGAAAAATCTTTTTTTTTTTTCTTTGGCAAATTCTGGCTTTTCTCTGAATTCGTGTGGTCTGATTCAAATTATAATCTATTATAGATCTCAATCATACTTTTGATGATATGATTTCATAACCTCTTTCCTAAATGACTTTACTGGATTCCATTCAGTCTTTTCTAACAAATCATAAACTATTAGATTTTGTTTTGGTCATTTGTATTGGCAACAGAAACCAGTTGGAATTCACTTAAGAAAAGATTATTGGAAAGCTACTTTAGTACTGTAGACATTTCAGGTAACATTCATGCCTCAAAAAAGGATGGGGACCAAGGAAAAGACCTCAGGGGCAGGAGTTTATAGACCATTCTTCCGGATCTTTGCCAACAGTGTAACTAGATTCTTAACAGATCCACTGAAGATGGAATCCTAGATCCCAGCTGTAGCCAGGTGTCGAACATTAAAGCAGTCTTCTGTGGCTAAAGGAGCAGGGTCATAAAGCAGGGACATGACTGTGGGGAGACCAGCACTTTATGTGGGTCAGGCAATTCCCAGGAACAGCAAACCTGTGCATGCAACATATCTGTTGTAGATAAGGTTTGTGTAACCTGGAGGATTATCAACTTACTTCTTGTTTTCCAACTCTGAGGACATCATTGTTCAGCCATACGTGGTTATTGAGCACTTACCAGGTATCTCACTGTGTGCAGGTATGGGGTGTGTGCATGCGTGTGTGCGTGTGTGCGTGTGTGTGTGTGACACAAAGAAGCATGTTTCAGGGACTTTGTCCTTTCGGAGGCTGCAGCAGAAGGCCAGAACCAGAGCGAGAGATGGCTTTATCAGTTTGAAAATGATTGTGACTTCTGCATCAGCTGTTTTTCTAGCTAATTTTCTCCTAAGCTATATATATCTACCTCGTATTTCTTACTACTTAAGAATTGAGGTATGTTTGGCCCCAGTGTGCAATATGAAAGGTGGATTTTAAATGAGACATAGAAAATACTGTAAAGGTTAGTGAGTGCTTATTGTATGTCAATAACTGCCAAAATTCATTGTTTCCTCTTTCTCGTTGAATCCTCTCAGCCTTTAAGCAGTAGGTGCTAGAATTATCCATATCTTACAAATGAGCGAGAGGGGTCTTAGAAAGAGGATATTTTAGGATTACATATCTACTGTGAGTGAACAAAAGCATGTGAATTCAACTTGGCTGAACCCAAAGCCAACATTCCTCACTACTATACTTTCCTAGTTTTAACTTTTTATAGGATTTAATACATTATTTTGCTTATTTTTTGCATTTTTGATATTTTCCATTTTATTTCTTTGACTTGCACATGGAAAGATTTTCATTTTAAAAATCATAACCTCATTCGTAATTCCTGATGCTACATTATTTAATTATAGATCCCTTGCAAAACAATGGAATTGAATGTTCTTGGAAAATCAACAAATAATAACAATTAAATTATCAAATGACTTTATAACTTTATTTTGTCTCGATTGGCATCAGATACAATTTTGAAGCAAAATGTTTGAAAATCTGTTCAGGAGCAAAGGTTTGTGTAATATAAATCTGCGTATAGCATTTACCTAAAAATATTTTGGAAGGAAACATTTTAGAATGTTTTAGTTAAAAAAAATCCCAAGGAGAAGAATGAGGATTTTGTAAATATTTGAAACAGGGATACAAGCAAAGTCCTACAGAGTGATAGATGACAGAGAGAAAGCAGAGCACCTCAGTTTCCACTTTAATTTTAATTTTGTCTTCTGTGTCAAGAAAAATGATCTTTGGCCTCAACAGTGTAGAATGGACATGGATAAATGAGAAAAGCCACAAAGTTTGTGAAGAGACTTACAGCATATCACATTGATCTAAATAAATTCAGGTCTTCTATCATGGAGGACTTCGTGCCAGAACTCTGAAAGACATTTCCTAGGAAATCACTGTTAAAGAGTCTGAGCAACCTCAAGAATGAAATAGACAGATGATGGTTGTCACAACCCTGGAGCGGTAAGCTTGACAATGACCCTGGGCAAGATTTTATAAGGGAATATTAAATTAATCAGAAGATGGTAATGATCAGTGGGATGTTGAAGGTTTGATGCAAACAATTCACGCTAGCATAAATCTTGCTTTTTTGGGAAGGACCACTAATCTATTAGGGGAGAAAAAAAATAACAGAAGCGGAAAAGATCTCAGCAACATATCTGAACAACTTTCTTGTGATATCTTTGTGATTAGGATGGATATATGTTTGTGTGTAAGGGAAACTGGATAGATTAATAACTGGTCAAACGAACATTCTCAAAGGACACTGACTGACCCATGGTTGAAAGTTAGGATGGAGAGTCTCGCCATAGCCGGTTATGAGGCGCTGTCCTTGGTCCTGCCCTGCGTTCCACCTGAGAGGTGTGGGCATCATTGCCCTGAGGTTGGGGAAGGTGTTGATGGAAAAGTCACCCAGTGTGCACAGAACACAAAGACAGGCGGGAGAGCGAATACAAAGACAGAAACAGGGTACGAAATGGTATTTATATACCAGAGACCTGGGCCAAGTCTAACAGAACAGAATGTAGTAGGGATAAATGTAAAGTTCTACAAACCCCAAATTTAAGCGGCACAAAACTGGATGAGAGAGATGTTTCATGGAATTAGTAGAATGAGTACAATATTATTAAATGGCTTGGGAAACAGTAAACTCAAGGTTCACCATGAGTCAATACTGATATAATAAGCCAACAAATCTCATGGAACCTTAATCTGTGTTAATAGATGTATAGTCTTGTATAAGAATGAGCATGATTCTTGTGTACTCTGCACTTTTTAGTTTGGAATATTGTATTTGTAGTATTCCCATTTGGAATATTTTTTCGGTTTTGGTAGATACATCCTGGGGTATGGACAGGTTGGAAGGCACGTAGGAGAGAGAGAGCTGATCACAAGAAGACTTCAAACCATGTCATACAGCAGATGTTGGAGAAATGGAGGATTGTTCATAGAAAAAGATAAAGACGAAGTAGAGAAGAGACATGACAGCAGACTTTGGATACAGGGAGGGGTGTTGAGTACAAGAGATATTAGGATTGATTATTATGGTATCAAATTATAGAACTGGTGCTGATATGTGGCAGCCCCAGGGAGACAGATTTGGGTTCAAATAATAAATAAATTCCTAATAGGAATGCCTGGTTATGAGGTGAGTTTTCTTGGGAGATACTGAAATTTCTGTCATGAGAATTTGATAGTGAGCTGGAAGACCACATAGGTTGACTCTCAAGAGACATTCCTGTAGACTACCGGTGTATCCTGCAATGGAGAGGCTCTAATCATTTGAGTAATGGGGGTTCTTACCTTCCTACAAGAGATATATGCTGGTCTGCAGTCAGAGAGACTAGTTAGGAGACTATGGCTATTGTCTAAGTGAAATAAAACTTGGCAATTCATTGGGTTTAGGGGTTAAGTTAATGCAAAAGAGTCTAGGATATGTCCATTGCACTGAAGCACGAGGCAATATATCCATTACTGGTAAAGCACAGTGAGTAAGTGAGACATGGCTGTAGCTTGCTGTGTGATCTGTGGCAGATCATTAAATGGCTGCGGTCTTTAGCTTCCTCAACTGTGAAATGAGAGGCTAGAGTCAGGATCCTTTTCATTCATGACATTCGGTGATGAAAACAAGCTATAATAATCCCATTTTAGGAAAAGTGCATTTACAGCTGCGTGGCTGCCCACTTAAATTGTGTGATATGAGGAGGGAAGTGGCGGTGGCTTCTCCCCAGATATGGTCTCTCATACTCTCCTGCAATGATTTTACACAGTGACTGGAATTTCACTATTCAGGTTTTTATTCAATTGAATTAAGTCCTCATTCATTCTCTTAAAAAATGTACAAATGCTAATGGTAGGGCTACATGTTAACCATGGTTAATAGTTTAATACTCAAAAGAATTATGTTTTTGGTTAGTTTCCTGTGAAAACACAGGCCTTAAGAAGTTTTTGGTATAAGGAAAGGAAAGATCATTTTGGAGCCTGGGGCAATGTTTGAATCACAAAGTTGAGGAAGGTGCTAGAGTTGACAGACTTAGGAGACGGTGAATCACCAACACAGTTAGGCCTTATTTTTTTTAAAGAGTGGAAGGACTTTAAGGGCACGTTTTTCGTCTTAGTTTTGCTGCGGGCCGGGCCCATTTTCCGGCTAGGTCACAGATCAGTGTAGCTTCCCTCCGCCGTTTCTTTGAGAAGCAAATCTCAAGGGTCTTAGGTGTGTTTGGTTGTGATTGTTGTCTCATCTGCTCAGTGATCGAAATTTAACTTTCTTTCACCAGCACTTGATTCCATTAAGTGGAATTAATTACTCTTATCTGATTATTTCACGTTAAAGATAAAGAATCATAGAGTGGTCTTGGGCAGTATAAAATAATGAAGTTGCTGTTGGGTTTCAGATAGTTACTGAGCACTTAAAAGAGAGTTTATATACTTTCCGTATATCTTGAATGCCTGTAGGTAGCCATTTGTCTATTTAAAATCCTTAGAAAAAATTTGCTGGTGAAATTCAGTGATTGCTTTAAGGGGGAAAAAAGCCTTATGAAAACAGGGACTTTGGTTCCAAAAATAATTCATTAAATTCTTCCTAGCAATTAACCACTCAAGTACGAGTATGTCTACTTTGTTGACTGACATTATTTTAATTAAATTTTGTACCTGGCTAGGTATCTTTTAAAAATCTGGCATTGACTTTAGATAACCATGAGGAAATCTATCCAAATAAGATTTGCATGGGTCTCCACCACAGGAAAAGGTTTAGCACATCTAATATTTTAAATTAAGAGTGAGGAATCCATTTGATGGATGGAACCAGGGCTACCTTATCTGCATGGGAAAGGCTAAATGATATTTACCAGCAAATTTTATTGCCAAGAAATAAAAAAGGAAAAGTGATCTACAGTACATTCGTTTGGAGTGATTGGACCAGGTTATATCAAGAGAACTTATGTACTGATCACACACAAATTTCCATTACAGCTGGATTCTAAAAGATGCACTGAGTACAAAATGTGTGTAAAAAGCAAGAACAGAAAGAATGCAAGTATTTGCTGATAACAACACTTAGCTTTAATCAAGAGTCCTTTTCCGAATACTAAACGAATAATTAACTTTGATAATAGAAGTGTAAGAAGGATCCTGATGTGTGACTTTGTTGATGGTTTATCCTTCTGTTCTGTCTAAATGTGGTTTTAGAAGATAGTTTTATTACTCCATATAAGACTTTTCAAAGGCCTCCTTCATCTATGATCTTATTTTCTAGTATGACATTATCCTTGGGGTTTATGTCGGGGCCCCATGTTCTGAATGAAACAGCAGTATCAAGCCGTTCTTCAGAGATCAATGACTTAGAAGTCCAAGACTGGCCTACAGCTATGGAATTCTGTACTATCACTTTGTGACACCATATTTTCAGAAACCCCAAGTATACTTGTTTTCCTAATTGAGAATTTATGTATATGAAATAACTAAATCATACTGATATCCTGAAATAGAGCCTTAATTTGATAGAGCTAATATGACTTATTAAAATTTGGACTGTGCCAGAGAGCCTGGGAGGTGACAACTCAGGGGCTCTATGAGAGGGTGGTTTCCGTTTCCTGAAATTCTCCCATGGGGCAGGCTCTGTTCTACTAGTTTTGTGAGTATTTTGTGCTTAAATTAAATCTCTACAGCAGCTTTCTGAAGAAGCCTATTCTTGTCAGAGGTTAACTGACTTGCCCCAGTTTGCAGTAAATAGAGCTACGATTTCCACCTACACGTGCCTGATAAAAAGCACACGTTGTTTCTGTGACACTGTTTCCATTTATTTACCTGTCTGCCATATGGACTGGCTACCTTCGAATCACCTGAGGCCTTCGTCAGAATCATATTGTCAGGCTCCATTCGACTCTCCGAGTCAGAATCTCTCTAGCTGTTGTTAGCCAGCTCCCCAGATGATTTGGATGAGTGACCAGGGTTGGGTCCTGGACATTATTGCCCGTGCGTTACTGTGGGCCTTAGACTGTAGCCCTGCAGTGGGAAGGGCTTTGTGCCCTTATGTCTGTAAGCAAATGTTAGAGATGAAGTCCAAAATAGTGGGGGTAAAAGCCGCTTCGTCTTCTGTTGCTTCTGGTTTTAGGTGCCGTAAATGGAGAAGTTAAGAGACATTGAAACATAGAGAAGCTTCCCTGGGCTTGCTGGTTGAGAGCAATGTCTGGGCTAATGGCCTTGCTTTCTATGCTAGGACATGGAAATGTACCCAGAAAATGATTTCCATCCAGCTTGCCTGTGGTTTGGGATATTCATAGAGGAATGAAAACTGGTTACAGTAATCAGTCCCTGCTGCGGCCCTGCCAGGGTGAGCCCTGACCTCCGTCCCCATGTATCAACATCTTGTTTATTAGCATGAATAAAGATTTACTCCACTTACTGGAGGATGGCAATTTGAATCACAGAATTATACCTTATTCCTGCCAGCTTCTTTACTCATTTTCTCCATTTCCCCAAGCATTAAAAAAATCCAGATGGAGTCAAGGTGGTTGGGAGGGGGTGCCAAAGAAAATGATTAAATTACAAAAGGTGCTTTGAGATAACCTGGCTAAGCTTAGCAGAGATCTGTGGCTAATGCATTTTAGATGAACTCATTCTGGTTGACTGAAAATAGTGTGTCATGTGTCTGTTTGTGTTAGAGTGGTAATAGGGAGGAGAGAAGACATCTAGAGGACAGATTTACCTGGACTTATTGACCAACAATTGAAACTTGACTAGTTATGTGGCCCATTCATTCATTCACCCATTCACGCAAGGAGATATATTGACTGCTTGCTATGTATCTGAGACTTGTCTATATGTAAATTTTCCAGAGAAGAGAACTTGAGACCCATCATTAAGGAATTTAAAATTTAAATTAATAATATGATTGCATGAGAGTCAAGTAAGGACCTAAGAATTGAACAAGATGAATCATAAGAGACAAAGTGAGTATTGCAGAAAAGAAGTGACAAAGTAGTTATGGAGAGCCTGGGTGAAAAGAATCATCGTATAGAATTGGGGATTCAACATGCAACTTTAGTTTTAAAGATGAGCTAGATTTACAGGGAAATGGGGACATTTTGGGTGGGGAGAATGCCGTGAGCAAAAATTTAGAAGCACAGGGAGCTTTGGCAAATAGTCAAGACTGCCATGTTTTGTTCATGGGGAAAAATGTTGGTGAGTCGAGAGAGAGAGATACAAAGTTTCATTTAATGATCCAGAATGATACCCCTTTACCCTTTCTCTGTCATCCCACTTGTCACATGGAGTCATAATGATCTCTTTTTGTCTTTCTTGACTTTTAAGTACCGTTACTTACTCAAAGCTGGCAGATAATACGCACCCAGTTAGTATGTGGGTACTGAATGGTGATATACCTGGATAAAGGTGAGGGACCAATCCCTTTTCCCTTCCTTGTTGCCTGCTAGTTGTAGGACATCAGCCAAAGTGGTTAGCTCTGCTATAATAGTATTAGGTTATTATGTGGTTCCTCATCAGTGTGGTTAGAGGAAGTCAAGGTCATTCTGAGACTCACAATACTACTATTGGCATTAGGTCATCAATGGGCAACAGAGGGAAAGGTTCAATGCCGGACAGGTATTTATTAAGGATCAGCTTCTGTCTGCTCCTATGTTAAATACTATGTGGATATACAACAGACTCACGTATTCAATGGCATAGGAGCTCTGTCTTTCAGAAACATATAGCATATCGGACAGAGCCGATTCCCATTACATGAAACAGAAATTAACAAAACAATGTCTGGATAAGCAGTGTAACCTGCCTGGGACCTGGTTTATTATTATGTATAAAGTTGGACTGGATTATCTCTAAGTACCCTTTGAGCTTAAGATTGATGGGGGGCTCAAGGACTTCAGCAGGGGTACATAACTGTGAAGGGCAGGTAATACTTAGTCAGTACCTTCTCTATAAACAGGGATTCTTGGTAGCTTGGGAGGCACCAGGCAGTGTTTGAATGGGAGAGGAGAAAGCATCCCGGGCATGCAGAATGGAGCCAGCCTGTGGAGCTGGATTGGACCTCACGTTGCCCTGACCCTGTGAGAGTGATCAGGCTGATACTTTCAGGACACAGATCCCTTATGAGCTCACATCCCTCCCTTCACACGCTTCTGGCATTGCGTTGGCTGGGGTCCTGGACTGCCGTGCTCTGTGCTGGTGCATGGGGAGCTCTTCCTGACTTTCTGATCAGTGGCTTCTAGGACTGAATGCTAAAGACTTGACCTCCTAAGCATTTTCACCTGTTTTCAGGGCCCACCCCCACCCTGAGATAGTGCCTTGGCTTCTCCTGAAGCTAGAAGGCCTGTATCCAAGTTTAAGCTCAACCATTATCCTCAGACGCCTAACCCACTCTGGCACTGAAGAGCTGCTGTTGCCCAAGTTAAGGTATTTTAGCTCAATTACAGCTCACAAAAGTTTGTGCCTACTCTCTCCAGGGGGGTCTGTCAGAGGCCCCCCTGACCCAAATGGTCTGTCCCCACATTAGGTGGCACCACAACCCAATTGCAAGTGACCAGGGCAGGAGCCCACTTAATTTTATGCAGCTCACACCTAACCCTTGGCTTTCTTGGCAAAGCAAAGGCATTGGCCTTTTGGCTTCTGCTGGTCTGGTCGGCAATTACCCAGTTATTAAAACTAAATAACTGCCATTGGCTCCTGTCTTCAGTGCATCCTGATTCTCGCCACAGGCCGATCATCTCATCTGCACAGCTCGCCTGCGCAGGCCTGGGAATCCTTCGGACACCAGGCAGGCGCAGGAGCAGAGCTGGCCCCGTGGGCCTCTTTCTCAGGCTGCTTTGCTCTCGGAGATGGCGATGCGAGTTTGACCCTCTCGTTTGCACATCAGCACCAGATCCCCTGCCTGTGTGTCTGTGTTTCTGTTTGTTTGGAGGGCTGTGGTTTTATTGTCAGGGGAATAGGCTTTTCTCTTGCTTTTTCTGAGCTGGATATTGCTTTGTGGTGGCGGTTTGAAATGCAGTTTGGGGGGCGTGAACTTTCCCCATTTCTTTCCCTTTCCCTTTCTTTCTTTTGAGTTCTCATTTCTGAAGCGATTCCTCGTCTTAAACTCTGGCATCAAAGGGAGGCGTTTTCATTTTCTCTGGAAGTCTCACTGCACAGATGTGTGCTTGATTCCTCCACTTGCAGTATTTTTTCCCCCTGCTGCCTTGATGCTGATAGTGGTTGTCTGAAGTACAAAGGGAAAGTTAAGATTACAGGTTGTCCTTCTTTTTTGATTGTATTCTTGGCTGTAGCTTCTCAGCCCTTTTCAGGATGAACCCACGTCAGGCTGGGACATGGAGACAGGAGAATTCTCAGCCTCAGAAATAATTGCTTCTCAGAGTAGGTTGTTTGATGCTTTAGTGCCAAGGGATGGATTTAGACTAAGCCCCAGCAACTGATACAGGTCCTGGTTTGGGAAAAAAGGTCTGAGATCTGTGTTTTGAGGCAAAGAAGATTCTGGCAGGAACTGTGCACATATGCATTCAGAAGTCTAATTAGACCCTTGGTGTGTTTGCTCTGCTCTGTTGCAGTGGCTACGATATCATTTGATTTTAACTAGTGTTTCCAGAGGGCAGTGATCTTTAGCCCAGGTTCATTCCTGGTCTGCTTTTTTTTTTTTTAAGGAGATTTAACTGCAATAGGCTTACCTCATCTTATCCTTATGGCTATGGATTCATTCATTTATTCTTTCCTTTGTTCAACTGTCTGACAAATGTTTATCGATGGCTACCATGTGCAAAGTATGTCAAGGAACAGAGACCACGGGAGCAAGAAGGGTCCATGGCTGCCATTGTCCACCCTCTCATTTTGCAGATGAGGGGACTCTGGTTTTATCTCCTCCCCTGTCCCACTCTCTCTCCAGGATCCAGGCTCTGGGATATCTCATTGCCTGAATGCCCTAGGCCACATCATTTTCAAGTGACAACTAGAACCTTGTGGGTCTTTTGAGCAGATAAGGTGATTAACTGGGACTCTGAGGCTATTGTGGCTCCTCTGTGCATGGGAATGGAGCTCCCATCCTCTTCCAGCCCTTCTCCCGGGCTACTACTGAAACCCAGGGGGCCTGTTGTTTCTGTTGTCCCCACTTAGTGACCTGACAAGGCTAATCTACCTCCACTGTGCTCCAAGTCAACCCCAGACATGTCTTTACCCTACACAAGCAGCAGAGCCTGCTAGAAAAACTAGTTTCCATTCTGATGTTCTGCTATGGGTTGAATTTTGTCGCCCTAAAATTCATAGGTTGAAGTCTTAACCCCCAGGGCCTCAGAACGTGACCTTATTTGCAAAAAGGGTCATTGCCGATGTCATTAGTTAATGTGAGGTCATACTGGAGTCTGGA
This sequence comes from Mormoops blainvillei, assembly GCA_004026545.1. Classification (NCBI taxonomy): domain Eukaryota; kingdom Metazoa; phylum Chordata; class Mammalia; order Chiroptera; family Mormoopidae; genus Mormoops; species Mormoops blainvillei. The sequence continues at coordinate 31,534 of PVJD01000823.1, forward strand.
GTAGAGTGGGCCCCTAATTAAATATGACTGATATCCTTATTAAAGAAAAATTTGGACACAGACTGATACAGAGAGAGGGTGCCATGTGACGATAAAGGCAGAGATCAGAGCAATGCATGTACAAGCCAAGAAGCACCAAAGACTGCCAGCAAACCACCGGAAACTAGGGGAAGGGCATGGCATGGATTCTCCCTCACAGACTGTCCACACCTTAATCTAGGACTGGCGGCCTCCAGAACTATGACACCAAAATCTTCTATTGTTTAATTCGCCCACTGAGTGGTCCGTGGTTACGGCAGTGCTTGCAAACTAATACAGGCTCTAAATGCAAAGTGTTTGCAAGTGCTCTCTGGGATTTGCACCGGGCAAAATAGCCACCCGGGAGCGAGTTGACAGTAGTGGGTGAGTTCCGTCTGTCTCACTGCCATCCCAACAGTGCAGGGGACTTTTGGACAATATTGAAGTCATTAGGCTGAGGTTTTCGGTAGGGGTTATTTTAATATATTTGTGGTATATTTATTACATGTAGTCTTTTATCTGGAATACATCTGGTTTTTCTCTTGCTAACATCATCGTTTGAGATCCAGCTCAGATCTTAGCTCCTTGAGAGTTCTTTTTCTCCTCCCAGGCTTGAGTAGGTGTTTTGTGCTGAGCCCTGAGTGAATGGAAACAGTCATGCAAAGACCTGTAGGAAGAGAGTTCCAAGGGAGGGGAGAGCAAAGTGCAGAGGCCCAGAGGAGGGAAAGGTCCTTCTGTGTTCAGGCTGGGGTTGTTGGAGAATGATGAGTGAGTGGGAAAGTGGGGGTGGGGTCGTATAAGCTTGGTCTCTCTGCCACAGCACCTAGTGCACCCAAGCCAGGGCTTAATATACAAAAATACGCTGAACAGATAACCATAAGCACTGGATGTACACATGTTAATTAAAAATCACTAAGCAGTGACACATTTATCGAAGGACTACTTCTTGGGCAAACTCCGCTAACCAGGATGCATTAAGAAGCAATAAATAAATAAACATGGTTCAGAGGTGCCAAGGCAAGATGGCTCAAAGTCATACCGTTTATTTAGTGAACACTTCCTTTGGCCCTGGTTTAGGGCCTATTAACTCTCTTTTCCCATACTATTATAATGGCGTCAGTTGTCAGGTGTCCTAATTTCTATCAAATTTAGAGCAACACATTATAATTGGGGAGCAAGTTGGGGTGGAGAATCAACACTAGAGGCAAACACTAGATGCACATATGTTACCGTGGTAGACACACCAGCAACAAGAAAGAAGGCGGGTGAGAAGGAAGAGCAGGACGGAGGACCCAGACAGCTCATCAGTGTGAGGGTATTAATTCTAGGACAAGCAACCCTAACCATCACAGCAAGCCGAGACATCATGTATTATTAGAGCCAGTAGAAGGACAGCTGTTTACAATGGGGATTCTGAAATAATACAAAAAAGGTTACATTTTGCTCCATGTATTTTGTCTGAGAACACAGACAAGTAGCTACCATTCTAGAATAATTTCCATTTGAAATGATTAAAATTCAAAAACAAACCTGGTACTTAAGGATAAGCTTCGTTTATCTGGAAAGTGTACGTCTATGGAATTCTGCTTGCTTGAATGATGACGAATAAATGAGAATGTGATTGTTTAGCCTTTTGATCTTCAAAAGCCTCAGTACAAATGGTAGATGATTTTCTGTGACCTCCCAATCAGAGCAAGAAATTATTATTTCTGTTTTTTCCCCCTCCCTAAGAGCCAGGTACAAAGTGACGAGCAAACAATGACATTATTACAGTGGCACTTTAATGGGTGTTCAGGGAACTAAAAAGTCAGCAGAGGAACTGCATGAAATATTCATGGGTAATTTTCTTTTTCTCTCCTCTTTTCTCCCCAGACACAGGAGTGAAAAGCATCCAAGCCAAATGCTCTGAGTATAGGAAGCATGTAGAAATTGCTCCTGAGGGCCTATCTTTCACCTTCTGGGGGAGAGAGGGGCAGAGAAATCTCATCCCCTGCCAGTCCCAACGTTCTTTTTTTTTTTTTCTCCTCATCCTGACATTCCTGTTCTCCTATGAACTGAGATACGTCTTCTTCTTACACAGCCTCCAGGATCCAGAATGGATATTGACCGTTCCATCACCCCTTGGGAGTTAGAGAAGGATTTCCAAGATGCAGATTCCCCACACTCCCCAGCAGCTTTTGGGAGAAGGTGGACGGGATCAAACGGATTAGTTTCATTAAAGGGAGAAAGTGGGGGCTGACGGGTTGGTCCGGAGTGCTCCCCGACACTGCCTGCAAGCTGTTGACTTGGTGCACAGTCAGGTGGTCCCTGGGAAATACTGGTAGGGTTGGGATGGTTATGCATTGGCCTGTTTTTGTCTTAATGATTCATACAGAAAATTTGGCTAATATATAGTCCTATACTGCATGTTGCACTTTCCCCTGGAAACCCATCGCATGAAATTCTTAACTTCCGAAAACAAATTTTCATATAAACACATTTCTACACTAAGAATCCTTCTCTTGGGCATGTTCAGTCCTTTCAACGTGCCCAGAAGTACCTTACCCTGTCCCACCTCTGAACACGTACTCCCATTTCTCCCAGTTTGATGACATTCTTTCTATACACACTCTAGTCATGCTTTATGGCCCATCTCTTGTCCAACTACCTCCAGGAAGTCCTCCTTGTCCACTCCAGCACCGAGGGATTTCTACTGCTTCTCATCTTCTCTGGTACTTCTTACCTAACTGTTCAGTTGGTGTTTGCCACGTCTGCCCTCTGTACAATGGTGTGCTGGTAAACGTTTAATAACTGGTTCTCTGGGGGAAAGGGAGAGTCCTGACTTATAGCACTTGACAATTTCTACAGCCTGAATACTCCTACAGTGGCTTATTTCAAGTTAATGATGCGATACCACGGAATGAGGACTTGGGAAGAGATGTGCACATCGCCTTTCTCCAGCTAGTACCAGCGGACGCCTGCACACCACCGCTTGTGCTGCCCCAGGACTCTTGCATATTTATCTTACTTCCCAAACTGAACCAGAAGGCACAGAGGTGCTCAGCTCTGACCTGACACTAGAAACATCTGGGTAAACTATGGAAAATACCAGGGCCCAAGCTCTGCCCTCAGAGGAATGGGAAGTAGACATTCGTAGTCTTAAAAGTGTTCCGGGTGATTCAAATGTATGAATGTGCGGCCTGAGTGAGAAAAACTGCCCTGGATACAGGGAGGGTATTTTACGTCAGTTCTTCTCTAAGTATGATCCTTGGACCAGCAGTATCAATATCACCGAGACTCGTTAGAAATGCAAATTTTTGTCCATACTCCTGACTTACGAGATGTGAAACTCAGTTGCGAAGTTTAGACCAGCAATCTGTTGTTTAATAAGCCTTTCAGGTGATGCTTATGCACGCTAAATTTGAGAACCACTCTCTTAAGTCTTCGGAATCCTCATTAGAACTAAAGGCAGTTACAGGCACACAGCTGTGCCCAATCAACACTTGTTGATTAAAATCTATCAAAGAGTACACTTTCATGAAGTAAACCATTTTTTCCTCTTTGTGAAAGGATTTAGTGCAGAGTGCCCTAAAATAAAGATTTCTTCTCGTATACTGAAATCATGTGTTTCACAAATATTCAAAGATCTAACATTTAATGTTTGTTCACCTATTTAGAAACACACATATAAAACAAAGGACAGTGAAATGCATTCATTTGCTCATATAACTAATATATATTGATGGCTGGAACCTCATGCAAAGTAAAATGAAATTCACTTTTATTCATTCATTTATTCGTTTATTAATCGAATTTGTATTGATTGGCCAAGAACCCCAGACTAGGCATGAATAATTTGTTATTATTACAAATTGTTGTCATAATTTGTTATTATTATGTATGTCAGGTTTATTATTGTTATGATGATGGCCCGTCAGCATCAGGACAGCACCAGCCTGCACTTTTGTGCTTGTCATATGACTTAGAAGCTGGGTGGTCTTGCAGCAGATGCTTAACTTCTATAGACTTTACTTTTTTATGCTTATTAATATTTACAGAGTTTTCAGTTTTAACTGGCACAAGATATCTGTCAAGAACTCACAAATATCATTAATAATTATAAAAATAGAGATACATTCTCATTAAAATGAGAGCAAAACTAAGAATACCTTCTGCTATTTGTATTTTCAATAGGTAGTAGAGCAGTGTTTCTCAGACTTTAATGTGCATATGAATGGTGCGGGGATCCTGTTAAAAGGCAGGTTCTGAGAGGCCTGAGGTGGGGCCTGCGACTGCTTTTTTGCTAGTTTCCGGATGATGCCAGTGCTGCTGGTTCATAGATCACATGCCAAGCAGCATGGCTCTGAGGTCCTGGCTGATGTAATAAAATAGGAAAAGAAAGGAAGGACATGAGAATTGCCAAGGAAATTACTTGCAAAGATGATTGCCTACTTAAAAAATTTACAAGCCACTAAACCTAATAAGAATTTTATGTATGATGTATTACAAGGTGCCTAGCTGCCAGGTAGATAGTTGTCAGGGTCGAGTGATGGTAATTTGTAAATTATAAAGTATTCTAGAAGTTTAAGCTAAAAACTCAGTGAATTATTAGTTTCTCAAAGCAGAGTTAATTACACTGTGTTTCTCAACCTATTGTAATGTGGTGATCTTTTTCTCTTTTTTCAGAAATCTTAACCACCAGCAGGCCCTAGGAATATATTTTTCACTCGTTTCCTGTGTCCTAATCAGTTCCCTAAGTAAATTACCCGCTATTTTAAGAAGTAGGGGGCTTCTCAACCTGCATTTGTCAGCATGATGAAGAGAAGGGTTGGCAAATAGATCGTATCTAGTGGTCAGTTCTGATTAATTGGCAGGACTTCCTGGAGTCTAAATGCTGAGTGTGCTTCCCAGCCTGGAGGCGGGAGTCCTGGGATGGATTATTGATGTCCGCCTTTGACAGCGGGCAGGGGAACTGGTGCACTGATTCCTAGAGCCTGAGATTGACTTAGGCTTGAATCTCCATCAAGAATCAGAGACTTGCCCAGAAGTTCCTCTCATGAAGCTCTGGCACCTCTTTTTGCAGGACTGGGGCCACTCCCCGACTTCACCCTCCTTTCCTTCTGGCGCCACGGAACCTCGTCTTCTCTCTGTCTCAGCCATACTTCCTCTCTCCCCTGCGATTTCTCTCTCCAAAGATCTGAACAGAGAGGACGGCAGTCTCCCCAGCTCCACTCTTGGTCGTCAACCCCCTTCCCTTAGGGGCCCAACTCTTAATCTTTCTGTGGAAAGAGATGAGCGCCAAAATGAAGAAGTTAAGAGGCGTATGTACCCTTTCAAAGCTATGTAGACGTGGAATTGGTCTCCAGTTCCTAGAGGTCAGAGGAATTTTTGAACCTCTATCTCTTTATCTGTGAAATTGGGGATAATGATTTTAATATCTCAGGTTGCCAAGAGATTGAGTGATGTATATATATGTGAGAACCCTCACCCCGGGGGCTGGTGGACAGCAGACATTCAGTCATTGTTGGTTTTTTCCTTTCAGCTGACCCCCTGCATGCCATGTGCACTTCTATTTTAATGACGTTGGCCTATGGTGGGCTTGTGACCTGACTTAGCGTCGAATCCAGCTGACCTTCAGGCATGCTATTGAACGGCGAGGAAGAAAGACAGTTGTTTTATTTAACTAAAAATTTGAAGGCTCTTCTCTGTGCCAGGAATAATTTGGAGTGCATTATAGATATCAACTAATTTTCATGATAACACTGGGAATTAGATACTGTTTCATAGATGAGGAAACAGCCACTGAGAGATTAAATATGTTGCCCAAGTTCTCCCAGCTAGTCAGTGTCAGAGCTGGGGTTCCCACCCAGGGAGCCTGGCTACAGCCCCTGCTTTGAGCCACTGTACCATAGTGCCTCAGCGAGGCTGGGGGTGGAGGACGTCCTGGAGCCCACAGCCACTAACTTGCCTTTTGGGACCAGAGATGTTAGAAGTTGGCGTTAGTTCCTGGAGCGTTTCTGATCTTCTGGAATTCTCAAAAGCAGCACTGGTATTATTCTGCTGCTTTCAGGGGAAACGACCCAGGGGAAACTCAGGATGGGAGTGAGACCAAGTCTGGGGTAGACCCACTGAAACTGTAAAATCAGATCAGAGAGAACCAAGAGGGGAAGGCCGTGGTCTAGCTCCCTTGGTGCGCCCAAGAGGAGAGAGAGGACCAGGAGAGTGCTGGGGGACTGGGTGCATTTACCAGATCCGGTCAGTATCTGCCTTCTGCACGCAGTGCTGGAGCCCTGCCCTGACACCGCGTGTTGAGTGGTGAGAGGAGCGTTGCAGGCAGTGAAACACATGGCATCCTTACATACCTCTGTCCTTGTCCATGGCCCTCATGGTGCTTGTTTACTTGTCTGTATCCCATGTGAGCTCTGCGGGTGGAGTAGCCTGTGTCCTCTTGTCTACTCTCGTATTTTAAGCACCGCCACAGTGCTGGACGTGCAGTTGGTAAATGACCTGTGAGCGCATGACTTCTCACAGGTGGGACCCTTTGTATGGCTGTCTGTTGGACGAGGCTCTCTTCCTTCAGAGTGGCATGTTGGGCATTGACCTTGGCTTTTTCCTGTGACTGCTGTAGGGACCATGATGGAGACAGGGTTTGGGGAAGCGGTAGGTGGAAGGAAGAGCATATGCTGTACACCGGGCTCAAGAATGTGTGGGGCTCTAGTACATGAAGAGTGTAACTCTCCATTGCTATTTCAGCTGTTTACCTGAAAATGGCTACTACCTTGCTGTAGTCTCTCCAAAGGCACATATTGGCTTTCTGTGACACGTTCTCCCATTATTTTGTCCACCATAACGGCCTATGGTGATCAATTTAACCTAAATGCTATTTGAACTCCAATATTATGGATAAGGCCCATTATTCCCTAGCTAATGACTGTTAGGTTTCTAGTTTTTCTGGGTTTAGAGAAAGGATATAAAAAATGTTCGTATCTTAGATTCACATTCCCTTGTGCTTTTGGTGAATAATGTCCCCAAGTCATCCTTGCCCCCAATTAAATGTGGTTGTGACTCTTAACATCTTATTTTCCCAGAGTAATGGTAAGCTTTTAGAGAGATAGTTTTGTGACTTGTTTAGCTGATGATTTACATAAATGAACATGCACAGTAAATTCTTGCTGAGTTGGTGGGCAGTTTGTATACTTAATCTGTGCTGGAGCAGTGGAGAAAATGACATTTTGAAGAGGGTGGCAAGGTCTGCTCTCTGAATCACTGAGTAAATGAAAAGCGCTAAGAAATGCTGGGATCTCTAGCTTATGCGCTTGATGAAATTCCACCTTAAGATGCAGGGGAAACCCTACCTTCCAGGCCTGCAGAGATAACACTCTTTGTAATGCCCACTCCAGAGGATGTGACTGGGGCAAGCTTTCAGGTTCTGCTCTGAAAGCTGTCTCCGCTTCTCTTTAGCAGCGTGTCCCTCTCCTCTTTTCTTACAGTTTGTATTATTAGCAAGTCTATTAGAGCTTGGCTGTAGTGTAAAAGATGGCCAGTAGGTGCCACTCCCTGAATCATTTTACTGCAGGCGAAGAGGCATCAGAGCTCAACATTCCAGGGCAGGACAGATTCAGGGAACAAGAACCCCCAGGCATTTAACTGGATGAAGCAGAATGAACACTTGGGTTTTCTGAAAAGAAACCTCTAAATATATCATTGACCCGGGTTAGAACTGTTAGAGCAGAGCTTCTCAAGGGGCGGTCACAGGAGAACTGCCTCAGCATTAGCTGTCTCACTTGTTATAGTTGCGGTTTCCTGAGCTCCGAAGTAGATGTGCAGAATCAGAGTGTGTAGGAGAGCGGTGCCATGGAGCTGCAGCTTCACAAGTTGCCCAGGTGATTCTTACGTGCAATAACGTGTGAGCATCATTTAGCGTGGGCACTTCTCTTCTTCAGGGAGAGAGATAAGTAGGCACGTTGGGTTGGAGTTCAGTATCGAGGAGGCGGAGAGCAGGCAGTTTGGGGGAAATCAGAGAGTTTGTTACATTGAAAAAAAATAAAACCGGTGCTCTATTTTTTCTATCTTTATATTGTATTTTATAATGCAACAAATTTAAAGAGCAACTGTGCTTGAGATGGGGCTAGGGAAAGCAGGAGGAGGAGAGGAAATTCTTAATACATAGGAAAGGAAAGAAACAATTTGCTAATCTAATTTTTGTTTCCCTTGACAGTGTGGTGTATTCATGGCCACCGAGCAGAGCGCCTGTGATAAGCCACCGAGGTGCTTGAAGGCAGCGGTGAAGTTTAGTTCTCTTGTGGTGCTTATTAGTCATTCAGTGCTTGTCTAACTTCTGCTGATGGAGAATTTGCTATTCCAGAGCTTCACAAGTCAGGGGTCACCCCTTGCCCCTCCAATGCAATTTTCTATGCAGGAAGCATCTGCTTCTCTGCCTAATTAGAGGTCCTCCTCCTCCCGAATGACACTGGAGTGACCTGACGTGGAGGCACAATGCAAGCAAGTGCACAGAGCATGTGGACAAGTGTGTAAGGGCCTGGGCACGGAAGGGAGTCAGTGGCGAGGGCAGCTCATGGAGTCCTACCGACTATGAGGACAGAATCCAAAAGGCTTGAGAGGCTAGCTCCATCCTCAGGCGTCCTCTGCAGAGTACTGACACTGGGCTTCCCTTTGTCCTTTCCGTGCTACTGCATCTCCTCTTCCCCACCCCACTGCCTTGCAAACCTCCTGCCTCTTCTGTTTTCATGAGTGACAGAAAAGTGGATCAAAGAACTGCTAGCTTTCTTGCACCTGAGGAAGTAGGTCCATCCCATGGTGTTAGACAAGTGTGGCTTCCACCGGAATGAGGGAATCACCGACTGTAGGCTCTTTACAACTCCACAGGGAAGAAGACAAGAGTGGGAGGAATGACATATCCCCAAGGGGCTGTATCAGGTGGCATTATGGGGAGTCCTTACCAGCTTATAGCCAGAGGGAAAGCTAGGGTGAGGCCAGTTCACAGGTGCTGGGTCCGGAGGCTGCCCCAGGCACTGTGCCCACAGGGATGCTGCCAGCTGTTTCTATTTCTGGAAGCAGTTTTAGAATAAGGTCAGTATCTGGTGAGGTATTTGGAGTGCCTCAGTTGACTTTCCTACCCCCTGGGGCAAGGCCAGCCCCTGTCCTGACTCTGGGGAACGTGCCAACATGCGCTGTGATGCCTGCTTAGGAGCTGGGGCCCCAGTGCAAATTTCAGCACTGGACGGAAGAGGTTGGTGGGCACTGTGGAAGTTCCATTCTGGTAAAGGAAAGGGGGACTTCAAGACTACTCATTACAACTATGAAAAGCCTGCCAGGAATGGATGCCCAGCCTTCAGGAGGTTAGAGTCAGCAGCATTTAGCTGCCAAAGTCTCAGGCAGACTGTCAGTGTTGAGCACTAACTTGGAGTCTGATGTCCACCTCTCTCCATGTGTGTGACCTAGGGTTGGACTTTTCCTTCTGTGTGTCTCAGCTCCTTATCTGTAAAATGAAGTGTTTGGGCTTGGTGAGCCCTAAGTCCTGGCTTAATCTTATGAGTTACGAGCTCTAGTAAGATAATTCTTCTTTGGGGGGCCATTTGGGATGATGACGATTATGATGATGATGATGATGATGATGATGATGAGGGGGAGGAGGAGGAGGAGGAGGAGGAGGAGGATGCTGTTACAACAGTACTAGCTACCCAGGAGTGAAACGATAGTGAAACGCCTTATGAGGTGATGAGTTCCTTGTCACTAGAGGTATTCATGCAGCAAAGAATACATGTGAGTGATTCCAAGACAATTTCATCAGAATCACCTGATTATCGAAAAAATTGTATTCCTGGACTCTATCCCCCAGAAACTCTAATTTGGCCGGCTTAGGATGGGACCTGGAGTTTGCCTGAGAAATGGGTCTGTCCAAATGTGCTGCTGTGGAGAGGTCAGATGCTTTGGGGAAACCCTGTACACGACACCCTTTGCCAGAAGCTCACAAAGCGCAGGAGCCAGGTAAAGGTTCTGAGGAATCCGACACGGAAAGAGTCTGTCTGATTTTGATTGACTCGGTGTTTTCAGAGTTGAGTGTGGCGCTCTATTGGATAAGAGGGAGGGGGCGGGGACTCTGGGCATGAGGCTAAGGCTGCCAGCGCAGTTTCACGGAGCTCTGGAGTGCTGCTCTCGCGGGATTACTCTGTTTGATGGGAGCATCCATGACAGCACTGTCCAATAGAACGTGAGCCTCATCTGAAATGTAAAATTTTCTAGTAGCCATAGTAAAAGAAATTTTAAAAAAAGGTGAAATCACTTTTAGTAATTTATTTTAGTCTATTATATCTAAAATATTGCTATTTGAACATATAACTCATATCAGGTTATTAATGCCATATTTTGCATTCTTTTTTTTTTTCTATCTGTACTTTGGATACCTGGTGCAGATTTTATGCCTGTATCCTATCTTTGTAGGGACTGGCCACCACCAAGTGCTCAGCAGCCACAGGTGGCTGGTGGGTACCGTGTGAGACAGACCTGGGAGATCATGTTTGCTCACTTGTGGTCCAAAGCTCAGCTGTATCAGCCTCACCTGGAGCTCGAGAGAAGTGCAGATTCTCAGGCCCCACACTTGATCTCCTGGATTGGAATTTGCGTTTAGCACAATCTCGGGGATTCTGTGCACCTTAAACTTTGAGATGCTAGATGACCTCTCTTACACTTTCAAGATTTCCTGTTCTTCAAATTCTCTGTGTGTGCAGTTAGCTAGAAGTACTGTTGATGTGAGAAATAGGGGCCCCCATGTGCAAAAGTGGATGTGGTTGGGTTAGGCAATGATTACTTGGCCTCTGACCTTATAAAGGGGCCCTGAGGTCCCTGGGTGGAGGACAGATACATCACATTTTAATGAATTGTAGTCATTTGAATCTTGGTGCTGTGGGAGTCTCTTACAGGGAGACCTAACCTTGGGTAAGCTTCCCAAAGAAGCAAGGGTTATCCCTGCTGGGTGGCTCAATTGATTGGAGCATTATTACATGCACAAAAAGTTTGCAGGTTCGATTCCTGGTCAGGACACATGCCTAGGTTGCAGGTTGGATCACTGTTCGGGGAGCATATGGGAGGCAATCAATCCATGTTTCTTTCTCATGTCAATGTTTTTCTCTCTTTCTCTCTCTCCTTCTCTCTCAATAAATATATCCTCATGTGTGGATTAAAAAAAAAAAAGAAGCAGCAAGGTTTAGGATGATAACTGAAGAATGGCACAGGTGTGAGCCATGAGACTTCCAGAAGGAGGTCTTGAGGCTGGAGAGGTGGCAGGTGTCAAATGTCGAAGGGCACGTCTGCATCCCAACATGTTCTCTTGTCCTGCATCAGGAGCATTAATCTGTCCTGGTCCCCTAATTAGGCTGTGAGCTCCTTGAAGACTGAGGCTACACCCAGAGACCTACTGTTTCTCCCCAGCAGCAGTGGTGGGATGGTGCCTAGAGACTTTCAGAGCCGACTGATACATTTTCAGGAATTTTGTGAGCTGGTTAATGCACTTGGATTGCTTAAAATTGGCCATGATGACAATATTTACGCTATGGAAATTGGTGAATGCTATAAACCTGGGTCCGTGTGTTTTTCCTTTCAGTGCTCTGGTATTTAATTATTTACCAGCACACCCCTGCCAGCTGACACAGGGCTGACAGAGCAGGAGGCAGGAGCGGGAGAAGAAGGACTTGGAATTGGGAGACAGATGCTGGCGTGTGTCGCTGGTCGAGTTATTTAGCCTCTTTGAACTTCCATTTTCTCGTTTATCAAATAGGGATATTGAGACAGATTTGAGAGAATGGATGTGAGAAATAAGTGAGAAGAGCTGGTAAAGCTAGAGCCGCCAGTTCGGGTCAGACAAACCAGACCTGCTGTCCATCTCTGGATTAGGCACGTGTACTCAAGAACCGGAAATGTCTATTATCTGTTCCTTTTGCATTGTCTGTGATGACAGTTTTCAATTTACCTTATGAAATATAACGGTCTATGTTGTGTTTAATTTCACAAGCCATCTCCCAGTCCTCTTGGAAGAAAGTGGGATCTATGCCTTTGTGTAAAGCACAAACTCCACAAATAATTGTTCCTTCATGTCACCCCAGCCCCTCCATGACCCTGTCTTTCCACCCCGTATCCCACAGCTCTGAGTGGAAGATCGGTCTTTCCCTTCGACTGAACAGACTGCCCCAGCCCTTCTCCATGACAGCAGGAAGAGGGCTCTCATCCTCGGGGCTCCCTGAAATGTATGATTCGATTTTGTGCGGCTGCACTGCTGCGTTGTTAACCCCCACGCCTCGGGGAGTATGCGGCTGAACAGCACCCTTCTTCCTCTGCAGCCTGTGCTGATATCACCATTTCCCCAGGAGGAGGGACGACGGTGTTCTCCTTCCCTGGGGTCTGCTGCGTGTTGATTATTTAAGGATAATATTTCTGGCAATGGAGCAAACGAGGCGGGAAATGGCTTTTGCGGGTGATTAAATGCTGAGATGATGTGGCAGCTTCTGTCTGTGGCCATGAGTCCCAGTTACCTGACAAGGAAGAAAGATTTGGCTCAGAGTCCATCTGTGAGCCTTGGTCCAGAGGGCTGTGGGCGGGAGGAATGACACTCAGGACATTTAGGACCAGGAGCCAAGGACACAAAGGGAACAAGCAGGGACCATCATGGGTTCTGGTCCTGTCATTGCTGCAACTTGACGTGTCACCTTGAGCAAGTCATTTTCCATCTGCGCCTTAGTTTATTCTCTATAAAAAGATGGGCTTGACTCAGTGATTCTCAGCACTGAGATTCTATGATTTTATAAAGTTCACCAACAAGCAGAGATATTCCTGTTTAGGCTTGTTTTATGTTCTAATTCCCAAGGACACATTTCTAATGGATTGTACTCCAGAGACTCTAATTATTTCTTGTTAGTCACGAATAGTTTAATAAGCAGCAGAAAGCCATGAGAAGTCTGGTGGGCGTGTATGTTCTGTTTACGAGTGTTCTGGGAATTCAGTTTAACTTAACCAGTGTTTATTAAGTGTCTACTCTTGAGATGAAGTGTGGTGCATTAGAAGCAATGTAGGATTTTGAGCTGAAAACCTGGGTTTCAGTCTGTGATTTTCTGTTTGTTAGCTGGGGCTCTGGGCTCTTAAGCAACTTCAGAGTTACTTTAATTCTCTGAGTCTCAGTTTCTGCAGTTATAAAATAGAAATTCCTTCCTCATTGAGGGATACATGAGAGAATGTGTCTAGAGCACATAGCTCAAGGCTCGAGACAGGGACATGCTTGATAAATGTCATTCCTTTCCCTGTTAGGTTGCAAGCCTTGATTATGTGTTAGGAATACAAAGATCCATGTACGTCAGGGGGGTTTTGCCTGCAAGACATCCACTGCGCTTCAGAAAGACAGGCATTCACCCAGTCTGTGATAAGGTATCCATCAGCACTGGCGGTAAGGATGCGATGACTGGGAGCACAGAGATGAGATGTTCAGTTCATAGAATCCTGAACTAGCAAGCCAGTGGCCACGGTGCTCCCAGTGACAGTCAGGAAATGGAAACACGGCACAGCTGGGACCAGTTCTGTAAAGACAGAATGATGGACTTCATTGGTGCTTTGGCCTGGGGCGAGGCGTGGCACTTAGACTTTCTCCCTCTTGGCAGCACGGTGCTTGAAGTCTCCCAGATAGAACAGCATGGGCACTTATGTAGGCACGTGGAAGGGTGGTGGGATTCTCCAGACTAGAAGAAATAGCCCCCTGAAGCCAAGGACTCTGACTTAGCTGGGAGACAAGGTCTGCTCGCTTGAGCGACAAGAAGTTAGAGGCAGAGCATGTTGCTGCTTCTGACCAGAACAGGGGTATAATAATGTAGCACTTTCCCTCTGGCCCTACTTTCTTTTCTTTCCTTTCATTAAATAAGCAGGTATTAAATACTTACGTCCAAGTGCTAAGGATCTTGGAGTGAACGATCTTGGTACTTGCCTCTGGAAGATTCCAGTCTGACAGGGGAGACAGAAACATCAACAAATATGCTTAGCAAAGACTGATAGGTGCTAAGGACATGGGGACAGAGTGTGGGGACCAGGGGCAGGGTACGAGGTAAGAACCTACCTGGATGTGAGAGGCATGTGATTGCACCAAGGCACAGAAAGAAGGGGTTCACGGAGTCCATAGTGGGTGCAGGAGGCTTTCTGAAGGAAGAGATGTCAGCACTGTTTACTCAGACCTTTCTTTAGACCCTCGCACTCTAAAGTGCCATAGAGTTCTCTAACACTCCCCAGGGTGGGGGAATTCTTTTGTCTACTTTGAGTTCTTTCTGCCAGGCCAGCTCCATGTTGCCAGACATCGCAAGGGTCGTTGGAGTTGGCATGAAGCCCTCATCTGAAAGTCAATCGCATTTGCCTTTTGAAAATGGGACAAGACATTTGTGCTTAATAGTTGGGAATTTCTGTTGTTGGCTTGTTGGAAACATTTCTTTTTCTTCCAGGTCACAGTCAGTGAAATAAGATTAATTTGAAATGGAATTAACTGTCTGTTCTGTGTAGGACAACCTTGCCAAATAATTACACCAAATATAGTTTGCAAGGAAGGTTGTCTTTTTATCTTTCTTAAAGGGCAGCCCAGAGCGGGCACACACACACACACCATTCCTGCCCCTGAGAACCAGTCTGTCCTCGAGCCTTTACCCAGGATCTCTGCGTCAGCTCGTCCTTCCCTGAGGACCTGGGTCAGGCAAAATTGCAGTAATCTTGTATCTCAGAACTCAGAGAACCTTTCTGGACCATCGTTGTTGAAGGTATCAGCTTTAATAAAAATAAAAGTACCTGGGCTTATTCAGCAGCAAGAAAAAAACCCGAATAGCCTCAGACAATCCTGCATAGTCCTTCTTTGTTATATGATGACAGAAAGAGAGAGAGAGAGAGAGAGAGAGAGAGAGAGAGAGAACCACATGGGGGAGAGAGGTGCTCCTAGAATGAGGGGAGCAGTGGAGCGTTAGGAAGTGGAGACATTTTTTGCTCGTCACACATGCCCAGGTCCCAGTGGGGCTGTGCCATCGCAGATACCTATGGCTGTGTCCTCCTTCTGGAAGCCCTAGGGCTGAGCTTATCCTGTGACCCTGTCATCTTATGGTTAGGAGGGCTGGCTTACCTTTGAGGAACTAAGAACTCAAGATGTCCCTAGAGATATTCTTGCTGAACATGCTCATAGTGTGAATGAGGAAGCTGAGACCCAGGCAAGGGAGAGTCAGCCATGGCGCACTGTCTTCTGACGAGTGCGTGGGGGGCGTGAGAGCCTGTGGCCGAGTCCAGGGAGCGGCTCCCCAGTCACACACTGAGCCGATGAGAGCCGGCATGCTTCCCACGGCCCCGTTCCCACTTGCTTTAGTTAGGTGAGGGTGTGAACTGAGCAAAGGCTGGATGTCTCTGCTGGCAACGGCTTTGCTTTCGTAACCTATCCTTTCTGGCCCCCCATCTCAGTGGTTTTCAACCAGGGGCAAGTTTGCCTTCCAAGCGACATTCAGAATATCTGGAGACACTTGTCACAGTCAGCGGGTGAGTGCTACTGGCATCTAGTGGGTAGAGGCCGAGGATGCTGTTACACATCATATAATGCGAAACAAAAAATTACCTGGCCCCCACCGTCAATAGTGCTGCTCTTGAGAAACTGCGTATCTGATGACGTGTGTGTATGTGTGTAGGGAGAGCACATTTGTGAGAGAGGAGAGTTCAGTGTGACTGGGCTTTGGCTGAATTAGACTCCTGTTTTATAGACTTGCCCAGGCATCCAGATTATACATCTAGTGTGTTTAAAAGGATACATTCCCAGGTCCCGTTTTACCTTTCCTGAATCAGAATCTCCATGGGTGGGCCCAGGAATCTGTATTGCCACTCGGCTCCGAAGGTAATTCTGGCATGTATTCTGCTTTCATAAATAATGAATTGAGTAACAGCGCTGGTTGAACATTTGTCATTTGTTCATTCAGATAAATCTGGATATTAACCTTAGCTCTGCCATTTGTTAACTAGGTGACCTTGGACAAGTCTCATATTCTCTGAGCTTGTACTGTCTCCTCAAAAGAAAGACAGTCATATCTATCTCATGGTTTGCAGTGAGCATACAAGGAGATAACCTGCATCAAAGCTCTTATCAGATGAGTCTACAGTGTTTGATAATAATGAGACCTAACAGTCATCAACCACTTCCATTCCAGGCACCATGTGAAACGCTCTTGTAGCATTTTTTCTACTTAGCTTCACAGCAGCCTCGTTTTATGGCTGGGGCACATTCTGGTTCCTCTGAGGGTGGTAGGCTGAGTAATGCCCCCCAATGAGTTGTCCATATCCTAATCCCAGGAATCTGTGGGTGTCACCCTGTGCGGCAAAAGCAACCTTGCAGATGTGATTAAGATAAGGGCCTTGAGATAGGGAGAGTATCCTGGGTTATCTGGATATGCCTGATATCATCACAGGGGTCCTTACAACAGAGAGGCAAGAGATCAGAGGAAGTAGGAGACACCACGGTGGAAGCCAGAGGCTGGGGCCATTCGAGGAAGGGGTTGTGAGCCAAGGAATGCTGCTGGCTTCCAGAAGCTAAAATCAGCGGGAAGGTGGATTCTTCCCTAGGGCCTCCGGCAGGAGCCAGCCCCAGCGACACCTTGACGTTAGCCCCATGAGACCCATTTTGTTTTGGACTCCTGACTTCCAGAACTGGAAGGGAATAAATGTGCGTTGTGCGTAAGCCACCAAGTTGTGGTCATTTGTTCGAGCAGCCATCGGAAACTAATACACGTACCCATAGTCTCACATCCAGGAAGCCTGAGTGGTAAAAGGGAGTTTAGGCCTACCTTGTGTAAGTGGTTAGAGGAGACGCACACACAGACGAAGGCTGGGAGGGTTCACATCCAGGAGCGAATGGAAACCGTGAGAGGAAAGGTCGAGAGCGAGGAGTCTTCCCGACTGCTGCTGTTAATCCCGAGGGCCTTCTCCGAGGGTGTGGGAAGGCCGCTGCTCTCAGAGTTCTGCAGCCCATGTCCTGTAAAGACACTTAGGTATCTTGGCAATGACTTCTCTCCTGCCCGGTGATCCCCTGACCCCTTAGATGTTCAGCTTTCCGTCTGGTCTCCTGCCCTCTATTTACTCCCCAGCTGGAACAGCGGCTCCTGCTGCTGGCTTACCTGTTCCAGAAGCACCTTTTACCTCCACCCCCGACCTCATGACTGATTAAACCGGATGGCAGGAGGGGCCCCTCTTCGTTCCCTGTCTTTTCCACTCTGCAAGTCTCTATTCTCCTCAGTCTCACCCTGCACTACCCCTCGTCAATTGATGAGGGCGGTGTTAAGTGCTGACAATCATGGTTATTCGAAGTACAAATTATTTAAGGAGATGCGCACATCTTTCACCTGTCATTCATCAGAGGGCGGCTTGACGGATGTATTAACCTTAAGCGCGTTGCTGTTCTGTCGGTGGGAAGGAGGAAGAGGCAGAGCGGGTGGGGCAGGGGGTGGAGGTGGGGGTGGAGGGTGGTACAAAGTATTGAATTGTCTGCCTGGTGGAGGATTGGGAAGAATTGCCTTGAGAAAAGAGGCAGATTAAAAAAATAAAAGCTGAGCGTAATTTGATAGAGTATTTTTGGCTCTGAGACACTGAATTGGAAATGCAAGGAGAACTCAACTCGCACGTCACATATTCAGAGGCATCTGTGAGCACATGGACCAATGTGATCACTATAATTATAATACTAATAAGTGTTCTCTCATGTTGTGACTTGCGTAGGTCACCCTGAGATGAGAATGTGAAGGGGAAGAAAGAAAGGAAGGGAAGTTATTAATAAACCTTACACCCCCCCCCTTGGAGTTTGTTCGCCCCTTTCCCACGCCGAGCCCCTCCGAGCTCGCCGCCCTTACGCAGGCTTCGATGACAGAGGAGCCTGCTCAGGCTGGCGTCATGAGCCCTGGGTAACCCCCTTTTTTCCAGAGGCGCTGTTTTCTTAGTGGGGGGGCCAGTTCTGGTTCTGCTCCCTGCTGGACCTGGAGGGGCTTCTGATCCCAAGCCAAATTTTCCTCTTGTGGGGTAACGGGTTTGAAATCGGATCCCTGGGTGAGATGGGAGATAAGGTGTATCTTTCCTGGAGTATGCTGAACTCAGGCTCAGAAGCCAGTTACGTTCAGAGGGGGGCCGGGCCAGTGGCCAGCTGAGATGAGCACCAACCAGGAGTTCCCTGTGTCTTTTGTCAATCATCAAATATTTGCTGAGTGTCTTATAGAGACACAGAACTGTCAGGTAGGATCTCTCCTCCGGAGCTCACTGTTGTCTTAGGTAGAGAATAAAACACGTAGGTCCTAGCTATAGAATATTATTATTACTTTTACCAGGACTGCTAGAAAAAATATCATTCTCTAATATCAGAGAGCAATATGATTGTGAGATTCCATTATGTAGCTTTATTAGTAGTACATGCTACGGCCAGCAGAAAATGAGTATCAGTGGTGATTACAGATGGTAGAAAACTCTGTAGGCAGGTGTATAGTGATACTGATATCTAACATCTACGAAATGTTTTATAGCTCATACCCATCTTTATGTCTCATCAGATCTTCACAATAGCCAACCGCAACCCAGAGAAGTTAAGTAGCTTGCTTATATCACACAGCTGATAAGTGTAAGAGTGGGCATTCGAGCCCCTTCTGACACCAAGGTCAGGACTTGTCCCACCCATCACTGTTGCCTACCCCACAGATTGCTATATATTTGTAGGGGGGCACATGTATCTCAGTGCTTTTGTTTCAAAGTCCTTTCACATCAGTCATCTTATCTGATTCTCACAGAGAGAATCTGAGGTAGGGTTGGGTTTGTTCTGGGCATTTCAGAGGCAGTGGCTTGTTGGAGGACATAGCTGTGAGCTACCCACTAGCTTATATGTTGGTTGGGGGAGTCATTGGATTCCTGGAGAAAACATGCAAAATATACACACATGCCCCACCCGGAGAAGAAAAGAAGAAAAGCACACAGAGCAAACAAAAAGAACGCTTAGCCAGGTCACTATCCCTCACTAATTGCCAGTATCAGGTGTGCTTTCCTGCCTTCCAGAGAGATCCCAGCAGATGAGGCATGGGGTTCATCTGGGGCCTCCCTCTCCTCCTGCTGGTCATCACGCCCGGCTGGGCACATACAGTGGTGCGGGGTTTTGATATCAGGGTAGATCTTCCTGCCTCTCTTCCCTGGATCCGAGGGGTCCACCCCATTCCTCTTCCTTCATGAGGAGACAGTGGAGTCTCCTTCACACTAAGGAACCGAGGTGGAGTTAAGAGGGAGTTACCAAGCTCCACAGGCACGGGGCTGGTTTTGTTTCTGTGTGCAGGGTGGAGTGCGGGTGTGCCCAGACACACTCACAAGCACGTCTGGGCTGAGCTTTCCTGCCACACTCAATAATCTGGTGCAAGAATCTGTTGTCTCGTGCATGGATCATTTAGATTACCAGTTCCGAGGCGGCTTTATTATTTTAAACCCTTCTTTATGATATTTCCTGTGACTGACAGGCACTGTCATATTTCTGCCTGATACGCACTGAGCCTGGAGCTGTTGACTTGGCTTAGGGATGTGTCACCTGGTTGTCATCTACTGTCGCTCACCCACACTGAGCCCACTGTTCATTTCAGCTGGCCTGCTTCCATGACGAGAAGGCAAGAGCTGGGGAAGCCAGAGACAGAGCTGGGAGACAGAGAGTGCAGGGCCGCCCTTTGTCTGGGGATGTATTGCTTCTCTGCAGTGGGCTGCCCTGAGCGTCTTGTCCCTAAAAACAGGGAAGGCACTGTAGTGCTAGTAAGACTTTCAGAGGAGACTGGAAAGGCATCTAGCACCTTTCTCGTCAGTGAGGTAACCACATCTTCCAAATGATCAGCAGCCTGTTCTTAGATATAGCTGTAGAAATGAGGAGATCACCCCATTCCTAGGCAACTCATCCTATGTAGGGTTGGCTCGTGTGTCCCTATGTTTAGTGAACGTGTGGAGAAATGAGAAGAGCGCTGGGCGAAGAGCCGGGCTCCAGGCGGCGCTCATCTCCTGACTCTCTTACTGTGAGCAGTGGGACCTCGGGCAAGTCCCGTATTCCTTCCGAGTTTCGGTGTCCTCTGCCTGCGAAATGGGGGAATTATGTTTCACATGGTGCTCTGAGAAGCCTGGGCTTTCTGGAAGATTCCTCGGGGACTGCAAAAGAGGTGTTGGGTGGGATTCTAGCCATTCTAAATGATAATAGTTAGGATTCTGTGTTTTATATGTTGAGCTTTGAGTAAATGATTTTTGGAGATAAGTTTAAAAAAATAGATAGGTCCTTTTCCATTCTAATTTTTTTATGATCTTTGAAATCTGGGGAAACTACAGTGAAGTCAAGACAGTAGAATAATACTGTGTGAAACCCATTTTACAAAGGACAATTCTAACTTCTCTTACAAGACGGCCTTCCTGCTATCTCCGGCTTTTCTGAAGCCCAGGCACGCGGGTTGTGAATGTGAATGTCTGTTCCATCCAGGGCAGCCCTGGCCAGAACGGCGAGCTCAGACAGGTTGGTCTGGGGGTCCTCTTCCCTCACCTTCTCTCCTGAGTTGCTCCCTCCTGCTCCTAGGGTCCCTGTGGCTTCCCACCCCTCACGTGGCGGGACGTGGCCAGCTCTCACCCTGAGGAAATTACCGGATAACTTTGCCCTGGAAAACGTGCTCACTGATGGTGATCTAATTTTAATATCTTCCAAAATATTTGGGAGTTTTGAAATATGGAAGTCTAAACCTGGTTTCAAAAAAAAAAAAAAATCTCTAGTGATGAAGTCTGAGGCTCTCTGATAACTTGCATTGCAGGAAGTACTGTGTCCAGGGGCTGCATCCCTCAGCTTCTTCTCTATCTCTTCCTCCCAGTGTTTGCTTTAGAGATATATTTCCAATTTGCCTTACAGATGTGTTTCCAAAAGTAAATCCCTTGGACTACTATTCCTAAATGCTCTGAGATAAAAGGATTCTGCGGCCAAATGCCTTGGGGAGAATGCTGGGTATTATGTTTCCCTCTTTGGGAGCCACAGTACCCCCTGATCTATTTCAGACTCTGAGAAATCCATCAGGGGAGAGTCCTGTTTACCTTTGTTTAATCCAGTGTTTCCCAAACGATTTGACCACAGCATTCTATTTATTTTTCTCTAACAACTATTCACATTCCTCAGAACGGGTGTTTCCCGGGGCTTGGTTGGGGAATTCTAGAGTAGTGGGTCTCCTTGGTGGCAATTTTTCTCTCTAGGGGACATTTGACAAGGTCTGGAGACATTTTTGGCTGTCACCCTTTGTGGGGGGAGCGCTCCTGGTACCTGGGGATGCTGCCTCACACCCTTAACGCACAGGATAGCCCCGCACAGCAGAAGTGCCTGGCCCAGGACGTCGGCGGGGCCCAGGCTGAGAAACCCTGTTCAGGAGAGAGTCAGGGACGGGGTCCGCCCGGTATTTAAATGCAGTGCAAGGCCCTGTGAAATCAGGCCTGTTGTGGCGAGGACTGCTGTTTGGACGGTGCTGAAGGAGGTGATCTTTCCCTGAATGCCCCACAGCAGATCCAGAGCTGAGCACTCAGCTTCCCCGAACCCCCAGTGTGGGCAGGGTGACAGGCCTCTTGTCACTGCATGGCATCTGGGCTCAGGGCTGACATGCCACATCACTTCACTCTTGTCCTCCCTTCCCAGAATCGAGCAGCTTAGCACCATTATAGGAAGAGACTGTCTTCCCAGCTTGCACGCTGAGCTTTATTTATTTCTTTAATCTTGCTTCGAGCCTCTTTTCTTATTCTTGGACTGACAGCCCTTGGTTGCTCCTTCTGGAGACGTTGACTTGGTGGGGGAAAAATGTGCTTGCTGTCAAGCACAGGAGCGTTGCAGGGACTGGGATTCTTTAAGTCCTGGTGATTTATCTGTTTCCATAAAGCAGAGCCATGATGCTTGTTAGTCAGCAGAACTCACACCTGCAGCCTTTCCCCTGCACCCCTCCCCGCTCAACCACGCTCCACATCAGGGAGGAAAGACAAGAGCGTTCCACTTCTCAGGCTTTCTGATTCTCTAAGTCGGTGAACGTGGAGTTACTTGAAGCCATGACTTCCTTTGAGAATATGATAGAAGGAATGGAACGTGCAGAAAAATGCATACAGATTCATGCACATACTTTGGCATGTGATTCGAGGTGGTGCACGGACCTCTGTGTTCATGAATTCGGAATTCGTCGTACGTAAATTATGGGACCCTCCGTGGAGACTGCGGATGCTTTTGTGGCTGTGTGTCGAGCAGCATCAAAAGCATATCCTCACTCTGCTAAATTATCATTCCCCCAAAACAGCAGTTCTCTGAGACCAGGGACTGAGGTGCCTTCTTTCTTCGGGGCATTCAAGGGAAGGAGGCACCTCAGTCCCTGGCCTCAGAGAACTGCTGTTTTGGGGGGATGATAATTTAACAGAGTGAGTTAGTAACTTGGGTTTAGCTCATTCATTCATTCATTCATCACAGATTTATTTAGTTTTTGTCAAGTACAGTATTAACCACTGGGGAGACAGTCTTTCTTCTCAACAATAAAGAATATAGAAATTAAAAGAAAGACAAAAAATGAAGAAAATTGACTCCTGAAGGTAGAAGCTGCGAGGAGGGCTTCGGCTCAGGTGCAGAGCACGAACCGAGTGAGCGTAAGCCGTTCGGGCCCCGGGCCCGTCTTTCCTGGGCGCTGGCTTCGCTGCTCTAAAATCTGTCTGCTGGGTCTGTAGACTTGTGCAGCATCTGACAGGGCCTGCCTTGGTGTCTGACACCTCGCCCTGGACTCAAGCTTGGACTGAAAGCCCTTTAGGAAAAGATCCAGAACCTTCCAGTGTCCCAAGGCAGCATAGCTCGCTTCCTTTTTTCTCTATCCTCTGCAGAGCAGGGGCCACTTGGATGATGTCCTGTAGTCGTTATAGGCGAAGAGCAGAGGACACAGAGGGTTCCAGCTGGGGTCTTTAGGACTTGGCTCCCCAGTTATGGCCCGAAGCTCCTGCCTTTTTTTTGCTGAAGGAGGAGGACACAAGGCAGGACGGGGTAGGAGAAGCTTAGTGGGATCATGCCCTTGGTTCATTGCTGAACCTAGTAGGGATAGGGCTGGCCTTTCTGATCACATGTCCTTAGCGAGGGGCTCGCTGATGAGGTCTTTGTAGAGAGAGAACTCTGTAGAATGATGATCTCTCTCGCAGTGAGTCGTGTCGATGCCACGGTCACTCCTGTTTGTCTCGGTCTGCCTTATTTCGGCTCTATAATGAATCACAACGAATCCAATAAAGTAACGAGACCCCGCCTTCTGGCTAGGACGCATACTTTAGGCAGCCTTGGAAGAGGTCGAGCTCGCCCGCTGGAGCCGGCGAGTACTTTGAACTCAGCGACAATCCGGCCTCACCACCTGATGCTCTTGGGCAGGATGGGCTGGAGGAATTTGTGTCTGCACAAGGTTGTGACATTTTCACCTGAAGAGGGACAGTGAAGTTCACAGTAGCTGGATTCAAAGGAGAAAATTTTCCATAATATGTACCTCTTCGTTCTTTTTTTTAAAAAACGCCCAGCCCTACTCTACTCTAGCTCCGAATCCCCAGCGAACTGCAGCGTAGGGAAAAAAACCACACAGAAATTACATCTGTAAGCAGGTAATGAGAACCAGATACAAGCAGGCAACTCTCTGCCTGTGAGAACGGGGGTTACAATTACAGATTTATATGGCTTCATTTTCTGCTTTCAATATAGCTTGTCGACGTCTCAAACTGAGAAGCCCATTGCTGTGGCCGGGGCCGCCTCCTCCTAGCTCCTGTGTCAAGAGAGATTTATTATTCTTATAGACTCTGCTCATATCAACTCCCTAAAGAGGGGCCTACAGAGGGAGGATTTTATTTTATTTCATTTTGCTGAGAACCACGGCTCTGCAGAGACGTTTATTTTGTCTCTCGGGGGAAGGCTCCTGAATCTAGGTGAAGAAGGTGGGGAAATTGAATCAGGTAGAGGCTGTGTTGAAAGAAAACTAAAATGGAGCCAAAAGGCCATTTATTGCTGCATTGTGGGAACAGAAAAATTGGAACAATAACCATAATGTCTGTCAGTTGGGAACCAGTTGAATCAATCACGGTCCATCCATAAACTAGAATACTATGCAGCTGCTAAAAGGAGCAGGGGAATTTATTTCCACTGATAAGGTCTGATCCCCAGCGTGAAGTGAACTGAAAAAATGAGGGTGATGCAGTGTTTATAGCATGCTTCCATTTGTATAAAAGTAGCACTGATTTATAAATGTGTACCTTGCATCTGCAAGGGTGATCTCTGGGATGATTCACAAGATATTTGTAATAATATTTGCCACGAGGGACATACTTGATCGAGGGGGGGCGAAGTGGGAAAGCTTTATGTAGAAAATCCTTCTGTGCTTCTGGATTTTTTTTTTGTTTTTACTATGCTTGTATTACTTTCTCAAAAATCACTTAAGGCTAAAAAATGAATTTTGAATCTCATAATGCCTAGCAAGGTTTGCTTTTGGAAGGATGAGCAAATTGTGGTTTGAATGTGACTAACCTAAGCTACCCAGAAATGAAGAGTTGTCTCCAGGAATTCCCATTATTGTGTGGGATTTATTACTGCTAATGATAAGTAAGAACTGGGATCTGTCAGGTGAGGTACGATTTTACCTTCATTTATGGGGATAAATCGAGTACATTATGGCCCACATAAATTGCATTTATACCACACCGATTTATTATGTGCCATCTATTAAAGCTTGGACATCCCTCCTAATGACATCATTGTTTCCACTGCTCGAGCTCTCTGCCTGTTCTACAACACCTTGTTATTCTTCAGCACGATTGGGGTGCTTAATCTGTTTCTCTGGGGCTCTCAGAATTTCTTTTCTGTGAATCAGGGGTCAAGAGGTAACGTAAGTATTTGGAGTGGCCAAGTGGGAGGCAGTAACAGTGGTGAGGGCTTTGGAGACCAGAGTGGCATGCCCCTCTTGGAAACAATCAAATTCTTGAAAAAATCTGCAGGTTGTAGCTTGTTCAAGGTCTGGAATGCCACGCGCCCTTTCCTGGACCTTTCTCTGATGTCCTGTCTTCCTCCTTCAGCGGTACTCAGCTCTGCACATTAGAGAGAAGCTTCGCTAGTCAGAAAGTGTCCTCCTGGGCGCTGGTGTTGAGAGTCTATGGGGCAAAGTTGGCCGAAGAGCCGGGAGACAGCCTGACTCTGTATGTCTGCACACTCTGCCCCAGATTGTGGAGAAGGCGTCTCATCTTTCCTGCTGGACATCTGATTCCGGGAGGGCGAGGCTTTGTTCATTTCCTCACTCAGGGCAGAGGTTTGCACATCTTGCCCTGAGCTGTTCTTCAGAAACCCAGGTCGTGCAGGGCATTACTAGGTTATAGCATTGCAGTTGGGAAGTTCTCTTCCCACGGCGGGTTTCTGTGACAGGAGAAGTAAAAGCTGGAGCAGAATTGCTGAGAAAATGCAATAAACAAATCGAATCATTCTTAGCACAGTATGTATTCAGAATAAGGACTTGAGAAGCGTTAGAGAAAATTGGTTGCCCTCTGAAAGCGTAGCTGCAGAGTGGAGGTGAGCACTTGAGTTCGTCCTGCCCTGAGCCCTCTGCTGCACCCATATAAACAGTATCCGGTACCTGTGACTTGAGGGACAAGGTTTCTTCTGTCTGGTTTTCTCTGTCTGGTAGGGATCTTGGCCGCCTCAATGCCCAACTTTGCCAGATAATTCAGGACTTTCTCCCTCATCCTGTCTTTTCTTTATGGTTTGGCATGACTCAGGGGACTCCATGCCAGGGCTGCCATAACTCTGCTCAGGAACCCACCTGTGCAGGAGTTTCTTCCCCAGAACAGGAGCGCGAGAGCCCATCAGCTTCCACATGACACTGCCCCTCTCCTCTGCAGAAGCGCCAGTGTGCAGACTGTATCCGACTGCTCTCCACAGTGCTAAATAACACTGTACAGCAGACAGCAGCTCCTATAAATTACTGAAAACTGTACTGAAAAGACAACGTAGGGTGCATAAATTCAGGTTTTCAGCCAAAAGCCCATTAACTTAAGGCAGGCAAAAAGGAAGGAAGAACATTAACAAGCCACTTCCCAGTAGGAGTTTGCAGTGGATAGGGAAGTAGGAGAAGGGATACCGCACCCCCCCCCGCCCCACCCAATGCTATAATGGAAAGAAGGCCAGAAAGAGGAAAAGAAACAAGAGATTTTTTTCAAGATGGTAGGAGAGAGAAATCTTATGGTCCTGAGTTGGAATCTCCAGGTAGACTGATTACCATCGGAAGATCCCTTTGTTTCCACCTTCGGCGAAGCCCTTCCCTGTCTCTGTCGTTATATAATTCACCCACTTAGTGGCCCATATGCCACCTCCTCCCTGAAGCCTTCCCTGACATTTCAGATGAAATCAGCTTTCCCTCGTAGGATTTAATTAACTCTGTTTTGTTGCTCATCTCCCTCGTAGTACTGTGCTGACTTTCTACCCTCACAGTGGTTATTTGTATCCTTGGTTTTCTTTTCCCCCTATAAACATATAAGGCCTCCGAAGGCAGAGATTATGACTTGGTAATTGACAATTTAGTGACCATTTCAGTGAATGCTTATTATATACCATTCCCAGTGCTAGTAGGGGATACTTACATGAGCAAAATGTGGCCTTAGCACTAATAGCATTTATCTTTAGCAAAATCAAGTATGAGTATGGTTCTTTGCATAATATACATGCATTTGCAATCTCTATTAAATGAACCAAGTTCAACCCTCTCTTTTCTGCTCAAGGATGAGGAAATTGAGGTCCCTGGCTACTTGACCTTCGTAAGATGACACTCCTAATTTGCATAAAGATGGAAACTCAGGCAACTCTTTTCTTGCTCTGTTTTATAGTCTATGAACCGTGCCATTCTCTTGGCCAGTTGTCTCATGGGTGGGTAAGTGGAGCCGGGAGAGCCTGAAACAGCCCTGAACGATAGGTGGGAATATAACTTCCAGGGTGCACTGAGAGCTAAAGAAAGAAGATGCAGGGGCTGGTCAAAGCAAGGCCAGTGGGATGGTGGGTATGTCTGAGAAAGACTATAAAACTGTTTCATGAACTCAAGAGTAGGCCTAGGGAGGAGTGAGAGGGCTGGGGCTGAGAAAGTCAGATCCTGGGCTCCGTTGACTGGGGAAGTCAATGACTCCTATAGCTAGCTTCCTCTTTAACTGGTGCATTTGCAGGTGTTTGTAGATTTGTGAGGCACTGTGGACTCAGAGCCCTATAAACAAATATATACCTGTCCAAACAGAGCTTAAATCAGTCCCTTGTCAAACTGGAAAAATAGCCTTTCCTTTTCCTTGTTGCTATGGAGGTAAGTTAGAAGAGGAAGAAAGCTCAGGCAGCCATTTCATCCAGCCCTCTGCCTTTATGCCAGTAAAATATTGCCTGTATTTAACAGATGACTTAAATAAAACGGCTTGGGGGGTGAAAGGGTCTAAAACCACCCAGGAGAGATCGCTAGTTGATGGTAGGCCAGTGGTGATCAATGATGTGTAGAGTGGCCGTTTTGTGAATTTTTTTTTTTTTCCTGATTAGGATTTTGGTAGAAGAAAGCCCTTAGTTCAGCTGAAACCCAGTCTTCTCAGGGACTGACTCTAAGGCCACCCCTTCCAGCCTCTGCTTGGAACACAAGAGCACTGGTATCTCAAGGCTTTGCACTCTGGTTGCTATGCGTGGGTGACAGAGACAGACTTAGAGGGGGAGCCCATGCTGCCCTGAGATGGTCTGGAGCTGGAGCAGTCACAGGGACCCGAGGCCAGGGTGTCTCCGTAGCCCTTCTCTCTTTGTACATGTTGATGCCTAATGGATCATTCAGAGCTCTCTGCAACCCGGAGAAAATTGGAGCTCTTTCCAAATCGGGATTCTGAAGGTGACTATGGTCAGAGCAGATATTTATATTTTCTATACCTCCGTCCATAACTACACCAGTAACTAAAATCTTTTTCCTGAGACCACGGTTGTTTTATTTCTGTTTTGAAATCAAATCAGAAAGAAGAGAGAATAGATTGGAGGCATTGGTGTAGAGGGAAGCTTGGACCAGTGTCTACACTCCCTTCCAAGAGACGCTCATGTTTTGTGGGTGATTCTGGTTTGAATTAAAACCTCAGGGCCCAAGAAATGTCATAGTTCTCCTAAAACAGCATGGGCCTATCCTGCTAGAGGTATCCAGGCCACAGGGCTTGATGCAAAGGTGGCAGAGAAAGTGAGACGGGCTTCCCCACTAACGCAGCCTTGCCGCTCTTACTCTGGTACTCCTGTGATATGTGCTTGGTTCCTTTTTTTTTTTTTCTTTTTTGACTGCATCCCATTCTGTTTTGCTTCACTAGGTAAGCATGTTAAAGACTTTAGAAGACCATTTGGTCCTTGAAGGCAATGAGTATTTTATTCCCCTTGGATTACTCACCGCATTTATGCTGTTCTAGCAGTTAGAAGAAATGCAGTGAACATTTATCCGTATGGTCTTTGCAACATTTCCTGTTTTGGAAAGTGAACTTCTAAGTATTCTTGGTGTCAAGGTGGCTGCATTTCTTCATAATTATTATTTCCTTCCTAAGAAGATTATTCAGAGTCAGCCTTCTTCATGAAACTTGCAGTGATTCTGATTTACATGGCCTTACCATCTCTAAATCCCTACATTTTTGTGGATTGTGCATTCTGCTTTCTTATTCCTCCTCCAGCCTTGGGATGATGGTGGGCTTCTTGGGTCTTCCACAATAGCTGTGTCCCTTCTTTGGGATGGAGTGGTTTTTGGGTCACTGATTTTCCAAGTTTATCCCTTAATAAGGGATAAGTTTCAGTGCAACAATATCATGGTTGTTGGAACTTGAGGCATGTGTGTGTGCATCAGATCAACCCTTTTGGTTTTTTTATATATATTTATATTTATTTATAAATATGTATATAAATATGTAGTCTAGCACATTGCTTATATATTATATATAATTGCTTATGTAAAACTATATATGTTATATGCACACACTTTATCTCATTTTAAATCTCCCAACAAACCAAGGATAAGCATTGTTATTATCTCTATTTTTGAGAAAAAAAGAGATTCTTATCACTTTAGAAGTCAGTTATCTTGAATGTCAAATAACATAACCTCATCTCGTGTGGGTGATTTTTTTTTTAACTTAGAGTGGCTGAATAGGAAGTTGAACTCTATGTACAATGAACACAGATTCTACAATTAGGGTAATTACAGTAATGAGCCTGTACTCTTGCTCTTGCCCAAGGTCACACAGCCAGTAATCTGTGAACCTATAATTCAGTCTCATGTCTGTTTGATTCAAATGCCTCTAGTCCTTCCTGATTGAGAGGACATAGTAACCACGGAAGGCTGTGTTTAGGAATTTGGATTCTGTACCAGTGGTGACCATTGAAACCTTGATGGGGCGCTAGTGTGAGATTTGACATAACTTCTTAATAGGGTAGTGTTGCTAGGAGGCTGGGGCATGGGTGGGACACTGTGAGAAGGAAGAGGGATCCGTTAAAGTATGTGGTAGTATAGTATTCCAGGTAAAATATGAAACAAATCTGGACCGAAGTTGTGGGAATATAGAGGATGTGATACTCGGTTATCATGGCAAAGGTAGAGTTGTTAGGACTTCGTAGTGATTGATGAATCAGGTCAGCAATATGGCTTTCAGGTTTCTCTTATGGGTATTGGGAAGGACAGTAACACCATGAACTAAGGCAGAAATACAGGCAGAGGAATGGGGGTTTTACTTAGCAGAGGAGAGGGAAGGAAAATGTGTATGAGTTTGACACATCATGATTGATATACCAGTCGTTCAAAAGTTGGAGTTTTCTGGGAGGCAGTTGGGTTTATAGGACTGAAGATCAGGGAGGATTTCTGGAAGAAGGAAGGAATTTTTTATCCATTGGCACTTAGGTGGTAGGGAAACTGTCAGAGTGGATTAAATTTCCCAGGAATTTAATGTGGAGAGAGATGGAGGGCTGAAGGTGCAACCTGGCAATGACCACTATTGAAGGGGCAGAGTGAGACAGCTCAGCGATGGGGAAGCCAATGGAGATGCTGGCAGAGTGTTAGGAAAGCAAAGTCCGCTCCCTTTCCTCGCCTCAGTTTCCAGGCCAGAGACAAGTCAGGTGCAGCTGCTGTTATCCTTGGCAGCTACCTCTAAAGAGTTGTAAGATCTCCTTATCTGGATCAATCATCCCTGAATTTCTGGAACAGTCAGGATTCCAAGTACTTTGTTCTGTTGTCAGACTTTATGCCCATATTTTTGTCAGATTTTATGTCCAGGTTTTTGGTTTGGAAAGCATCAAACACTTAGTACTCTTCAGCTCTCTGGAGTGAAGCGTGAGGTATTTCCCAGTATACCTGTTTTCCTTCAAGGGTCGATGATTAAGACTTTTTTTTTTATCGTGAAGCCAAGGGGATAAAGAGCCAAGTGGCTGCTGTAGATGGGCAAGACGAATAGCGCTAAAGGGAGTCCTGGGGCTCGGAACAGGTGCCTGTGTCAGGCGGAGAGTCCTTCAGGGGGCCAGAGGAGAAATAGCTACAGCGATCCGGGGAAAAGGAACTAAAAGAGCCTCTATCAGAAGAATTTAAACAAAAGATCAAGGTATCAAAGGTAGGTTATGCGTGTGTGTAGTTGACTGATTATTATGCGGCATAGTTGAAGTGCAGATTTGGAAAGTAACTTCAAAAGACAACACATATCTACGTACCTTATTCTAAGTGTTGCAGCCAGGACAAGGGGGCCAGTGGGCAGCAAGTAGACTCAGGAGGAACCACCTTGGAGTTGAACTCCTTGGCTAAACACATTGTTCCCCTGAATGTCATAGTCTGACGCCCACACAGGGCTCGGTGAGGACGAGGAGCCTCCTTTTCTCTAACCTAAAAAAGACTCTAGGTGGACTCGGCGGGGGATAGGGAGGTGACTGAGACAAGCCAGAGTGGGGACAGCCTTTGAGAACAGTATTCTCAGGCATCTCTGACTCAGTGCCCCCTTTTCATAACAAATGTTTTGAAACACTCACTTTATAGTACTGAAATGAAATTCAGAGATAATGTAACCTGCCTACACACATAATTAAAATCAACAGAATGTTCTAACTCTGATATAAAGAAGATATAAATGGAGAGTAATTTATAACCAAATGTTTGTATTTCAATAAATGCTCAGCTATGACTACACTAGAAGATATAATGAAGTCGTCAGATGCTAGCCCTTATACAGAGAGTGATCATGAGTAAGACGGCTACAAAAGCAGCCCAATTCAGGAGGGTGGTACTTGCAATTCCAACCCTGTAAATGGTGTCATTTAGTATGTGATAAAAAAAAAAAAGACAAATACTTTTTTTGTTAAGTTCTTTAAAAAAAAAAAAGACATTCTTCCCTCACCCTACATGGTAGTTGTATGCCTAAAAACTTAGTCTATTCATACTGGGCAAAAATATTTTCTGCTTATATGTAAAATGAATTTAGTTTCTAGGCTTGGTTAATGACAAACAAGCCCTTTCCTACAAGAATGTCTGGTAATTGCCCTGACTGGTGCGGCTCAGTTGGTTGGGCATCACTTTGCAAACTCGAAGGTTGTCGGTTCGATTCCTGGTCAGGGCATACGCCTGGGTTGCAGGTTTGGTCTCAGGTCATAGCACATGTGAGAGGCAAGCGATTGATGTTTCTCTCCCTCTCTTTCTTCCTCCCTTTCTCTCTGAAGATAAATAAATAAAATCTTTAGAAAAAGTCCGGTGACTATTTCAAGCTGTATGAGATGGGAGATGATTTTCCTCTGTCCACTAAATCCAGCATTGCCTCATCCCACCAAATTTTCAAAATGCCCCCTAAGGGCCAGTAGCTCTCCTGTTGATTGCCCATACCAGGTGTTCGATAAAACATGTATAGTAAAGAAAAAAAAAAAAAGACTTGGTGATGGCCAGAAAAGACCATTTCTACTGGGAACTGAAGAGCTCCAGTTATCCTCCTCTGCATCAATCCTTGGTGCCCACAGGAGCTGTCCCCGGTACTGCGGGGACTTTGGTACAAGCTAATTTGATTCCCACAAATTAGAAAAATTTCAAACGCTACCTGTCACCATGACCTCTTTGATCCTGGCTCCCTGATCCAAGGCGCTAGTTACCAACTTCAGCTTTCTCCGAAATGAGAGTTATGTGTCCAAGAGCCGGACCCCCAGTCATGCCTCCTTGTCCTGCCTTGGATTGAGATCCTGAGCAGTGGTGTGGATTTGGCTGAGCCTTCGTGGTTGGATCAGAAGGAGGAAAGGATCACGACTGCTAAAATGTTTCACAGAAAAGTCATCAAGGAGGGATTCCCTGAGTTGTCTACCTTTTAGCTGGGGGAAGTATAGTTGTTTTCTCACGTTTGGACTTTGTAGGTTCTGAGGTTTCCATAGTGCTGGGTTTGTGAAAAGCCTGCCAGCACTATACCAGGCGTAGCCAAAGCTCTTAACAGTGTTTTCCAAAGTGTGAGACTTGTAGGAGTTCCTCTAGTACATGGATGTGGCAGTAAGTAAGATTGGTCAATTTGGTGAGAAAATTGAAATTTTTTCTGTTAGCTTTCAGTCCCTGTAGTTTGGGGATAGTGTGTCTTTCCCACCTTTCTAACACTTGTTAATCTCCTATTTTAATAAAGAAAAGGCCAGTTTTAGGCTCACAGCCCACAGCAGGGGACAGCATTGACTAGGCTTTAATGGCTTTTTTTCCTGCTTTGCAATTTTGTTACAATCACTCTGCATTTATGGCTGGTAATACTGATTTTTCCATTTTGGTAGTAAAACCAAGTTTTCTTTCAAAATCAATTAAATTTAGTAAAAAGAAGAGCCAATTTAAAGAAGTGCATTAAATTTAGTGCGGACGTTACACAGATGTAGTTGCAAGGAAGGTGGTGCATGAAGGGTTGGAGTTTAGGACACATTGTCATTTTGCATCATTGAAAGGGCAGGTGCCTGGGTATAAAACAAGTTCAGGGGCAGAGTCAGGCCACAGTCTCAAGGCATTGGCTGGTTGTCAGCTCATTAAATTATTGGTTTCTTGCACGACTCACTCCAGATTATTTACTATTCCTTTTGCTGTCTTTGTCCCTGGATAGGAAAGCAGCATGTTAATGTCTCATATAATCAGTGATGAATGGCCCCGGCCTGTCAGTCTCTGACACTCTGAGTGTTTAGTAATTTTATTATCTGCCCATTTCTCTACTCTTTGCAACCTAGCACTTATGACAAGGTGGCATTCATCTCTGATGACATGGGAAGGGCTGGGATTCCCAAGAATCATTCTGCATTTAAGGTGTGAAATTCTTTGAAAGAAGGCATTTTTCTATTTTTTTCCCCTCTTGGGTTTAGAACAAAGCAAGAAGCTGGGCCACGAATATTTGCTGCTGTAAAAATAGAAAGAGGAAAATAAATAGCCTAAATAAGATATCTGTAAAATGAAACA
Source organism: Mormoops blainvillei (assembly GCA_004026545.1). Classification (NCBI taxonomy): domain Eukaryota; kingdom Metazoa; phylum Chordata; class Mammalia; order Chiroptera; family Mormoopidae; genus Mormoops; species Mormoops blainvillei. The sequence continues at coordinate 65,034 of PVJD01000823.1, forward strand.
TTTAGTGACTAATGACAGTTGTTTAGTTAAATGTTTTCTAACTCAAAATGGAGGTAAAAGTCTTCTTCCAAATATAATTTTTACAAAAACATTGATGTTGATTGGATGCCCACCAAATAAATAAGATAAAAACAATAACAAATTGCATAGGTTTGATGGCACCAAGCTGTTTACTAAGCCAGCCTAGGCCAATTTTGCTGCTCTGAAAATGTAGCAAAATCTTGAATCAGAACCAAAGTTGTATTTCAAATGTTGAGAGACAATTCATAAATGTGCTGCCTATTTACAATATTGGCTGTACTTGTTTGACTAACTTATCTGTGTCACATACTTTTGTTTCACCCTACTCATTACAGCAAACGGTAGCTTCAGAGAGGTTAAACCAATTGTCCAAAGTCACACAGCAGGCAAAGTGGGACTGGAATTTGAATTTTATATCTCTAGATGTCTCTACATACAAAATCCATGCTTCTGGGACTTAGCTACCCTTTTCATAGAAGAACCTTTCTAGTCTGGGTGGAATATTCTGTAAGTTTCATATTTCTGCATTACCTTTATTTTTTAATTGAAAAACTCTCCCCAAAAGAAACACCTTGGGAGACTGGAAAAAAATTATCTTGGGTGTTTGAAAAGTAAAACCAAAAAAAAAAGGAAAAAGAAAAACGTACACATGTATGCAGGCGCCTAGGCCTCAACCCAGGTGGACTGGATCAGCATTTCTGAGGGTAAGGCCTGATTATCTGTCTAGCAAGCTCAGCCAGTGTGTTTGGTCATCAGGAAAGGTTGGGCAATAAGGCATATATCTCACAAAGAAACCCCAGGGGTGATATTCAAAATGTTTCATAACCAGGAAGGACCTAGGCACTGCCCAGTCTGAAAGGACACGGCTCTAGCCGGAGCAGTGTCCCAGAGGTCCTCTCAGGGCCAGGCCTTAGCGCCTGGGTGCAGGATATGAGAAAGGCGGGGAGGTCTCAGAGGAGGGTCTGGGGCTACCTGAGGTTGTTGGGCTTATGGGGAGCTTGGAGTAATAGTGTTTTACTAATGGGGCTTGGAGTGTATCGATATTTTAGCTGATGTGGCTGTATCAGTGAGTACCAGTTGAGTATCATCCCTTGTAACCCTCATGTGAGGAATTGCAAGCTGGTGGTAAGGGTCTCTGTCCAGGAGTTTCATAGTTCTCCATACCTTGAGCTATCTGCATACATTGAGAATCCAAGGGAAGCTCTTTTGAGAAATGCAACTTTGATACCACTACCCCCCCAATTAGAAACGCCAAAGCCCAGAACACGGGCAACGGCGAACGCTGGCGAGGGTGTGGAGCCACAGGCGCTCCCTTCGCTGGGGGGTGTGCAAAATGGGTCAGCCACTCTGGAAGTTACATTGGCGGCTTCTTACAAAACTAAAATGAACCCACTCTCACTATACATTCATCAGTCATGCTCCTTGGTACTTAACCAAAGAGTAGAAAACGTATGCTGCACAAAACTCCTGCACATGGATGTTTCTAGCAGCTTTGTTCATAATTGGCAAAGCTCAGGAACAACCAAGGTGCCCTTCAGAAGGTGAACGGGTGAACACACTACGGTACATCCAGGCAGTGGAATATTATTTGACTTTAAAAAGAAATGAGCTATCAAGCTGTGAAAAGATATGAAGGAAACATATATGCACATTTCTGAGTGAAAGAAACCAGTCTGAAAAGGCCCCCTGGTGTGTGACCCAACCTATACGGCATTCTGGAAAAGGCAAAACTGTGGCGACAGCAAGATCGATGGCCGCCATGGGTCGGAGGGAGGGGATAGGTGGAGTACAGAGGGTCTACAGGGCAGTGAAAAGGTTCGGTGAGATACTGTAATGGTGGATACATGCCATTATACATCCGGCAAAGCCCACTGAATGTACATCACCAAGTGTGAGTGTAAAATATGGGCTTTTGGGTTCGACCAATCCAGTCCCTGGCAGAACCTGGGCATATAAATTTCCTTCCTCACTTATGGTTCCCTCAATGTCTGGGCGAGTCCTGTCTTCGTGCCACTAGTTTCAAAACTCACCTCTTCTGCCTAGTGTTCCCTGATTCCTATAGTTAGGACTGACTCTTCTTCCAAATTTGTAGACATTCATGATTATTTTATTTCTCCTCTTCCGTTTGAGTATTTCTACTTTTTTAGTATAGAGAGACCGCTTTAATGTACTGGTGACAGGCATAGCCAAATGACCTGGGTTCAAGTTCCATTTTGACCACTTGTTGGCATCACCTTGGGAAGTCAGTTAATCTGCTCATACCCAGGTGTCCTCATCTGTAAACGTGGGAGACTTAAGAGGGCCTATCTCATGTGGAGTTTAGGGTGAAGAGATTATGACATAGTAGCTTTTATTATTTGCTTTTTATGTTTCCTCCCTTCCTTGGAGGGAGACAGTGTGGAGGAGTAGACCGTCTCAGTAGCCTGACAGATCTTTGATTCCAGCCTTGGAAAAATTCTTTAGCCTTTTCAAACCATAATTTTCTCATTTGTAAAATAAAATTAAAACTGCCTAACTTTCAGAGTAATTTGGAGGGCAAAAAATATCACCCCTGTTAAAGGCCCAGCTCTGTGATTGGCTCAGTCAGTGCTACTGTCCCTTTTGTGCCTGTCACTCATGCTGCCGTACGTACACACAGCGAATGTGTGAATGAATGAATTATGCATTGCAGTGCAGTACAAATGGAATGGAGTGCAGTACTTTGAGGGTAAGATAAGAATCTGTTGCTACCATAATTTTTACATCTTAGGCCTTTCATCCGGGCATGTATATTTTGAAGGAGAGCTGAAAGGAGGAACTAAAACATTGAGGGAATGCATATATTTCTAACACCAAAATCGTACGTGAATTTACAGACAGGTAAAGGCTTATACTGTCATTGTAGTAGGCAGCAAGGGCAAGCTTCAGATCCTGTTAAAAAATTCAAAAGTTTTACCACTTCTGAAGGTCTTAAGTTTAAACACTGATAAGAATAGAACTTACAATGATTTTGAAGGATTCTGGCGTCTTTGATGCTAAAATGGGAATTGTATTCTCTGAGATCTATTTCCGCGTGCCAGCTCACTAAGCAATTGCTCACATTATCTCTTTTCTTTTTATTATATTTTAAGACATTTAAAATATTTTGGTGAGTCATTCTTCTTGGTAATTAGATGTAGTGATTAGAATAGCTTTTATATTCTGAGGCATTAAGTTTCTTTTAAACATCTCAACATCATCATTCTCAGTAATGACCTAGGGTGTAACAATGATTTCACAAAGACTCTGGAACCCTGAAGCCAAGAGAGAGTGAGCCTGTCAGGTGATGGGGATAGAGGACCTAAAACCTCCTTATTCTGGATATATTGGACAATCGAATTATCCAAGATGAGAAAATAGAAGAGACAAGCACAGAAAATCGGCCACAACAGAGATCGACTTTGTGGAGTTTATACAAAGTTGTTTTTAAATGCCTTGTAATAGTTCTTGGAATTGAGGTGACACTTTTCAGGCTGAGCTGATCAATCTCTTTGGGATTTAAAGAATGAGATACTAGGCTGTGGTTTCCTCCCAGCAAACAAAGGGCTCGTTCTGGGAATAGCTGGGAAGTAGCAGTGTCGGGAAAGTGGAGAATATGTAGGACCGTGAAGCCCTCCTTCCAGCTCTGAGGCCCCAGTGGAGCAAAAGCAAAGAGAGGAAAGAGCTCCATGCTGCTCTGGTTTGGTCGATAGGACCTATTGGGCATCGGCAGAATCCTTTTTCCCTTAAAAATGAAGCATAAATGGATTCTGTTACCATCCAAAGCTAAGGACAACTTCTGAAGAGCAAAGAGGTCACCATTCTGGTGTTGTGGCCAAGAGTTGCATGCTCAGAAAAGATCTGGGGTCGGGGAGGGGGGACACCAAATTGTATTTTCCCCACTCTTTCTTTTTCCCTCCTATACACTGTATTAGTTAGGTCCCAGGATACCTGTTACCATGACACCCAGTGTGCTGAGGCTCAAGCAAGATGGAGATTTCTTTCTTTCCCATGTCCAGGTGTAGGTGTGGGGTCCAGGGAGGCGAGGTGGCTCTGCTCCACAAGGTCACCAAGAGACCCAGGCTTCTTCCATCTTGTTGCTCTACTAGCCTCTAAGTGTGTCCCTGCCACATGGTTGAAGCCAGCCATTGTCACGCCCAAGCTCCTTTTTAAGAAAGTGACTGCTGTTGCACACATCACTTCCACCTCTGTCCCACTAGCAAAAATCTTAGTCTTATGATTTTTTTTCTACTTGCAAGGAAAGTTGGGAAATGAAATATTTCACCTAGAGACTAAAATGCGGTGAGAGGGGTCCTAGCTCTAAAGTGAAGAGGGGGGCATGTGCCATGGCATTGGTAGTCTTTGTCATAGAACCAGCCCATCCCTTGTTAAGGCAATGGCCTCCCAATTCCACTGTCGGGCCCCTTAAGGCTCCTCAGGTCCCTGCAAGAAGCTGCCAGTAGGAGATGGAGAGGCTGTGGGGCTGAGCATTCAGGCCCCAAACCTCTTCTCACCGAGCTCCCCTAGATTTTACTTGTTTTATGCATTGGATTCCCCCACCAGTTTCCTTTAAAGGAAGATTTCCTGGGCTAAAATATTTTTGAAAACCACTGCTGTAAGCACTTTCTATAATCCTCTGTATTTCCCATCTCGGGCACTTTTTTTTTTCCCTTCTACCTTATCACCTCTCTCCATTTCTGGGTGTCTCTGGGTTGCTGTTTATAAGGAATGAATTTAATGCTCCTGTGTGAGTCCCCAGGCTCATTCACTCACTCAAGCTCTTACTGCAGGTGAGTGATCCCATTTTTGCTTCTAGATTGTCATGAAAGGCAGTGTTATTTTCCTGACTCTTTTCTCCTCCGGCTCTTCCTTGGAGGGCCCTCTGCCTCCTTCAGGGTTCAAGACTAAATTTCCTGCTGTCACCGAGATCTTCAGTTCCCCCACTGAAGCCTGTTTCACAGTCCAGGGGAAGAGCGGTTACATCATTGTTTACCACCCAACGCTGGGACCAAATTAACCTTGAGGAATTATTTTGCGATGTCAGTCTCTATTTGCCTCTATTTGTTTAATTACCTTATTAGTGTGAAGGGTTCTGTTAGTTTGGAAATGATACCTTGAATTAGCTTAGTGCTTTACAGTTTCCACAGCTTTTCAAGTGGAGCATCTCCTTTGATTCTAACAAGCCCGTCAATGATTCTCACTCTCCAAACTCCTCATGGTTTTCATCTGCTGTTTGCAGTCCTGGACTCCTCTCTTCATACCCCACTGCCTGTCCTCTCACTAAACTCCCTCTTCCTCTTGTTCCTTCTGCCATTGATCCTTTTCCTCCTGCCCTTTCTCATGAGTAAATCTCCGTTCTTTGTTTTTAAACCTCAGTCTCAGATACCCTGCTATCTTCATACCGGTGACCTCAGTTTGAGTTACGTATGAGGCCCACAGAAAGAAGTGGGAAAGAAGTTATGAACATTTGCAGATTAATATTTTTGCCACTTTTTAACTTTCTGTAAATTAGGTCAAGTTACCCTTAGCTTCCAGATGAGGGCACTGAGGCACAGAGAGGTCAAATATCTTTCTTAAGACCACACAGCTAGTAATCAGTAGAGCCAGGATTCTAAACAGGATTCTTATGAGTAAATGTTGAGACAAGGTCATTCCGCTAGCTGAAGTTTTTGTCTCATCTGAGTTAATTTCCTGTGTGCTCAGAGGGTAAGTCCAGGTATAGAGAGTTTGGGGGCCTAGTTACAGGTGACATAGGATTATGGACAGGGCGGGGGGCTTCAATAATAGCAGCACAACATCCGAATGTCACTAATGGTGCTGTAAGCTCCAGAACCTTCTCCATTTGGGGTGAAACTGGAATAATCATGCTGGTTTCACAGTAAATCACCCAGTCATTTTCTCTAAGAACTCTTTGAGCCTCCAAATTTAAGAGAAATGAACTGAAGGCTTCCGGGCAAGGAAAAAAGAAATAAGACTAAAAGAAGAGGAGATGAGTGGCCTTCTAAAAGTTTAGGAATCACCTCTTTGGAGCATCCCGGGCTGGTGGTGGTGGGGAAGCAGCATCTATCCTCCAAGCGCTTTCGCCATTCTTTTCTCTTTATCTTTTCTTGAACTTGAGGTTGAATTTTATAGCTCTGAATAGGAGGGTGACAGCTCAGAAGTTAAAATCATTCCGTGACTTCCAACACTTGCTGCTCTCCCAGCTTGTAACAGATGGATTTATAGCTATTATTCAATAGAACATGATGCATGAGGAGGCCGTCCTCATACCAGAAAAAAAGGCTTCATAATTTACCTTCAAATCTGCATTTGAGTGAGTGCTGGGAGGCCTGACTCTGCCATGGTGTGAAATGGATTCCCAGGAAGGGGTATGGCTCAGTTGTCTGACCTTTATAGCACATTTAAATACATATTATGGTGTTCACGGCAGTAAATAATATAGCTAAGGTTATGCACTGAAGAGAGTTGAGGGAAACATTTGCAGTAAAGTTGTGGGCTGCCCTGGTGGGGAGACAGGCACTTGGCTTTGAACTGGAATTAGGAATCTGGGTGGGGGAGTGACAGCAAATATTTTCCACATGGGTGCCAGGTACTTTGGCACTGAAAGAACTAAGATTTGTGAAGAAGAAGAAGTTGGTTCTGTTGCTTTAGGCTACTTCTGCTTTTGTGAGGTGTGGGAGGACATAATAGTGCATCTTCATTTGTTCTTTTTATCCATTCACTGGGCATTCGCTGAGCATGTGCTGTGTATGGGGTGCTATTTTACATGTAGGGATATAACGACATAGCCTGTGCCTTCAACCAACTAACAGTAAAATGAAGGTGGATATGAATAGATGGCATAATGCTGTGCAGTTCAGTAGAAGCAAGTATAGAGCACAGAGACAGCATGAAAGGGACTGATTAGAGGGAGAGGTTAAGTCTGTGTGAGGGGCTCAGGGAGAGGTGAAAGTATGGAGGTAAAAAAGTGACTTGGGTTTTGAAGGATGAATAGAAGTTCACCTATGATGGATAGATGGGAAGGACATTCTGGATGGGAGAATAAGCACGTGGAAGGACCAGGAGGCAGGAGAGTGAATGAGGCACTGGGTGAAGGCAGTTTCCTACAGCGTCCGTGTAAATGCGATGCTGGAGGTGTCGGTGGGTGAGAACACTGGGGCCCATCATAAATGGGTCAGTGTATCATTTTATTACAGAAAATAAGTTAACATTGACCTTGCACTTACTTTATACCAGATCTTCTATTGAGCACTTTAGATGTGTTCTCTTATTTAATGTACACCATGGCTCTGTAAAGTGGGCACTCACTTTATCTCCATTTCGTAGTCAAGGAAACAGGCTCAGAGAAGCGAGGCAACTTGTCACAGGTCACAGAGCAGAAGTGGATTGACGGTGACTTGGAGAAGTGTTAGTGATCAAGGCCGAGAGAAGTAAATGGGTTTGAGAAATATTTAGGTGGCATTTCAGCAGAACTTAATAATGCATTGGATATATATATATATAGAAGAATGTAGGGGAAGGCAAGGGAGGATTTGAGGATGATTTCTAGATTTTTGTCGTATTCAGGGAGAAGGATAATCATGTCATGCACAAAATACTAGAGGTCTGAGAAGGAGAACATGTGTTTAAAGTGTGCTGACTTTTAGATACCTTTAAGATATACAAATAGAGATTTAAAAGCAGAAATACAAGTTCATTTGTCATTTCCCTCCCAGGCCTTAGTGGCTTAAAAAACAGGTATCGGGTTCAGGATTCTGAGAGTCAGCAGTTTGGGCTGAGCTCAGCTGCTCAGCTGCTCAGCATTCCTGGTCTTAGCTGAGCTTCCTCCTGCATCTGCTGTCATCACATGTCATTTGGGTGGCTCCACCCCTGCAGGGTGGCTGGCCACATGTCCCACCCCACAGCAGCCTGTTCTCCTGGTGGCTAGGTGGGGTTCTAAACAAAACAGGTAGGAACAGGCAACATGTGTCTGGAGACCTAGGTCCAGAACCGGAATACTGTCGCTTCTACCACATTCTGTGGGGCAAAACAAGCCAAAAGCTAACACAGACTCCAAGGCATGGTAATAGACTCTGACTTTTGGGGGGAGAAGCTGCAAGTCACACCTGCAAACAGACATGGGTCCAGGGAGGTGCGGCATTTGGAGCCATTGCTATGGGCAGTCAGCCCCATATGTTCTCCAAGAAAGCGGGATGATTCTGGCTTCAGGGCACGTCTTCGCTCTTCCATCTCCCAGCTCCTACTCGCGTCTCCTCGCCCATCCTCATCGAACAAGCGTTACTTGGTTGTTGTGTGGGCCCGCCACTCTGCTAGTTGCCAGGGATACGGAAATGAGTAAAGCGTAGTCCCGGCGTGGAGCTTCAGGAAAGTCAGGTACCTGTTACTGGTGAAGGCGGCCCCGTTCTGCATGCCCCAGACTCCACCCAGTGTCCTTTATCTGACATTCTCCTAATGTAACTATCGCGGAGCCTCAGGCCCCTGGGACAGGGGCTGCTTCCTGTAGGTGTGCAGGAAGTGTGTCACCCACCAGTGGGATGGGCTATTTCTGAACATGCTTGCGACGGAAAGCACGTTTTCGTCTAAGCAGAGCCATATGCCGCATCTTGAATGTTAAAATTTAGCCACCACTGAATCATCTAGAGATGAAATAAAGGTTATGAGATTTTTAAAGCAGAAATAAAGGCCTTTCAACTCTTTTTATAACTTTTTTCTAATTATAAAAGACACAGGCATATCTATTGCAAGAAATTCGAAAATCTGAAAATATATAATGAAGGAAATAAAAATCACCTGGCATACATTGATGCCTATGTCAACACGCATGCACATGTATTTTGTTAAAAGGTTAATATTTTGTATAAAGTTTTTATTTAACATTGTCATTATACAGAATATACATATAGGCATATGCATTTTTCAAACACTTATTAGTATTATATATACTGTTTTAAAGATTATATTTTATACTTAACATTACACAATTTTTTAATTTTGATTTTAGAGAGAGGGAATGGGAGGGAGAAAGAGAGGGAGAGAAACATCAATGTGTGAGAGAAGCATCACCTGGTTGCCTTTCGTACATGTCTGGACCTGGCACTCGCAACCCTGGCATGTGCCCTGATGGGGAGCTGAACCCACGACCTTTCAGTTTGCAGGATGATGCCCAAGTGAACCACACAATTTTATATCCTATTTAATATAAAATAAGGGTATAAACATATAATTTTATCTCATCATATGCAAGTACCACAGTTTAATTAACCATTTCTCTGTTGTTGGGTCTTTATGTTGTTTCTGGTAGTTTGCTATTATAAATAATGCTATTGTGTCCTTCCTGGTGCCTAAACCATTGTGGGCATCTGATTATTTCCTTTGGATATAGTCTGAGAAGTGCGCATTCTTGGCCAGAGGGTGTAAGCATTTTTTAAAAGATTTCCAATAGCTATTGAGAAATTGCTTTGAAGAAAGGTGGGGTAGAATTTATAACCTCATCTTCTGAATTTTCTTTGACTCAAGGATTATCTGGGTGGCTACTGTGGAAACTTTCCCAACAAGTATTAGTTTGTTCATTCCTTCATTCAACTATTCATATATTTATTCACCAAACATCTCGAGAGAGAGAAAGTATCTAGGGAGAAGTAAAAATGCCTAAGGTATGTAGTTACACAACTTTATGCATTTGTCAAAACTCATAGAACAGCACGCCAAAAAGAGGAAGTTTTTCTCCATGTAAATTTTAAAAATAAAATTTAAAAAATGACTGAGACATACCCACAGTCTCAAGGAACTTAAAATCCAGTGAAAGAGATATGATATACAATAATTACGACACAAGACCATGTATTAAAATACCACATAGGACGCGGAAGTCACTATTAGCACCCTTGTGCTCTAGGAACTAGGCCAGGTGTTTTACGCACTCATTCATTCGTTCATTTCCTGGGAGTACAAAGATGAAAGCCAGAGAGCCCGCTCTCAAAGAGGCCCCAGCATCATGGGAGTCAGACCTGCGAACGGTTACCACTGACTTGTTAATTATTGTAAGAGATGCACGTGCAAGAGGAAGGAACCGTCTGGGGCAGTTGAGGCTGGCTCCTGAGACGAGGGGGAGTTTGATATGAGGCAGGAATGAAAAATCGAGCTTTGCCTCATTTACTCCTTACAATGGCCTGCAGAGGGAGGGGCCTGGTGCTTAGTTTACAGAGGAAGAAACTGAGACTTAACGGAGGTTAAGTGACATGCCTGAGAGGTCACCAAGCTCAAAAGAGGCAGAGTCACAAATTCCACCTAGGTCTGTGTTCTATGTCCTTGTCATTAGATCCCTTGAGAGAGACTGGAATTTAGGATGGGCCTACGGAAGACAACGGGGTGGCCTTGGAGATGGAATGATTGAAGAGCCGTATCTCATGCGAGGAGGCTTGAAAGTGGGAGTCGAGCAAGAGACCAGAGATTCATTTAGGGAAGCAGTACAGACAAGTGATGGGGGACACAGGCATCAGAGGGCCTTACATTCTAAACTAAGGGTAATGCACCTTATTTGGTAGGGAGAGAACTGGTTACTCTTTTGAGAACACAGAAGTTGCTTGTGAGGTGTGCATCAGAAGAGATTAATCTGGTAGCGCCCTCAAGGATTAGGTGAGGGGCCGATGGAGCCTTCTATCCGCCTTGCAGGACTGGCCTGCGTCCAAAGGCAGCAGACACGTGTTAGCGTAAGGAAACCGGTATATCTGAGCCCAATGATCAGGCTCCAGCTAGTTGGGCACCTGCTTAGTTATTCCGGGATTTTGTTTGCTCCAGCAGTTCTTTTATTAATTCAGTGAAAATTGTAGAAAAAACACTGACCTAGATTTTGTTGTATTATTTCAGTTAAAAGAACAAATAAACAAAACTTCTTCCATTGAAATATTATTTCCTTTCTTATTTTTCACTCCCAGCTTGCAATTCCAAAAATAAAAAGTGTTGTTTTCTTAAATAACAACACACAATGTTGAAACACAGCAGTGCGTGAAGGGGTGATCCTAGTGAGTGTCCCAGCCCTCAGCAGAGGTCACTCACTGAGGGGGGGGCAGATTTCTCTCTTAAGGTGACAGAGGTCACTCATTGTGGTGGGGGGCATATTTCTCTCTTAAGGTGGTCCAGGCGGCGCTCAGGCTGGTGAGTGGCCTGTTGTGGGGCTTGGGTGAGGGTATGGCGGGGCAACCCCATGGCGCTTCCCAGAATTTCAGCTGGGAAAGGTGAATGTGCTGAGCCTCTGAAAGGATATCCAGCGTAGTATTTGAGGAAGTGTGGGCCTGTTTCGCCTTCATTTCCTTGTTGATGGGTGGGGTGTTATAAATGGGCAGCGGGTATCTGAGTTTTCTTTTCTTTTTAATTTTTTCAGCAGCAGAAGGAAGAGCCCTTTCTTTCCTATAGAACCATAGTTTTTTTAAAGTATATTTTATTGATTATGCTATTACAGTTGTCCCATTTTTTTCTCCCCTTTATCCCCCTCCACCTGGCATCCTGCCTCCCTCCAGGATTCCACCTCTCCTTAGTTCACATCCATGGGTCGTTCATATAAGTTCTTTGGCTTCTCCACTTCCTACACTATTCTTAACCTCCCCCTGTCTATTTTGTACCTACCATTTATGCTTCTTATTCCTTATTCCTTTTCCCCTATTCTCCCCCTGCCCTCCCCACTGATAACCCCCCATGTGATCTCTATATCTGTGATTCTTTTCCTGTTCTAGTTGTTTTCTTAGTTTTTGTTTTTTAGGTTCAGTTGTTGATAGTTGTGAGTTTGTTGTCATTTTACTGTTCATAGCTATTGATCTTCTTCTTTTTCTTAGATAAGTTCTTTTAATATTTCATATAATAAAGGCCTGGTGATGATGAACTCCTTTAACTTTACTTTGTCTGGGAAGCACTTTATCTGCCCTTCCATTCTAAACGATAGCTTTTAAATGTTCCAACGTTCGAATCATAGGGGTACCAGAAGAAGAGGAAAAGCAAGAAATTGAAAACTTATTTGAACAAATAATGAACGAAAACTTCCTAGTCTGGTAAAAGAATTAGCCATACAAGTCCAGGACTCTCAGAGAGTCCCAAAGAAGTTGGATCCAAGAAAAAACACACCAAGGAACATCATCATTACGTTACCCAAGATTAAAGATACGGAGCCAATCTTAAAAGAAGCAAGAGAAAAGGAGTTACCTACAAAGGAGTAGGTAACTCTCCCGCAAGACTATCAGCTGATTTCTCAAAAGAAACCTTATAAGCAAGAAGGGGCTGCAAAGAAGTATTTGAAGTCATGAAAGGCAAGGATCTACAGCCAAGATGACTCTATAGAACCATGGTTTGGCCCCACTTCTGACTCCAAGACACCAGCCCTTGGTCCTAAACTCCAACACCTTCCTTAGGGCAGTTTTTGGTTTCTTTTTCCATGTCCTGCGAGGCCCGTGCCTGCTTCTCCACCTTCCCAACTTCATCTTGCATTTATCCACCTCCCTGTGCCCTCCTGCCTCACTGACTTTCCTTTGGTTTCTTAAATGTGCCATGGTCTCTTCGGCCTGAGGGCCTTCACCGCTTCCCTGTGAGTGCGGTGCTTTGTCTTCTGCTCTTCTTCCAAGGGCCACAGCTACTTCCTTGTTCTGTTCGCCGCTTAGAATGGGCACTTCTGACCTCCTGATGTGAGAGGTATCCCCTTTACCATTCTCTAATGCAGAACACTTCATTGCAATTTGTGATTATATATTCATTTCTTTGTCTGGTTTACAAGTCTCATCCCTACTACTGATTTTAATACTGAATTAGGACAGAGCTAGCCTGTTTTATGTACTAATATTTATTAATATACACACCCAGTTTAGTGGATGGAATGTAGAAGAGGCTTCATGTGCACACATTACGCATTCTTGGAGCAGGGAGGCTTTCCTTTCTTCAAGGTTGGTGACATTGGTCTTTCCTGTGCCCCTTGGTCTCTCTTCATGGGCAGAACCGATGGCCCCAAATGAGAAGCTTCCACTGAAGATGCCCTGGGCTGTCAAGAGTAACATTAAAGAAAAATAATCCATCTCTGTCATGAAACAAAATTAGTAACCAGGACAACAATGTTTTCATGGGTTTGTTAAGGAAAAAAAAAAAGATAGTTTTCTTTTGTCATCATGGTGAATATTCTGAAAATTCTAAAAGCTATTTTTTCAGAGAGTCAATTTCTCTCTCTTTTTTGTGGTTTCTCTGAGGAATTTAGGAAAACTCGTGATTTATTTTCACCCTATTTCAGAGTAACTTGGCAACTTACCAAGTAGAAATTAGTATGTGCTCTCTCTCTCTCATTTTTCTTTCTTTATATCTTTTTATTTATTTATTTATTTATTTATTTTTATTAAGTCACTTTTTATTTTTTTCTATTACAATCGTCCCAATTTTTCCCCCTTTGCCGTCCTCCACCCATCCCATCCCCCAGTCCCACAATCAGTTCCCACGCTCTTGTCCATGTCTGTGGGCCATTCATACATGTTCTTTGTCTATTTTGTCAGCTTTTATTCTATTTAAATTTTTTCTTACTTTTTAACTTCTTTTTTTGCCTTTTTCTATTGTTGTTCAGGTACTGTTTTGTCCATTTCCCCCCGACCCCTCTCCCTGTCTGTCCCATCCCCTGCCCACACCCTCAATCCCACCCCCTTGACTTTGTCCATGAGCCCCCCATATATGTTCCTTGACCCTTTTCCTCTGTTCACTGTCAGTTTGTTCTTCACTTTAATGTCTCTGGTTAAATTCTACTTGCTTGTTTGTTCTGTTGATTAGTCTCCACTTGTATGTGAGATCATATGATATTTGTCTTTTACCGTCTGGCTTATTTCACTTAGCATAATGCTCTCCAGATCCATCCATGCTGTCACGAATCAAAGAGAGCACACCACTGAGCCCCACAGAACTCCTACCACAGAAGTTCACCCTAGAAAAGAGCTGCCAAAACAGAGCATCAGGAATCACAGAAACAAACAAAAAGAGCCACCGAAAATGGGGAGACAAAGAAAGAATCCGAATTGAAAGGAATAGAAGACTCCCCACTAAAAGAGCTAAATGAAATGGAGGTAAGCAAACTATCAGACACAGAACTCAAAAGAATGGTGATAAGGATACTCAAGGAACTTACAGACAACTACAAGGAACTGAATGAGAACTACTACAGTATGAAAAAGGAAATAGAAACCTTAAACAAGAACCAGGAAGAAATGAAGAATTTCTGAAATAAAAAATACACTAGAAGTAATTACAAGCAGGCTGGATGAAGCAGAGGACTGAATTAGTGAGCTGGAGACAAGGTAGAAAGAAATACCCAGATAGAGCAGTTGCATGAAAAAAGTATGTGTTCTCTCTCTTAATCACATAGCACTCCGCTAGAATATCTCTTGTCTGATAGCTTCCAAGTTGCTAGTCACTGCCTGCAGTGGGATGTGCTGGTGTTCTGAGTCTCAAGGCACGTTGGAAAGTGGAATTCACTTTCCTCTGATGTTGGAGATAGTGTGCAGAAGGCTGCCTTCTTCTGCCTCCCTCTCTCCCTGCCCGTGGTGACATCTCATGACCTTTTCTGTATTCCTTCTCTCTCATCCTCCTGCCCTCCCTCCTCATTCCAAGGACACATATCACCCTAAATAACTGAGCAAAACCCCCCTTAGAAGCCAGGCTTCACAGTGACTCAGGCTCAGCTTCCTCGTACTTAAACCCTGTGTTTGAAATTTATTTGCTGTTCTTGACCATCATACCTTTGTCTTTGTAGATATTGTTCCTCTGGCTTGGAATCCTGTGCCCTTCCTATCCATCCAACAATCTCCCTTTCCATTTGGTAGCTGCTTATTCCTCCTCTAGGACTCAACTCAGGTATCACACCTCCTCCCGGAGGCCCACCCTGATAGTCTTCCACTGTTCACTGATAGTGCCTCATGCTAACCTCCATCAAAGACACTCTCTTTACATTATTACTGTGAGTTCATGTATCTAACTTAAAAAATGTGAATATCCTGGGGAAGGGGCAGGACCGAGTATAATTTATCTTTGTATCACTAGGACATACTAGATACTACTTATTAATTAACAGATATGGAGAGCATTTTATTTGCTTTAAGGCCTCTGCCAAAATAAAATACAAGTGAATTTGTCTTAGCTGCTCTTTTTAAGTCTCCCAGCATGATTATATCTTGTACATATAGTTAATAATTATGATTCTTCCTTTTCTATTTATCTTCATCATCAAGTCCTAATGGAGCTCCAGTCTGTGAATGAGAACTTCAAAGATGCCCTCCATGGATAGACTTGGAAGAAGTGGGAAGATACAGTCCTTATTTTCAAAAAGTTTGTGCTCTGTGAGAGGAGGCTGGAAAGACATACAGCAGTAACAGAAGAAGGATGTATGTGACGGTGTGATGGTTGCTGCTGGTCTATCAGCTTAACCACAGGGGTCAGTCACGGCTCACCAACCGTAATAGCAAAGAGCAGGTGCAAGCCGGCCCCTGGGGACGCTGGGACACACCGTTCTCAGACACGTTGAAATATAAAGAAAGAAAAAGATCTGAAGTTGAGACACAAGTTGAGATACATTATGACCCTAAATATTTGTTTGAAAATATTTTTCTGTCTTGATTGGCCACTTACGCCCATAAAAGGGAATATATTTGTATTTCCACAATTAGATATTACGTAGACAGAGATTGTTTTGTAGGTAGGCTTCAGTCAATACATAAAACAAAAACAAACTTTCATTATGCATATAGCTTTATAGGGTATAATCTCATTAATATAAAATACCAGTTTATCAGTGGATATACCTATTTACATGTAGCTATAATAAGCGTGAGCATAGTTTTTGCTCTAATTTGTAACTTAAGTGTGTGTGTATATTTCCCCTCTGTTTTAATATAGGCTATGCGTTTTCAGTTTTCAATTTGTGGTAACAATATGGAATCCATCAAAGAATATGCTATTAATTGCTTGAATATGTTCATGCTGCTAGATATTTAGGTGGTTTGTTTGCTTTTTTCCCTGTGAGGGACAGCAGTGTTATGAACATTTCCATACAAATAGTATTTTTCTTTTTTGTTTTTGAATTATTTCCTTGGAATAGAGGAGTATATTACCCCAAGTGGAATTAGCAGGTTAATGGGCATAAACAGCTTTGTCATGCCGCCAGCCCGTTCCCTGGCGGGCCCAAGTCGGCAAACAGCATTCCCAGGAGGTAAGAGGATACGCGTGTCTTTAGAATATCTGTACACTTCATAACTTCCAAATTAATTTTCACCAGCTCAAATGGTATCCCAGCATTTCAGAAATGAGTTCGTTTGCCTTTCTGTAATCGGCTGAAGACCAGCTGTGGGGCATATTTTTTTTTAGCATTGGTTCACTCTATTTTTCTTCACATATAAGCTACCTGTCCTTTGTTTCTAGGTATCTCTGCTTATAAGCACAGCTTCGGGTCTTAGACTAACAAGTTGTTATTATTTCTAATATAAGGAAAAACAGAACTGAGCTTCATCACCTGCTACCTGTTTTTCTTGAATTTGTCCTTTACCTGTGGTCTATTCCCACATTACGTGACGACACCTCTCCCAGGTCCACCAGTGTGCAGGGAGTTTGTGAGCTTACTAGATTCTTCGCTGTGCCCATGGGACTGGCTTCTGCTCAGGTCACCTTCTAGGCCCACCAGAAGCTTTTAAAAACTACCTTGTGTTGAGGTAAGAGCGTGAGCTTTGAGGCTTGGCCTGGACTCAACACCCAGCTCTGCACTCGGTCACCTGTGGAGGTTTCCTAGCCTCTCTGAGCCTGAACTTCCGCGACTGCATGCCAGGGAGAACAGAACCCAGCTTGGACGGGCATTTGCAACATTAAATTGGTGCCACTTAGAACTGACTCTCTCTACTTTCTGCCCCTTGTCACTTACCTCTCACCCTTCTTTTCTCCTCTATCTTTTAAGAGAAGTGGAACCTTCTGGAGCTAATTCTAATGCCAGCTAGCATGGTCCTTCTTCTTTCAATGTGCTGACACTGAGTTCTTGACTGACTGGTTTCTTCTGTCTTCCTCATCGCAGCCCTAGGCGGGTCAGCATGCCTATGACCGGGACAGAAAGGGCGGCTCTGGGTTTATAAAACTTGCCCAAGGGTGCACAGGAAGTGGTGGTGATGGCATCTGAACCCAGGGCTGTTTGCATTCAGGACATGGGCCTTTGCTACCATACATTTAGTCTCCATGGGGTTTTCTTTTCTGTTGAACAGTAGATACAGTAGCAGCTCGTTGGCTTTGGTGTTGCATTCTTTCGACCAACAAATATTTGCTCCAGGCGCTGATCACGGTGCTAGGATGCAGCCGTGTAGTGCTGCTGGACTTACCTCCTGCTCTAGACCGACTGTGACAGAGCCCAGGAGGTTGGGGCCCTGGCCAGTGTTCTAAGAACTGCATCCGCCTTGTATGCAGTGGGGCCAGTCCTGTGCAGGCTTTGACTGTCTGGTGTAGATGAGCTCTACAACGTGGGCCCACCTTGCAGCAAAGGAATGTATTGTCTATGGTGGCTTAGCAGGCCCCCGTGCCTCCATCATTTCTTACTGGGTATCTGGTGGGACACATCCCACCCTTGGCATGGCCTCGTTCGTGCTCCATCTCATGCTGTTCCAGGCTGGGTTAACTGGAGGCTACTGGAGAACTTGAATGGCGCCCATATGTAAAAAGGAAGCCAGACTCCGGCCGAGCCACAGATCTAGGAGGCCTTTAAAGTGTGGGATTCATCCTCCTCGTTCAGATCGGCTGGGCATAAACATTTGGGATTCGTTAGCTGTGATGTGGCTCTCATCACCTTAACCCTACTCCCAAATTTCCTGTCCCCACCCTTCATCTGAACAATAACTCATGGAGGGACTGTTCATGTAGCTCCTGATTGTCATGAGTCGTTGGAATCCTGGAAACAAATCCAGCTTTTCAAGAGGTGGCCATGCCATTTGGCCACCTCGGGAGGCTCCAATGGACAGTTCAGGTCTGGGGAGGAACAGAGCCCTGTAACAACCTGCAGTCTCTAGCACAGTTATTGAGATGAAGCCGCCTCTGGGTTCATATCAACCCAAGTAAGACCCCAGCTGCCAGAGTTTGGAGGGAGGCTGAGCTTTCAGCCCAGAAACTCAAGATTTCACTTTGCCTAGATTCCAGGTGAACATTTCTACATCCACCTGAGTGGGCCTAACTCCTCGTCTTCTGGGGCAGTGTGTGTTTATTTTGCCCAAGCTCAGAACAGATTTGTTTTTTCTGAAACACTGAACTAGGTGCAACCTTGGCCCCAAACACTTACTGCTGGGGCTTGCACTCTTGACCTGTTTCCCTGCATGGAATGTGGTTATACTGCCACCTTGAAGGGGCTGGCCCTACTTCTGAGCATGCCGTGTACAAGACCTGGCCAAACAGACGCTGTGTATCAGGAGGCCAATTTCCTTCCCAGGAAATGAAGTGAAACTACTGTTTATTGAGCACCTAAGATGGGCTGCTCAAGCATGGTATTTCAATTTTTCGTTAGCAATTGCAATGGTCCTTTTGCTTCATGAGCCTGCCACCTAAGCTGTGCCGGGTAGGTGGCCTGGAGGAACAGCCAGGGTGGAGTGTGGCTCACAATGTCGGGGAACCCGGGTTTCAGGAGAATAGAGAGGCAGGAGGCACACGTCCTTGTCTTCAGTCTCAAAGAGCTGAGGTTGTTCACATAGCTGTGAAACTAGACTTGCCGTTCTGTGTGTATTCCTTGACCATTGACCTTCTTAGAATAAAGAGTTGGTTTGAGGCTGAGTCTGTGGCTCTGTCTGGAGGATTTTGTTGCATTTATTTGGAACTTAGCCTTGAGGAGATGCCAGGGAAGGTTTTAGTGGTTACCGGGCTGCCATGGTAACTTAAGTGATGCTGAAATTGCTGAGTTAATTGACACCTTAATCAGGAGGGAGGTAAAAATATAAACCATTGGGAGGGAACACCCAGATTTTTTCAGAGGAAGAATATATTAGGCACTGCCATTTATGAATTGTGGGAGTTTGCTTAGTAACTTAATCTCTCCAAGATCCTGGTTTATCCTTGAAAGAAATGCAAATAACGCATAGTCACATTTCATGGGATTATTGTGAAGTTTAAATGAAATAATGGGTTCAAATGTAGATTTTTATTTTACTACCATTATTTTTGACTGAAATTTATCAATTGGCTACTGTTTGTCCTATAAATATTTACTTATTAACAGATGCGTATAAACATCTATTATATATCAAGTTAAGTTATATTTGTTTATTTGTAACAAAGATGAAGAGGCTCAAAACTTTCTTCCAAGTATCTCATAGTGTAGTAAGAAGGTAAAATATTAATATTACAAGGCAATAAGAATTGCTATAATATTAGGATGCACTGAGGGTCATATTAAATGAGCGATAGAACGTGTCTGGAGGAGTCAGGGTGGGCTTTGGGGAGGAGGTAACTTTGATTTTAGCCTCAAAGGACGGGATGAATAGTTCCATGGTAATAGTTAAGAACATGAATAGGCTGAAACAAAAAGGAGGACTGCTTGACTGGTTTTCCATGAAATCCTAGAGGTTAATCACTTCTGATCAGGTCGATCCAGTAGCCCACACGACATCATCAAGGACTTCGGTTCCTTTAGCTTTTCTATACTGGCTTGTGTAGCCTCTCCCTTTAAGAGAACCATGCCAGAACTCATATCTTTATTCTGTTTTGTTTGGAAGATGTGGGTCTTCTGATATTCCTTGAGGAAGAGAGAGGGTGCTTCACTTTCTCAGAGGTCCCAGCAAGACTTATCTTGGGTCTCATTGGCTCTAGTTAGGCAACATGTTTCTCCTTGAATGAATCACTGCTACGGGGGAGTGGTGGATGATTGGCTTAGGCCAAGAGGGCCTTCCCTCACGCTAAAGTTAGGGTCAATGTCATGGTCAATGCCACAGGGCTCATCAGGGGAGGAACTGGTCTCCCAAAGGATTAACATTCCCAGAAGAAAAGGGCATGGATTCTGGGCATCATGGAAAAACTAGTCCTCCACTACATCCGCAAGGGGGATTTCTAG
Source organism: Mormoops blainvillei (assembly GCA_004026545.1). Classification (NCBI taxonomy): domain Eukaryota; kingdom Metazoa; phylum Chordata; class Mammalia; order Chiroptera; family Mormoopidae; genus Mormoops; species Mormoops blainvillei. Next base: position 85,117 of record PVJD01000823.1, read on the forward strand.
TCTGCATTTTAGATGTGAACATAGCAGGGGCAGATGTGACTGTTGAGTGAAATGTGGCCAGTGTGACTAAGAAACTGATTTTACTTATTTTTACTTATTTAAATAAGCATGTGTAGTTAATGGCTATGGCACTGGATAGCACAGCTCTAGACTCTAGGAAGGGTTTTGTAAGAATATTGAGTGAGAGGGAATGAGAATGTGTGTGTGTGTGTGTGTGAGAGAGAGAGAGAGAGAGAGAGAGAGAAAGACAAAGAGATATTAAACCTGAAAGTCCTGGTTTTGGGGAAAATTGAAAGAAGTCACTCAAATCATTTCCCTTTTCTGTGATTGGATGAGTAACTCGAAGCAGAACCCCAGATCGACAGGCCCGTGACAGGAAACGGGGACGGAGACCCGGCGGGGCAGGCTCAGGAGGCCTTTATAGGTCGCTATTCGCTTTAGATTTTACACTGTAGACAGTAGTCTTTGAGGATTTTGAGGAATGACATGATCATATTTAGATATTAGGAAGGCAACTTGGGACCTTGTAGAACAGGGCTTGTGCGGCTAGATGCAGGGAGACCAATTAGAAGGCAGATGCAATAAGGCTGATGACAGAGGAGGAGGATTTGAACTTGGGCAGGAGCGGTAGAGATGCACAGAAAGGTGAGACATGAAAATCAGAGGCAGAATAACAGGATGGGTTGGCATGAGGTATGAGAAGGATCCCTGGACATTGGGCTTGGACCACTGAGTGGATGATTGCACGCTCTTTGAGATGCAGCCTTCCAAAAGAAAGGGGCAGGTCCGAGCAATGATGAACATTCTGCGGGACACCTGAAGGATAGCACACCTGTGGGAAGATGTCTAATAGGGTATTAATCTGTTCACTTCAGGAGTTTACATTCTATGTATGGAGATTAGGGCTACATAAAGTATTAGAAAAACTTCCACATACTTAATGACTATAAACCTTAAAAGCTGCACATGTTTTATGAATGGTGTTTCAGGTACCTTTTTAGCATAACGAGTCACCCCAAAAGTACTGGTGTGAAAGAAAAACATTTTATTATGGTCATGGATTCTGTAGGTCAAGGATTTTTACTGGGTACAATGTATACGATGTGTGGGTGGGTTCAGGGAACTTTAGACCTGATGTTGAGTGAGTCGAGTGGATACCTAGAGGAAAGCCATTTGCCTTGACACTGCTGTATCCCATGGTGTTCCCCAGAGATGTGGCAGAAGCAGGAGTTGATCAGGCTTATCAAAATGCAAAGCCGTTTCTCTAGGTTCCCACCCATTGTTTTCTCTTCTATTCTGGAATGCAATGAGCCTCCACACCACGGAATCGTGAGAGTCACAGAGTCCTTCAGTTAGTGTAGCAAGTACCCTTGTTAGCACAGAAATCACATGAAATAAGCCATTTGATTACTTTCCTGTTTTCCCCTCCCGCTATTGGGTTGAGAGTCTCTGGAGAGAAGAGACTATGCAACCTATGGTAGCTTCTGGAGCAGAGCCAAGTACGTAGTAGCTGCTGAATGCAAGATTATTTGAACAAAATAACCTTGAGTGAAGGTTAAATGGCAGCAGTGCAGAACACCTGGGCGTTTTTACGCCATCTCAGTCTAGCATGAGGTGTACAAGCTTATTTCTGCTCCTTTTTTTATTCCTTCCCTTTGTCTCAGAATCCTGTTATCTCCTCTGCACCCCTTATTCCTCTAGAACAGGAATCGGATCTGTCCCCGATTTCTGTTTTTTTTTGTCTCTGGCGGTCTCTGTCCCAGAATGGAGGCTTTACTTCCCAAGCTCACCGTGTCCACTTCCAAACATGGAGGGAGATTGTTTCGACCAGGGTCAGCACACAAGAAGGACTGCCAGCTCCCTGTGCCCTTTTCCTTGGCAAGTCTCCCTGGCCTGGACTCTTTTGCCATAGCCAAGATCTGTGAGGAACTGATTTTTTACAGAGACATTTTGCAAAAGATATATTTTTCAGGGCTGTGGCCATAGATTCTTAGTAAAAGGAAGGACAAGGAGATATGATCAAATGTGTGCTGGTGAATCAATACAAATAAATTATGTGTTCTTTGTTATTATGTCTTAGGTTACACGAGAGAGGGCTCTTAAATCATCCACCATCAGCCCCTGGAAGTTCTGCTCCTTTCCAATGAGTTATATGGAGACAGAGTCCAGTCTTGTGTTATTTTAGGCAATCCAGATAATTTTCCACTGGAAATATTGGTGTGGCAGCTAGAGGAATGCTGGCCATTGCAAAACGCTGAAGGGGAGCAATTCTTCTCTGGGCCTGGCGAGGCCCTGATTATACCCTAAATATTTTCCACCTCTAATGTCTGGGGTTTATGAGCACTCTTCTGCTTGAATGGATGGCCCTTTTACTATGATATATGGTACAGACCTCTGGAGTTTTGATCAAGAGCTTGAACAGATTAAAATCTATGTCCCCTCCCCACTTCCCACCATACAAGTGGGGCAGGTCTTCATCTGTTATGTCTTGGGATGTGGCCGTCATGGCCCAGCTCACTGCTGTTCTGGGTCAAGACCTAGAACAAAGCAAGTTCAGGAAGAACATGGGAATCTGGGCAACCCACAGGTGAGCTCCAGGCAAGTGGTTTGTGCAAGGAGCCCAGGAGGCGACCGGGCATGTAGGCGAGGGCAAACAAGTGTTCATTCAGCAAGGAAGAATTCAGGGAAATAAGTTGGAAACTCCTCCAGCCAACCTGGGGCATGGAACGAGGGTTAGAACGTGGGAATACATAGAAAGTCCTCTCTGAGCGTTGAGCTGGATTTCAAGCCCAGGCCTTGGAATTTCAGTGAAGCACGCTTACTCCCTGAAAACCCCGGCCTCATTTTTGACTCCGTTCATTTCTATTATGCCCCATTTGTGATTTTTAGTCATAACGTTCATAGTATTTTTTTTTCCTTTCTTCCCTTCTTTCCTTTCCCACTGCCATAGCCTCAGTTCAGACCTCCTGTTTCTTGTGTTTGGACTGTTGCAATGCCCTTCTTCCCAGGCTCCCTGCTGTTCATCTTCACTGATCTACCTTCATACTTAGACAGTTTCGTTTTCAGAGCGCAGGTGCCAATGAATCATTCACCTGCTGAAGCACAATAGACAGCTCCTTGCTATTAACTGAGGACAGTTTAAACTCTCTAGCCTGGTACGGTAGGCACGAGTAGTGACCTCCCAGAGATGCCCAAGTCCTAATTTCTGGAACGTGTTAATAGGTTACATAGCAAAGGGGAATTCAGACAGGAGATGCAAGCAAGGTTTTAACCAGCTGGGCTGAAGATAAAGTGATTATTCGGGGTTATCTGGCTGGGCCCAGTGTAATCAGAAGGATCTTTAGATGGGGAAGTGGGAGGCAGAAGAGTCAGAGCCAGAGTGATGTGATGTGAGAAAGACTCAACTAGCCATTTCTGGCTTTGACGGTGGAAGGGAACCACGAGCTGAAGGATGAGCACAGCCTCTAGGAGCTGGAAAAGACAAGGAAACAGATTCTCCCCTAGAGCCTCCAGAAGGAAGGTGCGAACACAGCCCTGTGACACCTTGATTTTTGCCATTGACACTCATTTAGGCTTCTGGTCTCCAAAACTGTAAGATAATACATTTGCGTTGTTTAAAGCCACCGCATTTGTAATAATTTATAGCAACAGTAGGAAATTTGCATAGCAGGTATTTAAAAACATAGCTGCCTGACCCCAGTCTGGGTCTCCATCTCCTTCTCCGTGCACCTGAAGCCCTAGCCTCAGCAAACCCTGGTCCTGCAACATAACAGGCAATTTCAGCCTAATTGCGTTTTCTCATGTTGCTTTAGCCTGAAAGGCCTTTTGCCTTCTTCATCTACTAAAATTAGCCAGGTCAGATATTACCTCTTGTAAAAATATTCAGGGAGGGAAATCCTATCCTTTACCCCAGTTTAGAAATCACTCATTTTTATTATATGTCAACCTTGCAGGGTTACTGTGTGACACAGATGAGACAATAGGTAGAATGTCTCCAGCCAATCTGGTGTCAGATCAATTTTGACTTCCAATAAATGTAGTTATACAAATGTGTATTTCTTTTCTTGCACTGAAAATGCCTTAGGTCAGGAACTTTGTGTCTCTCCTCCCTCCATCCTCTACAGTATTTAGCAGGGTGTGTTGCCCATAAGACAGACTTTGTACTAATTTATAGGGTAGAATAGGAGATGGGTTATGATCAATACCAGATCATGGATTGGGTGATAGGCCATTCACTTCACCCTGTGTACAGGAATCTGAGACATGCTGGACATTGTCCCAGGTGCAGAAGATGTAGTAACAGATAAGATAGTTGTGTTCACTCTCAGACATCTTACATTGTAGTCAAGTGCCGGCTCTTGGTTTCACTTGAAGCACCTGGGGCTAGTAGCTACTTTCAATCTGGGGATTTGCTGATCCCCAGAAAAACCACGGGGTTCAGAAGGTAAGTAGCTCAGCTGAGAGCTCTTTCAGCTCCTGAGACAGAAGTGGGAATGATGTCCCTGACAGGAGCAGCAGAAGGAAGGAGGGTGTGAGTGGCTGTAGGCAGGACCTGCAGAGACGGGCCCTGAAACTGAAAAAGACAAGTAAGTAGGATCACACACCAGGAAAAATGGGCTCAATGGACCCGTGATCTCTCCATTCCAAGGCTGTCAATGCACATCCACACAAAACAAACAATGGCACTCGGGCTGCTCTGGCCTTTTATCCCCACGCTGGTGGGAGGCCTGGAGAGGTTGCTCTTTATTTTGTGAGCTTCAAGTTGTCATCACTAAAGAAGTGACATGCTCCCTCTTGCAGACATTTTTTTCTACTCAGGTGGCAAATTACCTGGTGTGCTCTGAGACTGGGGATGGAAGGGACCTAATATATAAAAAGGACTTAACCACTGACCTGGCAGAAGAGACCCGTTATCTGATCCTCACAACAGTCTAATGAAAGGAAGGATATTGGCTTAATTTTCCAGAGGAGGACACCGAGACTCCTCGGGGCATGCCCCTTGCCCAAGGTCACACCGAAAGCGAGCTTCAGAGCCTGGGTTCCTCACCAAACTGGCTAGCTTAGAGCTCCTGTTCTTTTTTCCAGGGAAACGGATTGTGTATGTTTCCTCTGTGTCGATGATGATCTCTGAAAGCTCCTATCTAGTGGCTTTGGAGCCACCATTTTATCTTTCATCTGGTCACATCTGATTCTACTCTTGGCGTCTTCCATAGGGTGGTGGTTGGCTGGAAGGGGTGACAGGCGTGTAGGAAGGTGCAGGCTCAGACTCCTTCCAGAGCTGATGAACCCTAGTTCTGGTGAGCTGTCATCAATAAGTAGAGATGTCATCATGTCATCATGGCAGGGAGTTCTGTGGTCATCTGGCCCCACCTGTTACTGGGCTGCATGCTTCCTAAATCATTTCCGAGATAAGGCTGTCTCTCCCATGTTCTAAGTCCCTTAGGGAATGAGAGTGAGTGGATTTTTAATTTATTTTTAATGGCTTGTCGCACAAAATCAGAACAAACCCCCCACCATTCCATAGCCATTTTTTTCATGAGCTCCTTGTTTCAGCAACACTGAATTTTCATTTCCCTGATCTGTCACTTGCCTTCTTCAGCTACCAAATTCTGCAAAGCACTTTCTTAACAATGGGCCCATTTTAAATAGGGATGACTAGTGCTTATTCATTTCTGTATCTCTTATCCATTCCTTGGATCATGCAGGAACAGACACACCTGGGGTTGGGTATCTATCCCTACGTCTTCCTTGCTGTGTGGCCTGGACAGTTTCCTCATCTTGACAATGTGGGTAATGCTATCTATTCTTCAGCATGGTCATACCCAGTATCTTTGTAATGAACGTGGAGCACCAAGCATGGTGCTGGGCACTTAGTAGGTGCTCAATACATGTTAGCATTCCTACCGCTGTCCTTTCTGTATTTGTTCTGTTGTCTGAACTACGCTGCTCTATCAAGACATGCTTTTGTATGTGGGTCTAATATTTTCTTTAACCTGCTTTCCATCAGGTATAAGTATACACCTTTGTCCTCTCTAGAAATCCCTAGAGAATTAAAAAAACAACAACAAACTCTTTAAAACTTAATACAGTCATATTTTGGAAGGTTGCTTTCACCAACTTTCCTGTTGGCCCTTGTGTGTACTGGTTTTTACTCTATTGTAGACCTTCTTGAAGTTCTTTCATACGCCGCTTTGAACTCTCCCTTCTGGACAGAATTGGCAGTCAGCTTATCAAAGAAAAAGACAACCTTAAAGAAGTTTACAAAATACTCCAGAAAGAAGAGGGCTGGGAATTTTCATTTGTCCCCATCTCTTATACCTCCCCTCCTCTGCAAAGACATCTTGATTCCCCCAGCTCATGCTCATCTTCCCCTCCTTTGAATGCCTATGGTGATGCTTTCAATTCAAAGAATGTGTTATATCTCTGTTGGTTAACAGGCACCATGTCAAGGAAGAGCATAACCATACTCTTGTAGTGTAATACTGAAAAAAACAAGGTCACTGTCCTGAGGGAGCACACAGCTTGGGGGCGGAGATATGTATAGTATGCGTAACACGTTAGGGAAATATGGATTAAAGGGGAATTGATTCTGTTCTGAAGGACAGGTGAGAGGGCAGGGTGTTGATTTTCAATGGTGAGCCTTGAAGAATCAGAAGGAGACGTTCAGGTGGAGAGTGAGAAAAGGGCTTTTGGAGGCCAGAGCCTGTGCAGAAGTGCGGGAGTAGGGAACAGAGAGAAAAATAGGTGTTCAAGGGTGGCTAGAATTTAGACGTCATTTTGGGAAAAGTGGCTGTAGAAGAGGGTTAAAATGTCAGCTGAGGCCAGATTGAGAAAGACCATTTATGCGATAATGAGGAATTTGAAGTTGATCTTAAAGGCAGTATGAAGCTGCTAGAGATTATTTGTCAGTAGGTAACAGGATTCAGTCACTGCTTTAGAAAGGTCATTGTGGTATAAGGATGGAAGAGAGGTGAAGAGCAGAAATTCAGGAAACTAGTTATTCTGAAGGCCTTTACAGTCATCGAGCAGCTAAATCCAGTGGTCCACTCGCAATCTTTCTTGCACATGAATGGTCAGCATTTCACACAGCTGAGCACTGCTTCCTCCTTGGACACTTTCCTTACATGGCTTCCAGAACACGCAGTCTTCTGGGTTTCCTCTAATCTCATAGACCATCTATGTCAGTCAGGGAGGGTCTCTGACGCTATTGTCTCTAAGACAAGGCACCGAATGCGGGAATTGATTACAGTGCTGTACGGCTGGAGGAGCAAGAAAGACAAAGGCAAGTTGCTCAAAGACTGGTAAATGCAGAAATGGTTACATCCTGCACTGAAGGAGCAAAACACAGTACACGGGGCCAAGGACCTCTGCCACCCAGATCCGTGACGTGTGTGCTGAGCTCGGGAAGCAGGACTCCAGGAGCCTGGACTTTGTGTCACAGAGACCCAGGACCACCACTTCTGCTGCCACCAGCTCTGTTGCTGCTATTGAGTTGTCCCCAGACAACAGATGTGTGGAGACAGCAGCCTTTTCCTTTTCACGGGTCCCCACAAGCACTGCACACAGCCCCGCTCCCGCCCCCATTGGCAGAATCAACTTAGAAGCCAGATGACAGAAGAGCCTTAGACACAGAATTCTCAGAGTCCCAAATACTTAACAATACATAGGGGCCAGGAGTAAATAAACGCAACAATCACCTGTTTAGCTGCTTTGAGCACCCATTTCCACCCTGTATTCATAAGTAATCCCCCTCCCTTTTTTTTTTTCTTTTTCTCTTGGTTCATTGATAGTATGAGAAGCTCAAAATAGCCTGGTATTAGTTTCAGTTTCCTGGTCCATGGAACAGGTGTTTTGTCTCCTGGGGACAATTTCCTCCTTAGGAAGCAAGACTTCTCTATCAACTGAGCCGAAAGTTGTGGGGACATGAAGAAAATATTCTGCGATGGCTCATAGTGTGTAATAATGAGAGGGCCACTCCCACCTTGGCCCCGGCCTCTTGGACTTTTGTTTTGACCGCACACTTGTTGAATCCACACCCTGGAGGACAGCACCACAACCTCACAGAGTGTTAGCTCTCAGCTAGTCCTGTCATTGAGTCTGTGAAAGCCCATTCAGCCATTGTATCATGCCAGCTGCTGCTGGGTGATGAAGTTTGTGCTGAGACTAGTGAATGCCATGGACATGCCCGTTACTGCACTTCATTTGCTGTGAAATGAGTTCCTTTGTTAGGAGTAATGTGTGGGACACCATGACAGCGAATAAGACACACCGAAATGGAAAGATTTTGATTCTAGCGTAATCACTGTAGGCAGGGAAGCGATTCCAATGAGAAGAAATTGCCCCCGCTGTGTGATGGGAGGGGTGCGATGTAGTCAACTTGCCACCAGGTGCCATAATGGCGACTCCGTGTTGGTTTCTGATGTTGGCAGCTGGGGAACTCAGTATTGTAATATCCTCATCAGCCTTGGTGAGGGGAAGTCCATGTCAAGTCTAGGTAAAGCCCCTGTCTCTGCCACGTGGCCACCTTCCCACAGGAGCCCACAGAGAAGCTGGGGAAACAGGCTTCCTGGCCTCAGCAAAAGACCATCTTGTCCTTCTGATCATTGAAAGTCTCTCCTGTAGTAAATACCATTCGGTGAGCATTCACACAAGACACGAATGGCCCCTGTGCCGATTTCAAGAGGCCCAAATACGTACTGATTTCCCTTTCTGAATTCTCCGATCTCCAAATGCTGAAATGCCCCGGTTTTCTGCTGTCGTATTTCTACTCTATCCACACTTCATCTCTTGGTGATCTATTCTAGTCTCATGTCTTTAAATACCATCTAATCACTGACAACTCCCAAATTGATGTTTCTAGCCTAGACTTTCTTCCCTGAACTCTGGAGTCGTTTATCCAGCTGACCCTTTGTCTTCTCCTTTTGAGCTCTCTTAGGATTCTCAAACTTAATTCCAAAGCTGAACTTATAAGCTTCACTCCAAACCTTCTTCTCCTGTAGTCTTCATCTCATAAAATGGCAACTCTGTCCTTCCAGCTGCCTGGTCCCGAACTATGAGGGTTATTCTTGACTATTCTCTTTCATTCACACCCCATATCCACTTTGTCAACAAAGCTTCTTGGTTCTGCCCTCAAAATATAGTCACATCATGTCCCTATTCCTGTCCACTGCTGTTGCTCTGATCAACCCACACCATGTTTCACCTGGATGATTGAAACAGGATCCTAATTCACTTTTGTCCCTTTCTGCCTTTCTCAGCACAGTAAACAGAGGATCCTGTTAAAACTTAAGCCCTTGCCCCAGCTGGTGCTGGTTAGTGGATTGAGAACTGCTCTGCAAACTGAAAGGTCACCAGTTCGATTCCCAGTCAGGGCACATGCCTGGGTTACCTGCCAGGCCCCCAGATGGGGGTGTGCGAGAGGCAACCAGTCGATGTATCTCTCACGCATCAGTGTTTCTCTCTCTCTCTCCCTCCCTTACCCTCTCTCTAAAAAATAAATAAATAAAGTCTAAAAAACCCCCAACTTAAGTCCTCTATTAAAATCGAGCAACTTCCCATCTCAAGAACCAGAGTCTTTACATGGTTCACAAGTTCAAGCAAGATCGAAGCCTCCCCATATGTCCCTGACCTCATCTCCTACTTCTCTTCCCCTCTCAGCAGCTGCCTCATTGGCCTTTGTGCTGTGTTTTGAATATGCCAGGCACACTCCTGCCTGAAGATCTTTGCGTTCACTGCTTCCTCTGCCTGAGACATTTATTGCCCAGAGACCACATGACTTAATCCCTCACCTCGTTCCGTTTTTCATAGCTGGGCCCCTTATTTCCGCGGCAGCCTGTGCACCCCTGGCTACCCCTGCACGTTAGCACTTCCTCTTCTCCTCCTGTTCATTCCCCCCCACCCATGGCACTCACCATTATCTGAACACGGTGCCATTTACCTACTTCTTTACTTCCCCTGCCACAAAATAAACTCAATGAGAGCAAAGAAGCTACTTGGTTTTCCTCGCTGCTGAATCCACTGCGCTTGGCAAACAGGAAGCATATCATACATACGTGGTTAGTGCGTGAATGAAGAAAATCATGAGTGCCTGAAATTGCATGATGCGGTGGACAGCAACACGTTTCAGAAGACTCAGGATTTATCCTGTCATGTGTTGGGTAAGGGAGGCACCAACGGTCATGCTGAGGTTTTCTCCTGAGCCAGAGCAGATGATATGCATGCTGTGTGACGACATGCGTTTCTCTTACCCTGTCTCCTTGTCCTCTCAACTAGACTGCAAACTCACGGTGGGCAGAGAGCACTGTTTATGTTGTTCTGGCTTTAGCACACGCCCAACCAGCTCTGGATACCCAGCTGGTGTCCGGACAGTCTCATAGTGGGGATCAGTTGGACTGTGCACTGCAAACATTGCATTTCTGTACCCTGAGGGCCTGCTGTAGAGTGGGGAGGAGGACCCAGAATTCAGACTCTGCTGAGACCCCAAAATACACTCTTTTGTAGGTGATCCCCGAGGAGCATGTTTTAGCATCCTCGTTACATTACCACTGTCAACTCCTCCTGGTAAAGAAAGCCACTGTGCCTGTTCCAATCGGCTGGACACAAAGAACTACCAGGCAGGTGCAGGAATGAGGTGGTGGGAGGTGAAGGGGAACTGGAAGGGGACATGCAGAGAACCCGATGGACTTAAAGACACCGAGATCTCAGGGAGGTTTAATGAACTGAAGTAGTTTCCCTTCAGGGTAAACTTTTACAGGCAGTAAAGGTCCTCACTTCACTGAACATGCTCACGGGTGAGAGCCTCCCAGCGATTTGTGAATGTGCAGATTATTCATTACCCTTTCAGAGGACAGGGTTCCCCCCAGGGGCCTCCTGCCCGCCTTCCGAAGCTGAGTGCCGGAGCCAGGTGAGCACACCGGGTCTGACCTGCAGCCCCCTGCATTGCCATTGTGCTCTCGAGTGGATGGGTATTTTTTAGAAGGAGATTAGCAACTCTAGACTCTGAATTCCCCCCTCCTCTCCCACCCAATGAGGATTAGATGGAACCCTTGTCCTCCTGCAGAATAATTATCATACTAATAACTCATATTTGCCTAGCACAGTGTATAAAGCAGGCCAGCTTCCCTTGATTTGAATCAGCAACCCTGTGAGGCTGGCAGGGGGAGGTGTATCATTATCCCGATTTTAGGCAATTGGAGCAGATTCTGAAAAAATAAATAAGTTGTCTAGACTCGCACAGTAGCCTATGGTAAGGTTTGGTTTAGCGGGCAGCCCTCTCCTGGTGAGTGCTCTGTTTCTCCCAGGACCCCACACTAGCCCCCCGGCCCCCATCCAGAAAGCACACAACTGGACCCGATGGGATAAGTGAATATAGAAACAGGGAAATGGAGAAAAATTCCTAGGAGGAATAAGGACTGAAACTTCCTTACCGTTCTCAGTGTGGGACCTCCTCTCACTTGGGAAGTGACCTCCTCTCACTTAGGAAGTGACCTTCTCTCACTTGGGAAGTGACCTCCTCTCACTTGGGAAGTGACCTTCTCTCACTTGGGAAGAGTATAGAAAGCTCCCTTCCCCATCAAATATCATCCACTCTGAGCCTGCCAGGGACTTGGACACCTGAGTTCAGATACCAATCATCCTGGGAGGTAACAGGTTCAGGAAGGCGAAACATTCATTACATGAGGACAGAAACCATTCCTCTTTTGCTTTTTCATCACCAAGAATCTTATGCTGTGCTGCGAATAAGACAGGAATAGGTAAATGAAAGAGAGGGGGAAAATGAGAAATAAAGACCTTAGTTCCTGGCACTGAGTGTGTCTGAAGTTAGCAGAAGGCTGGCCTGAACATCTGGGGGCAGCAGAAGACACTAGATGTCTGGGGACATGAGAATTGGAGGTGGATGGTGGACAAAGACAGCACTGACTGATTTTTTAAGAGACCAGCCATGTGCCTTCTTGTTATCTTACTAGTCCCTTATTATAATATAGTCCCTTAATATATATTATTTACTATATATAATGTATATACTACGTATACATAGCAAGTCTCTTATAATATAACCCCTCATTGTCACCACTCTCTTCATTCTTGTAAAACTTTTCATCAGTTGACCACAAGTGGGGCTTCCTGCATTCCTCCCCCCGATCCCGTTGTTCTTTTTGCCTTCCTTCCCATGGAAGGAAGAAAGAGAGGAAGGAAAAGAGAAAGAGAGAACAAAAGCAAAGAAGCAAGGAAGGAAAGAAAGGAAAATAGGGGAGAGGTAAGGAGGGAGGGTTTGTTTTATTTTTGCATATTGAAATTCTTACCATGCTTTAAGTCCCAGAACATATAATCTCTCTGTGAAGACTTTGCTGATTACATTTTCTGGACTTAATTGCTTCCTCTTCTCAATTCTTACAGCACATTATCTGTACCTCCCTCATACATTTATCATCTCATCCCCTCCTTTATTGTCATACATTTGTAGTTCATTCAGCAGGCACTGTGTAGTGCCTGCCATGTGTCAGGCCCTGTGCTAGCTCTTGTGGGTGCAGAAACCCAGCCTCTAACCTCGGAGATGTCACAGTCGAGACACGGCAGATGTGTGGGTAAGTCTCTTCAACCCAGCGTGTTAAAAGCTGTAAGAGATGTGTGAACAGAGGTCTGTTATTTCAGAGAAGATGCCAAATGGCAGTTTACGGTTCTGTATGTATGTTCATATATTCTCCTAGATAATATACTAGCTTTTCTAGGTAGATTTACATATATATTCACATATATAGCTAGGGACTTCTCCACTACTCTGTGTGTGTGTGTGTCTGTAGGTACATGGTATATATTAAGAGGAAGGTGCTCTTTACTTATTAATTATTCTGATTTATTTTTATTTCTCCTGCTGTTTAAAAATCTCCCCAGGATTGTAGCCAGTTAGGTGAAAAAGTTACTTATTTGACAAAGTTTATTTGGCAAACCTGAGTCTCCCAACACTTTCTCTAGTTCTTTTCTTATGACACATCTGTTTCCCTTTTTTTTTTCTTCCAAGACCAAAGAAATCAAAGGTTATCTTCACTCCTAGGCTTTGAGCCCTGGGTCCCTCCTTGATTCCTGGAGTTTAGCAGGTGACTTTCTAATTCACAGAAGAGGTGCTCAGTAACTATTTGTGGAATCTATGAATGAGTGGTAAACTACTTGAGGGCAAGGGTATGTTTTTCTTTTTTCTATTTCTGCTCGTTAGTTACCTTGCACACAGAAAGCCCACAGAAACATTGCTGAATGGAGAAGCATTGCGTTAGGGAACAGCAGGCCTGGTTGAGCCACGTAGCCCTGGGTGGGGATGCTGGCTCTGTTTCTTGCGAGTTGGTACCTTTGGGATAATTTGCTTAGCTCTCGGCACTCGGTTTCCTCCTCTGTAAAATGGGGGTATTATATAGCATATGCTTGGTCACAAAAACTTGTTGTGGGGATTGAGTTGCATCCAGTGTAGTATTCAGCATGTAGTAGGGGTTCAATGAATGGTTCCTTCCTGCTGTTTTTTTTCTTTGAATTTGTGTTCCCTCTCATCTGGGGACCTCTGCTGGAGAGAAGCCAAGAGGGCTTTGTTATGGGTCCTCGCCCTTCCTGCAAGCCACTGGTGACTCCAGAGGCGGACTCACTTTCCCCGTCCATTCTGAGTCCTTTCCCAGCAACCTGGGGCTTGTCAGGTGGGTTTATTTCTAGTTTTCTTCCCTGATAATCCCCTCCTGAGTGGTGAGAGGAGCCAGGGGTGGGCAAGCTTTCTTTTGCTTTTGGTGTTGTTTGCAGGACACAGAATGTCTTAAGGCTAAAGATTGCATTAGCAACTCTTCATCGCTTTATCATGTCCTCCTGTGCTGGCTCCAGGGGAAAGGAAGCTTCCAGCCCCCAATTCTCAGTGTTGTGAGCTCTCCTCTGGGGCAATGCTGCAGTGATGTTACTGAGACATCCTCCTCATGCAACTCCTACTCTCTTCTTTCTTTGTTAGGTTAAACTCAGTGAAAAGGAAGGGATGCTTTTCTAGATAAGGATCTCAGCAAGGCGGGATGGTGGTACAGAGTTGGGAAAGGAATCATGATGCGACGGAATATTTCTCAAAGTGCCACTGGAAGATTTCTGGACACTACCCAGAACATACCAAGTTAAACTTGCTAGGAGCGGGGCCAGAGAATCTGTATCACTGGTCTCCAGTGACTGTTAGACTCAAGCTTTGCTGATGGAATGCGGAGAATAGTGCCCTGGGGAGCTTGGCCAAGGTCACGGATTATTGGGACTTGAACTTGAATCACTTCCTCTCTCCGTGCCTCAGTTTCCTCATCTTTAAAAGGAGGGTAGTAGACTAAATTAATACTGCCCCATTGTGAAGACAGTGATTTACTGCCAGACACCATTATCTTTTATTGACTAAAAAATGACTATTTATAGGAACATTTGACAGGCTGAGCCTACCTGTGAGGGAGATAGAAGCACAAAACATGAACCCCACCTCGAATTGTTAAAAGCCTAGTTAAGAAGGTACCTGTTGTGATATCTAGAAGCTATTAAGATAGTGCTTTAAGTAGGAAATTATGTTCTCTTTATCTTCAGAAGAGAGAACGTTGATGGCTGGGATAGCCTTGGAAGGCTACCTGCAGAAGGCGGATTTTGAGCTATTTTTTGCACAGTAGTCAGACTATGCAGGTGGTAATTAGAGGACTGGACACAAGCAATGATGCAATAATATAGCGCACCAGAGAGAAAGTGGAGTTGTGAGAATGGGTTTGGCTTCTTTGCAGCACCTTGAGAAACTTAGATTGCTAAAGCAGGGGACAGGTTTCTTGAGAATTGTGGGCAAGTGGTTGGAAGAGTGAGCGTGGGCCAAACTGTGAAGTGTCTTACATACCAGGTGAAGGAGTCGGGGGTTCATCATTAGGTGGGGGGAGCCAGTGAAGATTCCTAATCAAGAAAGTGCATGAATTCAAAGGCAGAATTGAAGCTGTCTACCATGAAGGCAGAAATTATATTCATAGAGATTTAAAAGGGTGTGTTTGTGTGGATCCTGCAACAAGCAGACACCAAGATGAGAGCAGACACAGAAACATATTAGGTACAGACAAGATGGAGGGACGGAAGGAAAAAAGAAGACTCTCTTGGTCCCAGCATTTCCTGGATTTACTTTTATCATTGTATTTACGTGGTTCCATAAAGATCTGGTTATACTCTGGGTCCAAGCATTGGGTAAGGAGACTGATAGAATGAGTTTGGCTCTGGGTTCATAGAAGGGCGTCTCAGATCCAGTTATTTGTTAGAAGTTCTAGTAATTAAGTGGAACTCTTATCCCCAATATCTCTTTCTTCTCTCTCTGCGGACTTTGCACTTTTTGGGGATTGTTGCAGGTCCATGCAGGCTTGATGTTGGCAGAAAATGTACTGTTCTGACTTACTCCTGTTCTCGAGACAGATGTTCTGACCTACTCCTAGAAGAGCATAGTTTTGAAATTGTTTGTCCAGCATTTGAGAGGGCTTGCATATAGCCACTGTGCTTTTATGTATTGACTGTGAGTGACTTTGTATAAAAAATAAGGTAAAATAAAAGGAAGAAGTCTGTTGTATGTATGTGCAGGTGTATTAATTCAACAAAACACGAGGAATTGCTAGGCATATGGTTGAGAAGAGTGTGGGTAAGTCCCTTGCCTCCGTTAGCCCCTGAATTTAACAAATGAGGAAACTCATTGTGAAAGGGAGAGGCCAGGCCCCCCGAGTGACTGCGGAGAACAGCTCTGTGCATGGGATTCACACTCCTTGCTGTTGCTCTGTGCTTACAGGACTGGTGGCTTAGTAGATTCTACTGTCCTACAAAGAGCCATGCCACTGGTGTCTGTCTTGGCTTGGCTGTTTCTTGCCAATCTACCACCCAGCACAGGACTGATTTGGAGAGGAGACCGATATGCCCTCCAGTAATGGCGCTGCAGAAAAGTTGAATGTCCCAAACCAACTTTGCCATGGACTCTCTTTGACCTATAACGGGTCACATCCTTGCCTCTAATTTTTTCTTAGTTGACTGACCCCATGGGGTGCTGGATGAGAATAAATATCAAACTGAGTGTTTTGTTGTCAGTTAAATGCCATAAAAATGTTCAATATAATGGCTGATTATTTTTCTTTAACCTTAAATGGATACCTAGAATGGGAAAGCCCCAACTTGGTAGCAGAAATTCATTATCTCAGAAAGAGTTTAATGGCTGCTGTGCAAATGAACTGGAGGAAGTTAAATTGTGGAATGGGAAGGAGCTGAGAAAAGTGAAATGAGTTGTGCATTAAATTTAGATAAACACAATTATGTGTAACTGGATTATCACGCGTGCAGGCAGACACTGTATATAAGGCACCTGCATTTTGATTAAAATCGATTCAGGTGCATGTGCTTAGCACCCTTGTAAGTATGGAATTGTTCCTAAGCCACTGCCCAAGTTCATGAGGGGCAGGCTAGGAAATGTCTTTTATTCAAGTGCGCAGCTTGAGAGTTTAAAGGGCATAGAACCAGACTGACCAGACCCAAGCCATTCCAGCAAACTGCTAATAAGCAACTCTAGCTCTCTGACAGGTACGGTTTCCTTCTGGTTTTGTAATTTCAAAATTACTCCTGACTGGAGTCAGGAAGGTGGTCCTGGAGTCCAGCGGAGTCCAATGGCCTGCTTACTCCGTGGTTGGGACAGATGCTGCATGGTGGGTGACAGATGGCATCAGATAATGTTGGGGACTGGACCTGCCTGCCATTCAAGTATTTACAGCCCTAGTGATGGAAGCACAAAATCTCCTTGAACCCTTCTGTAGACAGAATGAGGTCCAGTTCCTTCTTACCCTTTTAGCCCAAGTCAGCAAGTTAGAGTTACCTTCAGATCAGAAGCAAGCCCGCTCTCTGACCTCCGGGTGGCCGTACTAGTGAACAGAGCCAGCCAGCCGTGCCTGACCTTGAAGGAGGACAGATGTGGGGAAACACACATCTGTCAATTCCCAGTTAATTCTTGTGGGCATGTTTTTATTTTAAATGCAAAGCATCTTCAGGATTAAAAGAAATGCTACCAGTTATGGGGATGCATTAAATTAATATGTTTTCCTCCTCGCTTGATCCTATAATAACTGTCCACTCAATGGATATACTAAACCTTCCTCTGGTTGATTTGAGATGCACTATATATTGTTACACAGACTAAAGTAAGCTTTCTTTTCTTCCCCCTTTCTCTCCTCCCCTCTGCTCTCCACCTCATCCCCCTTGCAGGTTATACTTATTCTGACGAAGCTGTATGACTTCAACCTGGGGAGCGTGACTGAGAGTTCACTTTGGAGGTAAGTGGATTAGAGATATTTAAGGAGCCACTTGGCTTGGCTCATGTGAGAAATGCCAGCTAAGATGTTGGGAAGCCTGCTTTGAAAGGAGCAGAAGATGGGCCCCCTCCTGGAGACTGCTTTTAATGTCCCAGGTGGAACCGATGGCCTGGGAAGTGCCATAGCACTCTGCTTATCTCTTGTGGGGCCGGTCACACACTGTCCTTGGCAGCGTTGTTTTTTCAGTGTTCCTATAGTGTCACATTCTTGATGAATGCAGTCTGGCTGGAGAGATGGGGTAGGGCGGACGTGCCTGACTCAGGGAGAGACCTTGTGCCATTGTGGAGAAGGGGTCTGCCGTGGGAGGGCACTTGGCCCAGCTGTGCCAGTTTTCAGTCCTTTGTGGTGTGAGCTGCTGTTGTTTCTGAAAAGCCTGCACTTACTAGAACAGATCCCCATGGGGTTGGGTCTGTGTAGTGACTTTCGTGACCCCGAGCTTTTGCGGGCTCCTTCCTCTATAAAATCATATTAAAAGACGTTTTATGCATGCATTGGTATGAAGATAAAGATATTAAAACATTTTTTTAGACTAAAATTTCATTTTTTTGTTTTGATTTTAAAAGAAAGAAAGCGTTTGTGCCCTAGGCACTGCCCACTGTGTGCGCTAGATAAGTCAGTCCCGGTGGGACGCTGGGGCACCGGGGACAGGCAGAAGACAGGCGTGCGTAGCTTAAGTCAGACAGGGCTTGCATGAAGCTGTGAACCCGGGAGCTTCTCTGCATAGGGAAGGCCTGCACGCTTACCCTTCCGTGTATCTCCTCACGCACACACGTACACTCAGGCTCACAGCCCCACTGCCTGCAGCCACACGGGGTGACAGCAAGTTTCATCAGCCACTGGGAGTCTGCATCTCACGCTCCATTCTCATTCTGTCTGTGGATCTCAAGAGGCCGTGTGTGTACCCCACTGACCTTATCTTTTGTAAACACTGGGAAGGATGCTGTCACAAAAGGCCATTCACTTGGCTGTGCCATCACCCCAGAGCCCTGTCCTGAGGGTTTCCTGGGGTCCTGGAGCAGAGGGGTCTGGAGAGTGAGTATCTGCACACTTTGCTGCTTCTTCATCTGACTTGTTTGTTTGCAGAAGACGAGCCAGGGCCTCTCTCCCAGGGAGAGGGAGCAGTCACGGCATCTATTAAATATTTAGGGGTTAATTGCTCCTATCGACTGAGGCCTGCCTCCGTTTGCACAGGATGTCCAAAACCTAATTTTGCTGCTCGTTGAAAATTGGCAAGGCAGTAAGTAACCAGGGTGCTCATAATATGTGAAAGGCATGCCTATGTGCACTCACAAGGGACTCCCTGGGAATCAGAGCCTCAGAAACCTTCCCCTCAGGCCCAGTCACAGTGATACTGTGATGACCCGTGTAGCCTCACTCCCATGCTGTCTGCTTGGTGCAAATAACAAAACAAGCCAGAAAATCCCATCCTTACAATGGGAGACAGTAGCCCATATTTTAGGAAAGATTGGCGACCAGACAAAGCTTGGGAGCTGAAACCCGTGCTTAATGCTGGAGACTCTCAAGGGACCCAGTGTGTGCCCCATGGTCATCAGCCAGTACTTGCACTGGTGTGCACCAGAGACAGTCGACAGCTGAGTGGCTCTAAGGGCACCCTAATGTCCAGTTGTCAGGATTCAAGTCCCAGTTTGCATCCCCTCCCCCCAGCATGCTCTGTGACTTTGGGAACTTTATTTTACCTCTATGTATTAGTGTCCTAGGGCTGCCATAACAGAGCACCACAGCCTGGATGGCTTAAAACAGCAGAAATTTATTTCTTTCCAGCTCTGGAGCCTAGAGACTGAAACCAAGGTGTCAGCAGGGCCACACTCCCTCCGTGAGGCTTAGGAAGAATTCTTTACCTCTTTAAGCTTCTAGTGGCTGTTGGCTGCTTTACTCCAATCTCTGCATGGCTTTCTCCTCTGTGCCCATGTCCTTTATCCCCCAGGGTAATCCAATTTCAAGATCCCTAATGCACCTGCGAAGAACACTATTTTTCAAATAAGGTCCCCATCGCAGGGCCTGGGGGTTAGGATGTGGACATGTTTTTCTGGGGGTGGGGAGCACCATTCAACCCATTTCACTCTCTAAATCTCAGTTTCCCTGAATGGAAGTTGTTTATAGTACAGAAGCTACCTTTGCTCCAGCCACATGGTCCTCACGTTCCTAATACGCACCAGCCTGTTTCCCCAGAACCCTTACTTCTGGCCCCTCCTCTTTCTGAGGTCTCCTCTAGCAGGGGCCAGCCCTCCCTCACTCACCTCCCTGCTGTGTTCACCGTCTCAGTGAGACCTGTCCCCGGAACTTTACATTCCATTGCTCCTTAGGACTTCTCACCTTCTGGCATATGCTAAATATTTACTCACTGACTTATTGATTGTCTACCTATACCCACTTACCTCTAAGTGTGTAGCAAGAGATAATTTTTTTCCATTTTCATTTAGTGCTGCATCCTCTGCACCTGGAAAAGTATCTGGCCAACAGAAGGACCTAAAAAATGTTTGCTCAATAAATAAATTAATGGATAGGTTACAAGAATTCAATGAAATGATAAATGAACAAACAGAACAGTAATTCACATGCAGGAAGTGCTCACTCAGTTATAATAATTAATGATCACTATAACCCTTTGTGTTTGTTTAGTTTTCATTTCATTATTGACTTTGTTTCTAAGGGTCCACTGATGCAGGATGTCCATGTGAGGGCATCAAGGGAATGTGTCCTGTGCCATCCAGGACTTAGCAGAGACCTTCAGGGGACGATCAGAGGGGCCGGGGGGGGAGAAGATGATTTAGAATGTTGCCGCTTGCGCTAACTGAAGGGAGTTGGAATGCAGTTCTACCTAATTAAAAAGATGTTCTTTTGTAGACAAGATTTTTCTGAGCTGGATACTGGGATGATGGGTGGGATGTAGTCTGGCAAATGGAAAGTGGAAAAATGTCTCTGGCTTGGGGAAAATGCCAGGTGAGGCTGGGCTTCAGGAGAGAAGGGAGCCAGACAGGAGGTGGGAGAGAAACCGGTTCTGGGACCAAATAGGAAATGTGGGGCCTCCCCAGGTTCGCAGAAGGGCCAAACCTGAAGGGGTTGCTCACGGTATAGTTTACAGATAGCAGATTCCATGTGGTGTGACCTTTTAGGGACTCGAAAAGCTGGCGGATATTATGGGCTTTCCCCATGGATAAATGTTATATCGGAATGTATTTTTATTTTTGTGTTGTGTTTCAGAAGGTTCACAGGTTGGATAAATCCCAGCTTAGGAACCTGCGTTGAGTACGATTGAGGACAAGGCCTGTTCCTAAATCTTGTGGGATTTTGCAACTTGCCAGGGCCTCACAGGGTGCCTTCTAACATTTTATTTCCTTCCCTGCTCAGCCTAGAAAGATCTCTGTCTCCCACACTCTTTTCTCCTGATGATGGTGCATTTTACAGTTAGAGCCTAGAGCACTGTGATCTTCCTCAGTAATACAGTGTGCAGAGAAAAGAAACTAAATTAAACATGCACCCTTTCGGTTTCATGATTTGGCCCAACATGCTTAACCAAGCTGAAATTGAATTTGGTGATTCTTCAATTTTCTGTGTAACAGAGGAGCCTGGAGCAGTAGCTGTCATGACAAGATGACATTCCCTGGCAGGTTACACTTTGATATAATTATTTGCCTTCCTGGATTAATAATTCAGAAGCCATCTACTTCTAAATAGACACGACTGTTTAAAAACACTCAGCAATGTAGGAGCATCTTGTGCCTTCGTGACACTCTTTCTGGAACTCCTTGGTGCTTTTATACGGGAGGTGGTTCAAGTTCTGTCTCCACCAATAGACGGATGGCAGCAAAAATGGCCATTAGCACGACACCTGTTGGCATCTCTTAGTCAAATAACATTTTCCATATAGGATTTCAAGCTTAGAGAATTAATGAGGTTAGGGGCTGACTTTTTCAAAGGAACCAGGGTTTCACTGTCAGAGTATTTTCAACCGATAGTGTATCAAGCTTGGGGGCTGCCCATCAGCTGAGTGATTTTGGACCCCAACTCTGTTAGATTTAATAGAAGCCTGGCTCAGGGAGGAGTGATGAGTCAAGGTCAGGAGGTCAGCATCAATCAGTTCCCTTCTCAGCAAAGTATTAAAGTGAAGCTTCTGGGACTGATGGCCTGGGTTCAAGTTCACATTTTCCCATGTAGGCAACAGAGTGACCTTGAACAAGTTTCTTCACTTCTCTGTGCCTCCCTTTCCTTATACAATAAGGGTTATACTAACACTGACCTCATAGAGTGGTTATGATGTTTCAATAACATGAACTATGTACATTGCCTAGAAAAGTACCTGGCGTGGAATGCTATGCATGGAACACATTCAGGGAGAATTAGTCATCATCATGTAATCCACCTGTAATTGAACTGATCTTCTGTGCCAGTTCCTTTAAGTAAGCTATCTTGTTCTGTACTTTACAGCAAACTTGGGAGTTGGGTATTACCAGCCGCAATTTACAAATGAAAACATTGAGCGTTTTAGGGGTTAAACAACTTGCCACACCTCATAAAGTTAATAAGTTGAGGGGAGAGGGGATCCAGGCCTAAGATCATACACCTGAGAGTAGAGAACTCCCTGGCTGCTGACCTTGAACTCTTTCCATAGTGTCACCTGTCCTCCTAAATGGAAACTCTGCAGCTGGACAGAGATAACCCTTTACTTCTTGCCTGTTCCATTCCCACTGAAAATAGGCCACAGAGACCTGGTGGGCAGGTATCGTGGACTTAATGACAGGGCCATGGTCACCCTCATTCCTGTGACAACAGCATGTAGTGTATGCTTTGGTGCCATCTTCGTGCTCCTCTGCAAGCACAGGTGTCTGGACCTCTGCTGCATTTGTTGACATTCGTGGTCCTCGATTTGGTAGCAGGAACGTTACTTTTCTCTGGAAGTGACGACTGTGATAAGGCCAATTATTCTGCTGCCCGAGGTTTTCAAGCCTTTGGTTTCAAACATACGTCATGGTTGAGATTTATGTTTCTGACTGGCAAATCACTTCTGGGATTCAGTGCTATATGCCTGAAATACTGACACTTGGACTGATAAACACATTCTTCACTGAAAAAATAGTTTAAGGTACTAATTTCTGGCGCGAGATGAGCTAGTAAGCAATTGTCCAGCTTGCATCTGTCCATCCCAAACACTGCTCTCTAGCAACGATCCCTGAGCAGTCAGTTCATGATCAGTGGTTTTCCTGTGGGTTTCCTGTGGGATGAGGGGTCCTCACAGTGCTAAATGAACGTGCAGTTGTGGAGGCAGAAAAGGAACCAGGAATCCATCGCAATGGATGGTTTCTCTCCATTGCTACTTCGCCTTGGTTCTTTTTTCTCTTCTCTTGCTCCGTGTCATTCACTCCTAGCCAAGCAGCATGGAATAAATTCTGCTCTTTGATAAGCAACCAGGCTCAGTCATTACTCTGTATATCTGTCCTCAGGGGCTGCAGAGCAAGGGGACTTCGCACGGAGGGGTTCCTGGTTTTAGGGTGTTTATGGAGTGTACCACTTCCCAGGCACATCTTCCTGGACACCTTCCCTGACCCTCCTTTGCTCGCTGCTAATGTCACATCCCTACAGTGTGCTGTGATTTGCTCCCAGCCTGGGAACCTACCAAGAGTAGGGGACATGTGCCTTTCTGATTTCTGGATCTGCGAAGCCTGTCCCTTGGGCGACACTAAATAAGGGCTTAGAGAACTAAGCTGACATTCCAATAGCTCCAAACCAATCCCAGCCCAGCCCCGCCTTACCCTGTCACTTTCCTTGTATTGAGTTGTCTCATCCTCCTGCCACTGGGGAATACTGTGACTTTTCATCTGCTTTGCAAGCTGTTGTCTGGGCCATTTATTTCCTCCCATAATTGTTCTGTCAGTGACCTTTCTGGGGGATGCTATGTTTTTATTTTTAAAAATAGAAATTGGAGACCTTTAGGATTTATTAATTTTTTTGTTTGCCAAGAAAACCCTGATAATAATTGCTGAGACTTCCCAGAAGTTATTAGTTTACACATTTTAATGACACTCATGATTTATTTATGTGCTTCCCTCCTTCTCCAGCTGTTCACCCCAATTCCTTGGTGGAATTCCTGTTGAATCTGAGTGAATTAATGGAAACAAAACAGCAGATTGGAATGACATTTTTTTTTTTTTTTGCTAGGCTGTTAATTAAAAGCTTTCCATCCCATTCGTTAGTCTCTTCACATGTGAGGTCCCGAAGGCTGGGCTGATACAGGCTGTGAAATCCTCCCTCTAGGACCGGGACTTTCTTCTATTTGCTTTCAGTGGTAATAAATCTGGCAAAAACTCCTGAATGGGTCAGCGAGCATTCAATTGAACAGATATTAATTGAGCATCCATATGTAAGCAGCCCTGTGCTCACTGCTGGGGATGCAGAGTAACTGTGTCCTGATCGCTCTCCTCAAGGTTTGTTTAGTTTGGTTGACAGATAAGATTAATATACATTGGAAACAGCGTCAGGCATATGCAAGAATACATATGCATCAACCAAATATAGTGCAGCCTGCAACGAGAGGCCCTACTGCAGAAATATTTTTATTATTATCACCCCACCTCATTCTTTAAAGGATGCAAAGCAGTTTCAGGAATGACTAGAGATCTGATCGAGGTGCACACATGTTTTGTTTTGCTGTGTAATATAAAACATCTTATTTTTCCATTAGGAGGTAAAACTTCCAAGAGGAAACACTGTTTCATATACGAGGAGTTTCCGTAGGTCTCAGAAGAACCTAGTGTCAGCTGGGGTGGAGTATGTGTAGTGATTAAGGGAGTGGGTTCCAGATTCAAAGGGCCTGAATGGGAATCCTGGATGTACTGCTTACTAGGGGCCCCACCTGGAGCAGTGTTTTAATTTCTCTAGGCGTCCGTTACTTATCCATGTAGTGGGATGACAATAAGACCTATGTCATGGAGGTTTCTCCAGGATTCAGTGAGTTGATGCATAGAATACAAAGTACCTGCAATCCAGTCATCACTTAATGTGATCTTTAGTGTTTGTTCGTAGGCCCATATCCCACTGGCCCAGCAGCTTCCACTGGGCTCCCGATGATAGCTGTGCTGATATCTTTAGGAGGGGGTGGTGCAGACCACATCTAGAATCTGAAGCACATAATGCCTGGAAATGATACATTTCCATGGAGAGAAGACTCTGGGACCTTCTCCTTTAGACGCTCTTCTGTGCTTGGCAAAAGGGTAGCATTAATATACTTTTGGCTTTCCTACATCGGATGATGATTTTGCATTCAGGATGCAAAACACACAATCTGAATTAAGTTCCCCTAACGTAGTGCAGAGTTAATTCATTCATTACTGGTAATTTTATTTTTTAATGAAAATTAGGGGATCTAAGTTCATTGCAGAGTTTTGTTACCTCTCAAGGAATTAACATGGAAGGTAGGGTGGGGTCACACATGGTTCTCAAATTTGGTGTATCCTAAGAATTACTCATGGAATGAGTTAAAAATCTAGATCCCTGGGTCCCACCCAAGAGATTCCAGTTTAGTAAAGGTGGGCTTTAGGATGTATAATCTTAAAAGCTTCCCCAATGGATTCTTATCCTCAGGTAGGTTTGGGCACCACAGAGCTCAGAGGGAGCGTGGGTTCTAAGCTCACCTCAGTTACTGATGAACTGGATTACTTATGCCAGCCTTCCGTTTCCTCATAAAAAGCATGAGATGAAATGTTCTCTCAAGTCTCTCACAACTCCAAGTCCACAGACTCTACTAACCCGGGGAGTCAAATGGGAACCATGACATTAGGATGTGTGATGCCCGATAGCTAACAGCCCCACTCCTGTGCACAGCCTCCTTCCCTAAAAAAACCAGTGCCTATAACATGGACCCACTCTCCTCTGCTGGGGTGCTGTTCACTGATGGGTCGTGGCCGTCAGCAACTGTTAGCCAGAACACCAGTCCACGCTACTTAATTTAAATTCACTGAAGACAGAGAACATCATTCAATCTATGAAAGTCTTTGTGCTAAAAAAATAGAATGAGGAAAGGAGTTTGCCCCAAATATTGAGCCCTCAGAAGAGAGAGCAAAATGTGGATGCTGCAAAGCAGATCTGGATTACGGGTTTAATACTTTCTTATTTATTATGGGAAAGGGAGGTTCTTTAAGGATCTAGTCTTTTTTTTCCAGTAGGGAGGCCCTGGACATGTATAAATCTTGATTTTTGTCCAGTGGCTGAGAGAATGTAACACTTTTCTGTGAATCGTGTCTGTTGATTATTTTATGTTGTTTTCTCTTTGTTCCAAATGCAGTGCCATTTTTATCACAATCATAAATAACCCCGCCATGTGGAGAAGGGGTGTGAAATTTTGCCTATCCCTTTTCACAGCCTGAGCTCCCTCTCATTTGCTCAGCAGTGGATTCATTAGCCTTCTAATGAAGTTAATAAGTCAACAGGATCAGACAGTCCCTTCTAAAATAACATTTATAAATGGATGCATTTTTGGACCCTCTAAGGTAAGCCTGAATTTATTTCTCTGCCAGATGTCCATGTGTGTGAATCTAGGCTAGGCAGCCCTTGGAATGTGGTTTGAAGTTAAAAAAAAAAGAAAAAAAAGAAAAAGAAAAGGAAAATTTTCAATTCACACGGAGCCTGCCTATTTCCAAGTTTATAGGAGAATGTAGTTTTGCATACCCCGTTCCTGCTTATATGTATAATGACTATAAAGATTAGGTAGTCGAGCTTTCATAGTTACTTTCTCATCATTTGGTGGCCAATTACCTTATTGGACATAGACTATAAATGTCTTTAGGAGGCTTCTGGCAGCTTCCCTGCAAAGACCGCTGCCCCGGACATTATTGAGGGAGCAATAAACTGGTAAAAGGCCTCTTTTCTCTGTCACATGTCTGTGAGGCTCTATTTAGGAGTCACTGAACTCAAAAAGGAAGTATTTTACATCCTGCTGTTGTTTCTAAATGCTTTATGCCCAAGTTAAAGCTAAAGCCAAGTCTTAAAATGCAATACAGTAGAGCTTATCTTTTAAAAGGTCCCCTTTTCAGTGGCACTAATATGTTAAATTGGCATCATATTTGTAGTCATTGTCCACAGGATCACACGTCCCGCTCATATTTCTGGGTAGAGTGTAAGCCTTGTATAACCAAATGTTCCACTTTATAAATCGATAAACTAAGGTTTTGATGGATTGGTGGTCAGTGATTTCAGACCTGGGACCTAGATCTGGGTCTCCCGATTCTCAGCAGCCCTGCACTCTTGCCGTTACATTTAGTAATCCCTCTTTCCTGGCCTCTCTAGCTGGGCAACTGTTCATATTTCATAAGGCACCTATGTGTCCAAGGGGCTACTTTGGGGGCTAGGAATGACTTTCCTTGGGTATTTGTCTAAGTGATTTTTAATTCTGGTAGATCATGAGAATCATCTGGGAAATAGAAAAGCCAGTTTCCTGGGCCTTATTCCAAATCTACTGAATCAATTTCTGGGGTCAAGATCTAGGAACTTAGAGTTTTAAAGAACTCTTCACGCCATTCTGATGGAGGCACTCATCTAAGACTTGTTAGCCCTCCTTGTCTCTGAAAGGTGCATGGAAACTTGTTTTGGGGACCCCTCTCCCAGCAGAGCCCCTTTTTCTTTTACCCAGTTTCCTTATGGCTGGCTCAGAATGACAGGCACAAATTCATTCACACAAAAATCCATAGTTGCACCCTTATCTTTATAAATGACAACCATAAAGGTTAATAATTGGAATGAGCTCTGGCACTTACTAATTAGTTCACATTCTGTCAGCATCAGGCTTGTTTAATTGGGCAATTAACATTGATTTTAGAGACTGGTGACACAGAGAGCAGTTATAGGTGCTGTTCTCCATGGGGTTGGGCTTGAGATACAAAACCCTATGGGTGTGAGCTGGCAGCTGGGAATCTCAGCTCCCTGAGGAGTCAGAGGGCATAACCGGTGTGGAATGGTTTCCAAGTGACTTTGAAAAGGCTTTATATTCATAATTTTTGGTTACAGTCAACAGAAACCACACTAACTTAGGCAAGCTACAGGATTTGTTGGAAGGATGCTGTGATGGCTCAACATTTAGAGGAAAAGGTAATGACAAAATCCTAGGACTGAACAAAATCCTCCACCTCTCCAGGGACCGTGGCATGTCATGGCTCATACACCATTACATGCAACTACTTCCTCTGTGATTTAAGTTCCTGAGAGAGAGAATTAAAGGGACTACTTCAGCCAGGGAGTCAAAGCTTTAACTATGTTCAGGATTGAGTATTTCCTGGCCAAGGCTAGCTCCCTTGTTCATTCCTATGCAGACAGGGACTGGATCCACCAGAAGAAAGGCTGGAGGGGGCTCTGGGAATTCCAGATGAGCATCCTTTGCAGATATCCCATCTCCCGATGTGTTCTTATGTAAAGGTGACATATTTAAATTTGCAAAATTCTAAAGAACATCCCTTCAATTGTACTGTTGATTTAAAAGATTGTCATTCATTCCATGTGGGGTGTGCTAGGTGTTTTATTCATCAACATATCACTTAACACAACTTGGAGAGGAATTTATCCCGCCTGCAGTTCTGACAGCCAGCAGATAATGAAGATTAAGTTTGATCTTCAGTCTATAAAACTTCAAGTCCATGCTTGTCTCATTTGGCTGTGCCAAGTCCCCAAATAGTTTTAAATCCAGGGTTGGGCAGTAAGCACCTTCTCAGTCCTGAGAAGATCCTGATGATTATGTGTAGTGATATACTTTGATTCTTTTCTCCTTATCTCCTTATTCCTACTATAGGTATTTCGTTGTGGTTACCGCGAGTCTTGCATAAAACTTACAACAGCCTATTTTAAGCTCGTAACAACTTCATTTGCATACAAAATCTCTACAGTTTTACTTTGCCCCCATATTTTATGTCATTTATGTCAGAATTCACTTCTCTATATATTATTTTTGCATTAACAATTTTATGCTTATAGGTATTTAAATATTTTTGCCTTTTAACTTTTATACTAGTGTTAAAAGTGATCTATATACCACCATTACAACATTGCATGATTCTGTATTTGTCTATAAACTTACCTTTACCAGTGAGATTTACACTTTCATATTTATGACAGATTTATGTTGAGTCTTTCAATACATGAGCATGGTACATATCTTCATGTGTAGGTCTTTGATTCTGTATCAGCATTTTGTAATTTTTACCATACAAACCATACAGAAGCTGTATATGTTTTGTTAAGTGCGCACTTCAGTATTTCATTTCCTTTGGAATGATTATAAAAGGTATTGTATTCTAAATGACAGTTTTCAAGTGTTCATTGTTAACGAATAGAAATGGAAATGTGCTTGTTTTTTGTGTGTTGATCTTGTATCCTGTGGCTTTGATCAACTCATTTGTATTTGCTGTTGAATGCCCACCATGGACTCAGTACTGTGCTAGGCACCTTCCGTAAATTATAAAATACATCATGGAACAGAATGAACTTCCCCAATGGGGTCAATTCATGTAATGAGCCCGGATATGTGTGGTATCTGTTAGGCACTGGGGGCCATGTAAGGATGTCGAAGACATTTTTACCTTTTTAGGATCCTCCTAGAGAAAGAGGGGGTGGTAGGGAGAGAGATGGAGGGTAGGAAGGAAGCAAAGGGGAGGGGGAGAAGAGGAAGGAAAGGAGGGCAGGTGAGGGAGAGAAAGAGAGAGAATACAAACCTTTCACCTTATATTACAGTATGAAATAAATATAATAGGAAAACTTTGATGAGTAATGTGAAGGAATGGGCATGTTAGACAAATAGATTAAAATCCAGGAGGGGAGAGTGACCAGGACAAGTTTGCAGAATGATTAGGAGGCCAGTGGCACAGAAGGAGGAGGCTGGACAGGAGGTGAAAATCGCGGTGGGGAAGACTTTATGCCTGATTGAGCAGTTAAAAACCCTTTCTGGGGGGTAGAGAGGAAAGAGCAATTGTAAAGTGACAGCTGTGTTTTAGAAAGATGTGTTTAGAAAGAGTGATTTAGTGGGAAAAAATTGTAGGTGGGGAGTCAGTTGTGAGACGATTATGACATTTTTATTGCTTTTTACATCCATCCATCCATCCATCCATCCATCCATCCATCCATCCATCCATGTGTTTTGTTGTATGCTTATTTACCTTCCTTTCCTAATAAAATGTCCAAGTATCTCATGTTTCATCGGTCAGAAATGAAGGAGGCGCGAAGCATAAGCTCAAAGCCCCCTTGCTTGAGGGAAATCAGAAACTTCCTCTGTACCCCTTCTCTCCGAATCTCTTCCTGGCTTTCAGGTGTCTAAGCACAGATTCTGAGCCGTTGGAGTTAAGGTGTGATGACTGGCTCGTGGAGTCGGACTTGGCGGGGGTCACTCGGGATCAGGCATGCGTCGCCTGCTTACTCTCCTCAGACAAAGGTCAGACTGCGGCATTGTGAGAACCTGGGCCAGGAGGCAAAGGAAGTGGCCTGCCTCGTTAAGCTTATTCCGTGTCTTTCCTCAACATGTGCTCGATGTGAGGATTTGGGAGGCCTGATAGTAACGATGCAAACCGAGGAATTTTGAATTGGACCTAATTCTGATTTGCTTTGATACTTTCATACCTTATATTGGCATTTTCTGGATTCCCTCGGACTTGAAAATTGAGATATTATATAAGATTTTTATCAGGCCAACAAGGAAGAAACAATGAGTTTCTTAAGCTTCTAAGTTTTTTCTCTTTTTGTATATTAAAATTTATTTAAATTAATTTTTTTCCATTACCATTTATCTCCCCTATACCCTCTTCTGCCTCCACCCATCCCCTTCGCCCTGCAGTCACCACACTGTTGTCCATGTCCATGAGTTCTCTCTCTCTTTTTCCCTTTTTTGTTCAAGTTCTCCACACTCCACCCAACCCTCCCCAGAGTTGGCAGCCTCTTATCTATGATTCTGTCTCTCTTTTGCTTGTTGGTTCAATTTGTTCATTATAGTCCACATATGAGTGAAATCATATGGTACTTGTCTTTCTCCAACTGGCTTATTTATGCAATAATTTCACTAATAAAAATAATTTTCCAAAGCTTGAAAATGAAGAGTATTATTAAAAAATAGCCAACATCTTTAGTCCCATTTAAAATCATTTTTAAGTTTCAACATTTGTGTACCTATACACTTTTACCTACATATTTCACGTAATTGAGATCCTCTTCTAGAAATAATGTTGTTTCTTATTTTCATATAACCTTTGACTAAGCAGTTTTCAATGTTTTTCAAAATGTTTTGCAAATGTAATTTTAATGTTTACATAATAGTACCTTGTATTGCTGTTCTGTAAGTTACTTAACTATATTCATTCCTTTATTTTTGGAAATTTAAATTTTTTACAGTTTTTCACTATTTAAAAAATGCGATAATGAATATCTAGATATAGAAATCTTTTTTTTTTTTTTTTGGTCTGCATTTTAGATTACTTCCTTAGGATAAACTCTAGTGGAGAAATTTTAAGACTCAGTAGATATTGTCAAGTTGGTTATGAGAAAGTTGTGTTTCTGAAACTCTTAAGCTGGGGAAAAAAAACTTCTGATGTTAAAAGGGAAAAGCTGACACAGTTTGTGGCCTGTATATACGTGTGTGGTATATGCATATTACAGACACATATTTACATGCTTTCGGGGTCATTAGTATGCCTAAAGTTTTGTAAAATTATCAGAATAAGACTTCGGCAATGAGACCCTTGAGAGCGATGTATCCCAGACTCCGAGAAGAACATGCATGTCTCCTGCTGACTGAGAACGTCCAGGCCCATCTGAATGGGCACAGCGAAAACAACAGCAGTCACCTCAATAACAATACCCGTCCACACCCTGTGCTGGGGCTGGGACTGAGGTGCCCTGCATCTGATTAGCCCAGCCCCCCAGCCGGAGAGTAAACCCGTTAGGTAAATACCGCTGTCATCTGCATTTATAGCTGCAACCCTGAGGGCCAGTGAGTTTAAATAACTTTCCCAAGGCCATGCTCTTAGGAGGTCTTAAAGTTGGGGTTTGGGTCCAGGCCCTGGATTCTAGATCCTGTGCACTTAACACTATTCCGGTCAGTCATTAAGTAAGAACTGACCGAGTTCGGAAGTTGTTATTGAAGTTCCCATCCGCCTAAGATTTACAACCCCATTAGTGCAAGGCCCTGGCGCAACACTCATGTGAAAGAAGGAGGCTACAAGAAAATTCCTCCTGGGTTAGAGCCAACCCAAGGCCTTAACTGTTATGGAAGCCTCAGGGGAACAGGCATGGGAGGGGCTTGTCTCTTTCCTTTCTGGGGAGGTTTGGGATAGGTCTCGGCTCCCCCACATTTCTCTTAATAACCCTGAAGGACTTATCGAACGGCAGCTTACCTGTGCTGTACCTGTCTTACCTGTTTCCTGTACTTCTTTACCTGTATATTTCTGAGAATTACTGTACAGAGAGATTAAAATCACAGACTCTGGTGCATTCTGCCTGGGTTTGAATCCCGGCTCTACCACTTCCCAGCTGTGAGCTTTGGGCAGTAACTTGTCTGGGCCCTACTTCCCCGTCTCTAAAGTGGGAGTGATGACAGGACCTACCTCGTTGAGCAGCTGGGAGGACGCCCTGAGTTAATGATGGTGAAATGCCTGGAACAGTGTGGGCTCACAGTAAGCACGTGCTCTGTGTTTGTTTCAGTTCCAGTCAGGATGGGTCTGCCTTTGGTCCTGACCCCTCAAGGCTCCAGGGAGGGCTCATGCCCACCAGGCTTATTTCCCATGTTTCTCAGACACAACCAACGAATACTTCACAGACCGGGTACTGCAGGTGGGACAGGGAGCACACACACTGCCCACTCCTTAGCACTTCCCTCCAGGGTGGATGCAGACACTGATCAAGTACGTTCTGTTCCCGTTGATGGAAAGCAAGGCTTCCCAGACAGTGAGGTGGCAGGGACTCACCCCCGTTGGGAGGATGATGGGGTTGGGGGTGCTTTCCTGGGCATATTAGCTTTCTAGAAGCACTGTAGCAAAGTACTACGAAGTAGATGGCTTG
Organism: Mormoops blainvillei; assembly: GCA_004026545.1. NCBI lineage: Eukaryota > Metazoa > Chordata > Mammalia > Chiroptera > Mormoopidae > Mormoops > Mormoops blainvillei. The sequence continues at coordinate 117,504 of PVJD01000823.1, forward strand.
CACCATAGACATTTATAGCCCCAGTTCTGGAGGCCAGAGGTCCTCTGAGATCAAGGTGTCTGCAGGGTTGGTTCCTTCTGGGGGCTGTGAGAGCGCACCTGTTCCAGGCCTCTGCCCTACTCTCTGGTGGTTTGCTGGCCACCTATGGTGCTCCTTGGCTTGTCGAAGCACCACCCCATTTCTGCCTTCCTGTGCACATGGCTTTCTCCTGGTGTGTGTCTGTGTTCAAATCTCCCCTTTTTAAAAGGTCATTGGCTATATTGGCATTCTTATGGATGGGGATATGGTCTCCAATAGGAGTGGGGACCCGCCCCACTCCAGGATGACCTTATTGTAACTAATTACGGTGTTTCCAATTAAGGTCACATTCTGAGGTACTGGAATGAGGACTTAAATATAAGAACTTTCCTCATATGGATGCAATTCAAGCCATAACAACGGTGAAGTGCCCATAGCTGAGGCTGAAAGATGAGGCAGAATTAACCGGGGGTGAGAGGCTGGGAAAGAGAGAGTGGAAACCATTCCAGGCAGGTCTGTGCAAAGATCCTGTGGTGAATGGGAGGTTGCCCTTTCAAAAAGCCAAAGTAAGCCAATGGGTGAGGGGTCATGGTCCATGAGACGTGGGGAGGTGGCAAGGGGGACACCCCATGGTGTCTTGTCAGCCATTTTAAACAGTTTGGGTGATACTTTGGGCACAGTGGGAGACAAGTTAAAAGGCTGTAAGCAGGACCATGCCATCCTTTAATGAATAGTTTAAAGTTTTATTATTATTGAACTTAATTTTTAATTACTTATTTTGTATTATTGTGAATGGAATATCTTCCCGTCCCCCATCTTGTTGTCTACTTGCAATTGCTCCTGTGCATTTTTTATGTTTATCTGTGGGTGACTTGTTTTCCTTATCATTTCGTGCATGTTTTTAAAATATACAAACTGGAAATATTGTTGAATCTGATACCAATATTTGCCTCATTCTGTTTTCTTCCTATTATTATAGTTTTTTTCCCCCATAGAGTAGTTTTACGTTTTGTAAATAATCAAATCTGCTAATCTTTATTTAGAAAAATCACATTTCTTCTTTGTTTTGCTTGTTCGGATTGAAGCGCTCCCACCTTTTTAATCTGTTCTTACACAGCAGCAAATCTATCTCTTAGATGGGAAATGTGTGATAAAAATTGTTGAATAAGCTGTGACATTCATTTGGGAAAACATCTGCTTGTTTTGTGATCAATTATCTTATCAAATCCTTCCCCAGATCATTCAAAGTAGGTACTGTTATACTTTCCTTTTTGCAGATGGGGAAACCGAGATTTTAATAAAATGAGTCATCTGCTGAAGTTTACTCAGGTGGATTTGGTCTCAGCCCAAATGGGAAGAGTTAGGACTTATTCATAACCAAGGAAGTTCTCAGCTGGAAGCTTTAAGTCGTGTCTTGGGCGGCCTCCACCCACCACTGCGGAGCTGGGCACCGACTTTGCAGATGGAAACTAGGAAGTTCCCAGCAGAGGAAATGCTCCCATAAAGCTGCCCTGGCCTGGCCGCTGCCTCACTTTCCAACGTCCCTGCCTTTACTTATGTCACTTCTCATTCTGGACTGCCCTCTTCTCGCCCTCCACTCCCTTTGAGGACACATGTTCTATGTTCTTCCAGAGTCTTCCCTGAGCACCCTACCCCAGCACCCTCTCTCTTTTCCCTTTTGAGTCCCTTAGAATCTGCCTTTCAATCCACTCATCTGCTACTTAGTCTTATCATGTGTGGCTTCTTGAGATCACCCACAACACCTGGCTGCATGCTTTGGGCATCGTATGTGCTAAGTAAATGTCGTTTGGGAGCAGGATCTACCTGAGTTTCCTTCACTGTGATGTTGGGAGTCTGTGGGAAGCCCGGCTGGGTCTGGCAGCCTCAGGTCCTGTGGGCACCCTGACTGCCAGGCAGCCTCCTGTGGACGCTTGGTTCTGGGTGCCCCTTGTACTCCTGCGACCAGCTTTGCAGGGGCAGTGTTTTCTGCTCCACAGTGTGTGCCCTGTCACAGTTAGATGCTATAGGGTGGAAAAAATTGATATTTTGGAAGGATGGCATGTGTTGGAAGCCAGTCAGCCAAAAACTGAGTACAGCACACAGAGAATGCCACAGCTATCAAAATTCACTGGCCCTTTTGAGACAGTTGCCAGATTGTTTTGCAGGATTGACAAAAGGAACATTTCCAAGAGATTGGGGGATAATTGGGGGCAAAGCGTACTTGGGGACAGTAATCATAATTGTTAGCATATATTGAATGGCTGTTGAGTGCACGGAATAGGTACTTTTTGATATTCTCTGTAATCTGAACATCCGATGGCAAAAGGTTTAGTGAGGTCGCGGGTATAGCACGGTCTGAGTGGGATGCTACACGGATGTGGGAATGCTGCAGAGCTTTCTGGCTCTGGTCTCTTGCCCAGAGATGTCTGGAATTGTTACATATTTATGGAAACCTTAAGATTAAAAAATACACTTTAAAAGTGGTTTTCTTTGCTAGGAATGCATGGAAGAGTGAGCATGCGCGTGCGTGCGCGGGCGTGTGTATAGAGCTCAGTGTTACTGCAGCTGCAGCCCCAGGGCCTGGGGTCACTAGATGAATGTAACCACAGAGGGACCTTTCCAGCCTTGGACACCTCAGGAAAGCCCATCGACCTTTTCAAACACATTGGCACCAAAGCCTCAGTCGGTCCTTTCAGGGTTCAGCTCACTCCTGTAGCCCTGGAGTGATGCCTTGTATGAAGCTTCAGGAAGTCTGTCCGTCAGCTTCTCCCTGGGTGACACCCTCTTCCTTCCATGACCCTTTGGGGTGCGATGATGAGTGGCATCAGCCACTGACTGCTGGAGCAGGGTGCTCTTACGTCTTTGCATCAGAGATATCACTAAGTCTGTCATTAGGCTCCTCATTGTCCGCTGTTAAAGCGTCAGTGAATGCTCGAAGTTTACGTGGACCCGTAAGAGTGAATGGTAGTATGATAATGCATGTCGCCTCAAACCGCCAAAGGGAGACTTGTGTTCTCCCAGGCTCTTCAGACCGAATGGGGCTTCTTCCTGCCTGGGGATTTCACATCTATCTGGAATGTTTTCACTCTCCTTTCTACCTCCCTTTCCACCCGCCCCCATCACACTTCTCACAAACCTAGTTTTTTTTTGTTTTTTTTTTTAACCTCTTATTTCTTCAATCTAAGCAACCTTTCTCCAGACAGGTGTTACAAGGCCATCCTATCTAAGAAAGGTTTCCAGGCTGGTCCATCTCTTAGCCTCTAACAGTCCTAATTATTGCACAACTTACAGCCATTTTAGTTTGTCTCATGTAGGGGTTATTTATTTCTTTCCCTACTGTTTCATCTTCCCCACTAATCATAGACTCATTGAGAGGTCATGTTTGTCTTGTGAAACATGCTTTCTCACCGCCAAGCCCAGTGCTCGGCACATGACAGGAGCCATATGATGCAAGGGAAGAAGGAAGGAAGGGAGGTACCGAGGGAGGGAGGCAGGCAGGCAGGGAGGCAGGTAGGTCGGGATCCACAGACAGAGCCCAGGGCAGGCAGGTAGACATGAGATGTCCAATTCCCCAAATGCCAATTCTTGACCTAACCCCTGTAGGTCTCTTCCTTTAACAAATTCTCTTGGGTGGCTGATATTTCATATGAGGAGAAACATATCAACAAGCCTTCCCTCCAGGTTGTAAAGAAGAGATAAGTGAGGCTCAGAGAAGGGAAGTGACTTGCTTCACGGTACTTGTTCAGGACAAGAGTTTAGACCAAAACTAAAACCAGTACACTCTCAGACAGAAAGGCGGGTAACCCCAGAAGATCTCAGGAGTCCAGTCTTTAGGGATTCGTGATTAAACCCTTTGCTTCTTAGAGGAACAATTGAAGAAGTGGGACACTTAATACATGAAGGCAAGCCAAGGCTGGGCTCTCACCCAGGAGAAAGCTGTGAGTCTGTGAAAGATCCCAGAGAGACCTGGAAAGAACATAGCTTTGATCTTTTCCCTAAAGTGAAACTACAAGCTGAACACAATGCCCCTGACGATGAAAGCCGGGCTCTGCCTCAGCACAGACGCGGGTGGGAGCCCGGTCATCTTTTGCCGGCTTTGGGGGCAGTAAGTCCCGCAGAGAGGCTGACTGGCTGCTGCGTTGCTGTCCGTGGTCAACGGTCTGTTTGGGAGGGAGATGTGTGGGGATCAGATAATGGTTCTCTGTGCCGTCCCCACATTCATCAGCTTGGGGCGGGTGCCTCGTAGATATTACCCCTGAAATTTGAAAAGGAAGGGAGCGAGGAAATACACTGAAGACGCAGCTAAAACAGTGAATGGTGAGTTAGAAAAAAAGGTCTAATGGAAAAGGGACACAATTGTGCTGGCTCTTTCTGAAGAAATGAGCTGAAGTTTGGCAATGTTCAGAGTCAGGTACTTGAGGCATAGAGGCCTGAACGAGAAGAAGTGGGCACAGATTAAGGCGCAGATAGGGGTTTGTGTAACAGCAGTTAGTGACCGGTGTGGTGGAGAACTAGCAGGATGGGTATGTAAATATGGGAAAAGATATGTAGTTCTGAAAAACAAATCATCTCTCTTGACTGCCCTTTAAGCATAAATTTATTGGATGTATTGATCTAGGAATTCGTTAGACTAGCCCGATTTGGGACTGTTGAGTCAGTACCATCAGTAATTGTTACGTTTATACCTTGAGTCCTTGAACTGAAATCAACCGGGATGTTTTGTTAGGCCATGGGAAAGAATAATTGTGATGCTTATGGAAACCTGAGCTTGAACGCTGGGTACCTCTGTTACTCCCTGTGAAATGGTGGAGAGTTTATGTAACCTCTTTAATCCTCACATTAATGTTCTCAGTCTGGCAAATGGGAACACAGTTTACTTCAGAAGGTTCATATGGACATTAATCAAAATAATCTTGAAATGCCTGTTATATGTCAGTGTTCACTTCTACTTTTTCTCTCAATGATTTGGGAAAGGTGACCCCCAAATGCTTGAGGAGCTCATATTTTCTGAATCATTATTTCCCAACTTTTCCCCCCAAATCTCTTTTAGAGTATCTCAATTTTGAACATGTACCCATGACACTGTTTTTTATTTTATTTTATTTCATTATTTTATTTTCTGTATACTTAAATATGAGTAGAAAGAATTAGATTTTAAGAGGGTTTCGTTGGGTTGTCTAGAGTCATGGGCACCATTCTCATGAGAGCTTTTGCATCCTTGTTTTATGCCCATACATCGCCTGAATTCCTAGTGTGTACCAGACACTATGTGAGGCAATAGGGACTTCAGCCAGGGGTGGCGGGGAGAGTAGATCATGTCCCTCATCCCACGGAGTATACAGAATAATGAGGACAACAGCAGATAGGCAAACAATGAACTAGGTGATAACTGAATATGGTAAGTGCCACAGGGTGGTGTGATAGGCACTAGGTGGGCATGGTAGAGGAGGGGTGAAGGGGACTTTTATTAGAGGGTCAGGGGTCGGGGTGACCTCGCCTAGGAGCAGGGCTGGGACAAGGGTGAAGCAGGTGAGGTGCTCAGGGCACGACAGCCAAGGAGGCCCTCACTCTGAGGGCCCTACAAGGCTGCCTTAAACTTTGAGTCCTAAACACCCTGCTTGCACGTCTTGTGCTAGCCCCAGCCCTGCCTTGGAGGTGACGTTCGGACTGGGACCTAAACGAGAATGAGGAGCCGGGCCCTGAAGGAGCTGCCTGGCCGTCAGCTGAACAGGTGAGCGCAGATTACATTTGCTGCGGCTCATTTCAGTGCGGCGCGAAGATTCCACGTAAATCCTGTAATTGCCAGAATTGACCTGTCAACTTTAAAGACCCTTCGTAAGTGGATCATTTTCTTGCTTTTACACAGCCGCCAAATGCAGCGCTAATGAGGGGCGGTATTCATCTTGTTTTACAAACTGTGAGCTTCTCTGTACTCATTAGCACGCAGAAATCTGGCTTTTTGTGGTTCTTAGAAACATGTGCCCCCACCCTTGCTTCGTATGTTCATATACAGTTGTTTTTTTAATTGCTGGGAGCCTCGTGGCTCAGCCCTGGTGGTTCTGTCCGTTTCCGTCATCACTCTGACTTCGGAACGCTTTAGGGGTTTGTTCTCTGACTGAGGGAGAATATCTTGGCTGCCTTCTTGGGGAAATGTCTCTTTATAAATAACCTGGGCAACTGTAGACCATTAATTAAAAGCACATTAATGATGTTAATACATTGTTGAGAAATGCTACATTGCCGGGTTCCAAAGTTACAAGCAAAGCTGTCACTCCTGAGTGGTGTGCGATGTGTCGCTCTTTCTAACGTGGTCCGAAGGGGCCCCTGCCTGAAAGAGTCCCTCATAATTGCACAGCTGTGTTCTCGTGCAACTGACCAAGTCTCACACTCCATGTACTTTGCAAGGGACACTCGCTCAAGTCTCTCACTTCAGATGGAGACCTCCGTAGTCTAGCTGGCCCACAGCTGTGACTCCAGGCCCCATTTTACCCAACCAGTCCAGAGGTGTTCCCCCAGCTCTGCTTTCCTATAGGCCTCTCTCGGATGGACCTTTCTAGGCACTGCCACCACCCGCCTCTTCTCACACCACAAGCAGAACACACTGTGTACCGCGTTTAAATTTTCCAGATTAAATGTTGAACTCGGGATAGCAGGATGCGTGATCGCTATGCGTATTGTATTGTGTGACTGCCTGGGGTCTCTTGTCTGCATCATTACTGGCTGTGAAGCATTTACCATTGTACCTCGATGTCCTCATCCACAGAATGGGTACATGAGGCTGGCATCCGACGCGGAGAGAGTTTGTGTGGAGCAAACGAGTTGATACACAGAAAGTTCTTGAAACCTTGCCTGACATATAAGTGCTCTAGTAATACCTTTGATTGTTATTATTTCTATTATTATTTCACAAAGTTGATGCATATTCTAAGTGTTAACAGTTCTCAAAGAATGATGCAATTTTACTTTATTTCTATCTCATCGATGAAACATATGAGCAAAAGCACACACTTAAAAAAATACATATGTATCACTGGCCCTATGCTTTGGAACAGTTTTTCTTGGCCAACTAAAATCCCTGGAAGAGGGAAACGGGGAACCACCTTTAGCCAGTAGCAATGAATGGGAGTCATTCGTTTATTCATCCATGCGCGCATTTATTCAGCAAGCACTTCCTGAGTGCCGCCCGGTGCCAGGCTCCGCGTCAGCCCCTTGATGCAGCTGACCATCATTATATTTCACCAGTGTTTTTATTCTTGTTAAAAGACTATTATATTACTTCAAAGAAAGGTAACGTCTAAAACTGCCATTAGCTCCTGGCACCTCAGTGTGAGGGAAGGTTTTGAGAAAGACTTGTGACGGGGTTTCTGGGGAAAGTACGAGGGTCCAGGTTGCTTTGGGCCTGAGGCAGCACAGAAGTGAGCAGAAATCACAGCGGGTGAACCAGCCCTGTATGCTCAGGGCGACCTGTGTGCTTGAGCATGTGAACAGACAGAGAAACCAAAGCAGTGGTGGCCAGAGGAGCCTTGGAATAAAGTGACAGTCATGTCCACGGAGTGATTACTCTGTGCTGTGTTCTGTTTGAAAATGTACGCGGGTTAACTTTGCAAATTCCCAACGATCCAAGCAGGCGAATGCTCTAATGATCCCTATTTTGCAGATGAAAAAATTAGGGGACAGAGAAGGTTTCACAGCGAGCCCCACTGTGAATCAGACTTTGAAGGGTGGCTAGGATTTAATCATGCAAAGGGGAAGTCAAGAATTTTCCAGGAAGGGAGAGGAAAAGGCATGAGGTCTATCTGCGGGGTCCCCTTAGGTAAACCAGGGGTGCCAGCCGATTTTCAGGGTCCCGTTTATCAGAGGTACAGCGTCCTCATTAGAGTTCTGCTACTTTGGAAGTGTGTAGGCCCTGCTCTCAGCCCCACTATGTACACCAGTTCTGGGCCTTTGGCAATCCAGGTGGACCCTCAAATACAAATTGCCAGAAAGATAAATGAGAACTGGCAGCTGTATTTAATTATGCAGCCTTCTGCAATGTGTCTACAACAGACATTTTTCTTACGGAGAGTAATTATTCTTGGCGTGCCCATCTGAGTGAGATTATGCTTTGGTAATTGGTTTTGAATCCTCAATTCATTTTTATTTGAGCCGCCTTGCTGGAATCCTTTCTATCAATGTTTGTGAGCCGAGGCCGGGGAGCTCTTGCCCCTGAGACACAGCTGACAGGCCATCTTGTTTCTGCTCTTCCTGGAATCCTGTGGGGAGAGGGCAGGAAGTCCCCGGGGCAGTGGGCAGACCCTGGATTGTGGGATACGCCTGCTTAGCACTCTCATCCCTGCTGAGAGATTCCTGATTATGGCCTTAACTGATGAGAACACAGTTGTACTTTAAGCAAGGAGGTGAATTCTACTCTGTCCCACCCTCTCAGACGACCCTGCTCTCTCCGACCCCTTGGTTCAGAAATGTAGCTAAGCACTTGCTCACTTGGTTGGACAAAGTGCACAAAATGTACATAACCCCGGTCAACCAAGTCCTACTGCGAGTCCCTATATCAGTAATATAAATATAACAATAACTGCCTCCTGAAACTCAGGAAACGGTGAGGAAAGCATAAAATAATTGGCAAAGTGCTTTTAAATTACACGTTAAATTATAAATGACAGGCCTTGTCTCCAGCCTGGACTGAACTTCAGCAGTGGTTCCCATTGACCTTTGGCAGGTTGGTATTCCTTCCTGAACTTGAGCTTCATTGTCAGGAAGACGAAGGGTTGTGTCGGATGATAGTCCTGATTAAGTGTTTTTGAGAATCTATTTGCGTGCTGGGGCCTGTGGCCTGGGCACGAAAAACACAGAGTGCTCCTTGTCAAATAGAGCGCGACTCAGCATTGCCTGGCTGTGACAGGCCACAGTCCTGCTAAAATACCCACTTCTGGTCATACTTTTCAGGGACCCTGGTCCAGTGAGTGGGAGATTGGACCGAGGGACCTCATATTTTTGCAAACGTTGCATGGGATTCTGCTGCAGTGGGCCACAAGCTCTCATTTGAGAATCCCTGCTCTAGGGGAAGAATAACAAAGGAGAGTGAACGAGACAGCTGCTTCCACTGACTCTTCCTTTTGGGGCGTCTGGGTTTCCGATGAGCTTCCCTTCTTCAGCTCCATTTCCTTGTGTGCGTCTTGTGGGTTTGCCTCAACGTGCACACCCACTCCCATGCACCATTACAAACAATATGGGTTGAAAAGTTTGTTTTCTGCAAAGCACAATATGCTGGAGTCTTGGCAGAAAGAAAATTGTGTTATGTGCTGAAAAGCATTTGCCATGCGTGAAAGCTTATGGCAAGAAGGACTGATATTCCATTTGCAGAATGTGATTTATAATCACGTGTGCACACCCAGACACGCATGCACTTGCCTCTTGCCTGTGCCACTTAACTAACGTGTTAAGAAATGAGCAAAGAACGGTCAGAAGGGTCATTGCCCTTTTGGTGATAGAGAGCAAGGAAGCCCAATGTGTAAGCCATTTTCACAAGAAGAGCTTTTGCTTCCTGTTTTCAAAAGGAGCAGGCAATAGAAACATAATAAGGCCTTTGATGCAGACCTTCACGAAGGGTTGTGGCGTGCTGGCTGTCTTTGTCCTGGTCCCAGCTTTCCTCAGTGGGTTAAGACCTCTGTTTTTTGGCTCTTCCTTAGTTGCCGGTCAGATTTTCCTTTGGGGGCAACCCATTCATTCCTGAATGAGGCTAACAACCTGCACTCACTCCAGGTGCTCTCTGCCGTGTGTGGGTCCTTGGACACTGCGGTCCAGTTCTGAGCAGAGAGCGGTGGCAATCGCCAGCCCCTGGCTTTTCCCTGACGTTCTTCAGAAGAGGCACTGTTTTAGCTATGTCTTCCGAAGAAAAGAATGCGTGAAAGTAATTCCCTTTTCCTCCTTTATGGTGAAAACAATTGCCTTTTGGGGGGTGGAGCCCCAGCATTCTCTTTTGGATGCAGCAGTCATACAATCACCATTTGCAGATGCGCCACCTCTCATTTTTATTATGATTGTGGCATATCTTTAATTTGCATGGCATAATGCACTTAATCTATAATTATAAAATATGCAACTAGCCCTTGGCCTCATTCTGCTCTCCTACCACAGAGGCAGCTCAGTGTTTTTATTAGTTTAACTTTATACAAGCTAACAGATTGCCATAAAGGAAAACAGAATTTCTCAACCAGTTCAGCTAATAGCTGTGCTTCGGTAAAGGGCCCTGTGGTATGTGTCGAACAATAACTATCTCTCTCTAGCTCTACTTGCAGCTTTTAATTGAATTTCTATCCCATGGATATCTTGTTGGAACTATTCATCTGCTCCACTAAGTCTTCTGATATTAAACAAGTTCTTCCAGGTTATTATTGTAATACAAATACTGTTAGACAGTTGATTTGCATTAAAAATTTACTGCCATGGAGAGCCTTACATAGTGAAAGGGGCTTATCGTGAACAAGGCCAAGGACAGAAATCACAGTAATGGGGGGAAGATGCAGTGTGCTTATCTTATCTTCCCCCTTCACACTGCCCCTTTTTGTTTGAGTGAGAGGATTTGGTCATGCAAACAAATTTTGATAAATAACAAAATACCAGGCGTTTTTCAGGTAGTCCTTGGTTTAGATTTTGGCATCTGCCATGCAGATCTTCCACCAAGAAGCACATGCAGCCCTGGCTAGAGTGGCACAGTTGGTTGGAGCATCACCCCATAGCTGAAAGGTTGAGGGTTGGATCCCTGGTCCGGGCGAATATGGGAGGCAACCGACCGATGCTTCTCTCTCACATCGGTGTTTTTCTCTGTCCCTTCCACTCTTCCTTCTTCTTTCTCTAAAAGTAATGAAAAACATGTCCTCGGGTGAGGGTGATAAAAAAAAAACAACAAAAAAAAACACTGGGTTTCTCTTTTCTCTCCCTTTACCCTTTGCTATCTTGTCTCTAGCACATGCTGCTGTTCTGTTCGACATTAGGGCTAAATGCCATGTCACCAGGAGCTAGGCTAACTGTTACAAGAAACATTTAATAGGCTTTATTCCCCCCCTGTGTTGTGTATACTCGTCCCTTTCCAATGTTTGTCACCAATATTTCCTGGTTTTTATAGACTGACTAGCTCACCAAAGGTTCAGGACATCAAAACTATGAGGCTTCTGAAAACTCTTAAGAGGTAGCTTTCTTAACAAATGGAAGCAAATCTTACATGCAATTGGGGCAGGTAAAATGAGGAATGGCCACTCTGTTTTTCAATTCTATGAAGGTGTCCTGGTGGATGGCAACTGTTATCCTATCCTGTTGTTCCTTTGGGTTGTACTCTCTAACCTCAAATAGACTTTTCCATGTTCCTCACTAGCTCCCCGGTTTACAACTCTCTTCATCACCCTGCCCTTTAATATTCTCCACAAGGACTTCTCTGTCCACATTAGAAGACACCTTCAATACCCTGATCTCACAGGCTTCAGACCTCTTCTTTAGCTACCTATCAGCATCACCAAATCTTGGTCCTCGCATTTACTTAGGACTATCTTACCTATGATAACTTGCATTCTAAAATTCCTCTCTCTGATAATATTCTCTCATTTCTCCCATTTTCCCACTCTTAGGCCTACTGAATTCCTGTCTTTGAGTGCATTGATGTTTTCCACTTTCTCAACTTCTCCTTAACCTCAAGTCTTCAAGTCACATGGCCTATCTTTCTTAAAAAATCTGTATCTTCTTCAAAGACAGGAATCAATCTTTCCATAGACATAGTGCTTTGCTTGGAATAGATGCTGAATCAATGTTTGTCAATAGGTAGATTTTTTTTCAAGTCAAGAGTGTTTGACCAATCAAGAAGGAAATTATACCTCGATTTCTATTTTTGGACATGCATTTGATCAAGTAGGCCACCTTGGTACATAGAACAATATTTGGTTTCACAATAGTTTATATGAGTAGTCAATCTTGAGTTTAAGTCCGGGCTCTGCCACTAAGTGACTGTGTGACTTTGGGCAAGTTACTCCTTCTAACTTCAGCTTTCTCGTCTGCAAAATGGGGCATAATGATAGGGTCCACCTCATAAAGTTACCACTAATTACATTAATTAATGTTTATAAGGCAGTTAGCATAGTTCCTGGAACTTAGTAAATTCTTAAAAGTGCTAATGATTCTTACTACAGTTCATTGACCTGCTAAACTTTTAAACCAGCGTTTGTTTAAGATGAACCTCTGAAACTTCAGGTTCAACTGTGATGTTTTGAAGACATATGAGTCTCTAAATTGTGACTGAGGTGCACCTGTGCTACCAAAATTCCTAGTTAGTTATTGCCCCCGGCCCGCCCACATCTGTGAAAAAATCTGATGGTCTCATGGGCTCAACGGTGCATATTAGAGGTGTTTCTAAATTGTAAAACCTACATGCCTGTCTGAGTGAATAAGTGCTAGGCTGAGGGTCAATGCAGAACTTTACAATAGACATAACTATTAGTGTTTTTGAATCTCTAGACACTATAACACTGACAGAAAAGCCTTAGGATGACTAAATAGACTCACATGCAAAAGGAGAGTGGCTGTTTTTCACATAACACTGCCAAACATAAGCTCACAGGCTCCTAACATTTATTCGGGAGCTTTTGAACCATGTCTTTTCTCTCTAGTTAGTATTGACTCTATATACATCAAGGTCAAATGCTAATAAGGAGCAATCAGATTTTTCACCTTGGGATAGCTGTTAGACCTGACATTTCTTGAGAAAAGCAGCAAAGCCTGCTGACAAACGGGGACCGTGACTTCAACTGTTGTAAGTCACTAAGGGCAATAAACATTCCTGAAAGGGATTATATTCTGAGGATTGCAGGCACCTCCTATTGTAACCAGTTTGTCTTGGATACCTGTATCATCAGATGTTCATGAATTGCTTTGATTTTTCCAGCTACTGGAGGGTGGTGCTTATTTTCGTACTTTTATCCTTTATCCTTTACCTTTAGGTTTCTGCTTTTTTAAAAAAAATCTGTTAACAAAGCAAGTCAGATTCCAAAATATTTTATAGTGATGTACCCTTCAAATTGATCTGTAGAAGCAGAGAAATGACAAGTCAATTGAAGATCTGTTTTTATGAGCACGATACCAGAGTACCCAAAAGATCTTCTGGTCCTTTTGGAAAATAGTAATTTCTCAGTTTGATATAACAGAAAGAACCTGGAGAACAGGAACCTCGGACAGAGCTTCTCAGGGCTCTGATCCTTGTTGACCGTGGATGGAAGGGATACGCCATTCACAAGCCGAGCAGCTCTGCTCAGACGCTGCCACGCAGTGTGCATATCAGACCCTGGTGCAGGTCTGCCCGTTTCAATCATAACATTTACTAGGTCCCAGTAAGTGTAGCCCCTGCTTCAGCTAGTCCACGTACACTATCCGGTATGTCCTGTAGTTTCCCATATTGTTCTCCTCATATGTGTCTCTCCTGTTTCTTTCTTTACCTCTTTTACTTTCTCCATATATCAGTGCCCAAGTTCTTTCTAACCCATGGTAACCTGTGTGACCTTGGGCAATTTTATTTACCCTTTAGAACCTGTTTTCTCATCTGTAAAATGGATACAATTATATTCTACTTTTTATGAGGATTAAATAAATCAGTAGTCAGTGTAAAGGTATTAGGCTCATAAAAATATTCAATAAATATAATTTCCCAGTACTGTTAATTTAGCTTATTGTCACTTATGCCTTCAAGCCTTGTGTGTAGGGACCTGGATTGGGCACGGGGGATAAACAAATTAGTCACTGGCTATCATCTCAAGGATCTCAGAATTAAATAAAGGAAGATGTACACATATAATTTCAAAGCCAGACCTTATAATGGAATGCCATATGAAAGACAGAAAACAGGCTAAGAGAAGAGAGGAGGGCTACTTATACAGGGTGATAAGAAAAATATTTCTTAGACTTCTGGCCAAGAGGGAGGCGTAGGTAGATACACTTTGTCTCCTTGTACCACCAAAAGGACAACAGCAAATTTAAAAACAAAAAATAACCAGAACTACCAGGAAACTGAACTTCATGGAAGTGTGATAACCAAGGAGTTAAAGAAGAAACATTCATTTAGACAGGTAGGAGCCGTGGAGGTGGGCAGCCAGTGTGGAGAGGACATGTGGCAAGGCTGTGGCTGGCAGACCAGGTAGTCCCACATTTGCATGCAGGTAAACTGGAAGGAATAACTGGGGAGTGAGAGAGACCACGCAGCCCAGGGTTCCAGCGCAGGAAAAGAAAGCCTCAAAACCTGTGGCTGTAAAAATCTTTAGGGGTTGTGGCTGTGGGAGAGACTGCCAGTCTCACAGGAAAGTCTGTTAGAGAGACCCACAGGGTCCTAGAATGTACACAAACCCACCCACTGGGAATCAGCACCAGAAGGTCCCAATTTGCTTGTGGGTAGCATGGGAAGCAACTGAGAGCTGCCCAAGAGCCAAGTAAGCAGCATTGTTCCCTCTTGGACCCCTCCCCCACATATAGTGCCACAAGGCAGTGATAGGGTTGCCCCGCCCTGGCGAATACCTAAGGATCCTTCCCTTACAACGTGATAGGCATGCCAAGGCACAAAAATGTGGCCTAAACAAAAGAACAAACCAAAGCTCCAAAAATAGAAATGAAATGGAAAAGCAATGAAAAGATATCTGACCTAACAGATACAGAGTTTAACAGACTGGTAATCAGGATGCTCACAGAAATGGTTGAGTATGGTCACAAGGGAAAAAGCGAAGGCTATGCAAAGTGAAATAAAGAAAAATATACAGGGAACCCACAGTGAAGGGAAGGAAACTGGGACTCAAATCAATGATTTGGAGCAGAAAGAAGAAATAAGCATTCAACCAGAACAGAATGAAGAAACAATTCAAAAAAATGAGGAAAGACTTTGGAACCTCTGGGACAACTTTAAACGCTCCAACATCTGAGTCATAGGGGTGCCAGAAGAGGAAGAGGAAGAGCAAGAAAGTGAAAGCTTATTTGAAAAAATAATGAAGGAGAACTTCTCCAGTATGGCAAAGGAATAGAATTCCAGGAAGTCCAGGAAGCTCAGAGAGTCCCAAAGAAGTTGGACCCAAGGAGGACCACACCAAGGCACATCATCATTACATTACCCAAGATTAACGATAAGGGGAGAATCTTAAAAGCAGCAAGAGAAATGGAGAGAGTTACCTACAAAGGAGTAGGTAACTCTCCTATAAGACTATCAGCTGATTTCTCAAAAGAAACCTTACAGGCAAGAAGAGGCTGCAAAGAAGTATTCAAAGTCATGAAAGGGAAGGGCGTACATCCCAGATGACTCTATCCAGCAAGTCTATCATTTAGAATGGAAGAGCAGATAAAGTGCTTCCCAGATAAAGTTAAAGGAGTTCATCATCACCAAGCCCTTATTATATGAAATGTTAAAGGGACTTATCTAAGAGAAAGAGGACCAAAACTATGAACAGTAAAATGGCAACAAACTCACAACTATCAACAACTGAACCTAAAAAAACAAAACAAAAACAAACTAAACAAACAACTAGAACAGGAACAGAATCACAGAAATGGGGATCACATGGAGGGTTATCAGTGGGGAGAGGGAGGGTGGAGAATGGGGGGAAAGGTACAGGGAATAAGAAGCATACTTGGCAGACACAAAATAGACAGGGGGAGGTTAAGAATAGCATAGGAAATAGAGAAGCCAAAGAACTTATATGTATGACCCATGGGCATGAACTAAGGCAGGGCAATGCTGGTGGGAGAGAGAATGCAGGGCAGAGGGGAATAAAGGGGAGAAAAAAATAGGACAGCTATAGTAACATAATTGATAAAATGTATATTTTTAAAACATTTCTTGAGAAAGGATCAGATACGACATAGGGTATCCTTGCTGTATTGCTGTCTACAATTTTCCAAAGTGTCAAAACATATGCAGATTTTGTCTTTAGCTTTATGACTTTGAAAAAGTCTTCTATAGTCTCTGTGTTACAAACTTAGTTTTCTTAAGAGATCACTTTAATAATAACATTTATATTTTGATTTTTTTTAACACACTTGTACATATATACCCTACCACTTTCCAGAAAGGATTTCAGGTGGCCTGATAGTGTACTGACTGTCATTTCAATGCCTAGTTGAATCCAGCTTTTAGACAATATATACAGATTCTTCAACTGCCTGTTCATGAAATTCTTCATCTTTTTATTGAGTACCAGCTCAGGGACAAGGGCCTAGCCATGGAGACTTCCATGGAGAACTGTACTTGTTCACATGCTCCACTCCACGACCTGAGCTGTGCCCTTGGGGGTAGGACATGGACGAACATTCACCGTCGAGGCCCTTGACGAGCTGACATACTCGGGGGGAATCAGATCACAAGCATTCGGATACATTAACAAGCAAAACTATTATAGCCGGTGATAAATGCTCTGAAGGAAATAAGATGTCGTGATAGGGAAAGGAGGGTGGTAAGAGTGGGGCGGGGAGAATTCTTTTATATGAGCATTTTGGGCAAAGGGCACTGTTTGCCACGGAAGGCACTTGATGCTCGAGAGGATTTGCTCAAAACCTGCCGGGACTCCTGGCCAACGTGGCTCGATCAGAGAGCCGTCCTGTAACCGGAAGGTTGCGGGCTCATTCCTAAGCAGAGAGCATCCCTAGGCGGTGGGCTCACCCTGCGTCCTGGTGCGTATGATCCCTGGCCTGGGCCGGGCTGATGCGCTCAATCCCCGGTCGATGTTTCTCTCCCCTTCCTCTCTTCCTCTCACTCTACAAAAGAGTATTAAAAAATGTCCTTGGGTGAGGATAAACCAAACAAAAAGACATGCAAAGAATTTGAGCTATGGCTTCCTGGGTTTCTTGTCTTTCAGTGTGTAATGCGTGTGTGTGCATGTGTGCACATGTATGTATTACTTGGAAAAGATATTCACTAGAGAAAAAAATAAGTGCCCCGATTAGGATAAGGGTCGAGTAATTTATTTTATATGATGAAATACTATGTGACTATTTAAATGATTTTACAAAGGTTTTTAAATAACAGGGTAAAGTACTTGTGTAAAAAAAATTAACAAAAATTTGTGGGTTATGTGGGTTAAAATGTAAGTATGTACAGTAATGGCATCATCAGTCATGTGGAATATACACTATGTACTCCAAGTATGGAGGATTTAAATACAGGGCATTAGAGGGAATTGCAGAAGCTGTGGAAGGCCTGGGGGGGCATAGGTCAGGGATGCTGCCTGCAGCAGCGTGATGGATGTTTTTTAAGAGCTTATCCTGCAGCTATGACGAATCCCTAGGAAACTCTGGGAAACACCAATCTCTTTCATCAGTCTGCATCAGCAAAGTTGGTGGTTTTCAAGGACAGCTTCCTGTTACAAAAGACTGTGTGGAACACATTTTTCCTGAGACTCCTGCCATATGTCAGGACTCAATTTTAGAAGGTTTTAGGATGGACAGACCATGATGGATTGTGCTTATGTTAGTTTTCCATGGCTGCTGTAACAAACTACCACAAATTTAGTGGCTTAAAACAACACCAGTTTATTATTTCCAGTTCTGCACGTTGGAGGTTGGACACAGGTCTCACTGGGCTAAAATCGAGGTGAGCAGCTGGCTGCATTCTTTCCTGGAGGTCCTGGAGCCGGCATCTGTGTACTCGCTTCTTCCGGTCTCTAGAGGCTACTTGTAGTCCTCGACTCATGACCTTCAAAGGCAGTAATGGCATGTTAAGTGTTTCTCATGTCCCATCTCTCTGAATCTACCGTGGCTGGGAAAATTCTCCACTTTTGAGGACTGAGATGATTAGATTGGGCCCATCTGGAAAATTCAGGATTATCTGCCTATCTCAAGGTATGTACTCTTTATTAACCACATCTACAAAGTCCCTTTTATAGGTGCCATTCATAGATCCCAGGGACTGAGGCATGGACATCTCTGGGGACCATTTTTCTGCTGACCATAGTGTACATGAGAAGGATGGTAGGACTGGTCCACCACTTGCTCATGATCTAACACACGCATTTGTCTAACTTGCATGAAGGCATCTCCTCTGGTTGGACATAACCCCTTGGTGAGAAGATGTGGATTTGGAAAATGTATTCCTTCCACGGGAGAGCTGCAGCCTTGAGCCTTGAGCCGGGGCTCACAGCCTGCCTAGCAGAACACAGACCAGGTTGGGTTGTAGACCCACTCCTCCTCCCACCCTTGGCAAGATACCCTTGATCTGCACAACACTGTACAGAGACCCTGGGAGAGGTCAAGGGGTGGGAACCTCTGGAGGAGGGGTGTTGAAGTTCAGTTTTACCTGCGGCCTCTTTCTCAGGATGATGGGGATGAGGGGGTGGGTAGTTGTGGTGAATCTGGGTGATGCCTTGGGCACATGAGGCTTCCACAGGCCAAATCCTTCCCCCCAGGGTGCAAACCATACTGGATCACTTCCTCATTGGTTTATCTATGCTTCTAAATAATTACATGTTGCCAGCCCACCCCCACCCCCACCCAGGCTGTAAGTTTCCTGAAAGGGCAGAAAGCCATTTTCTTCTCCTTACATTCCTTGTAGCCCAAGCTCATTATTAGATACTTAATGACACGTGTGGCCTAAATGAACTTGTGACTGAAGTAGAATGTGATGGGGATTGCAAAAGACGTTTAGGAAGTAACCAGCACAGGCCATCATTTTTTACCTATTGCGACACAGAGGAAAAGTATCAGACAGCAAGTTTTTTACCTTCCTCTCCTAAACACTCCTTTCCTCCATGGGGCCTCTCTCCCTCCCTCCTGCTGCGTGCTCTGCCTTTCCTGTCCTTTGTCAAATCTGCCAGCCTTCAGTGACTCTCACTTGTGATTTAATTTATCACTGTGGTTCGCTTTTGACTGATACATGCCTTTGATGCCTAATCACAGGATAAATTTATCATTTTACTTTGAGTGAAATCAGTTGTCAGAACAGATGGGAGAAGCATTTTTGAGTCGGGGGCTTTTTGGAACCTTACCATCCTGTCACGTGGGTTGTTGCTACCCCTTCCACCAATGCCTCTGGCAAGAGCCCCCATACCCTGCTCCACCCAGCGGGTCGTGGGGAAGAGGCATTTTTGCAGAGCATTCGGGTACAACGTCCAACCTCCTGTTAGAAATCCTGCCTTCCGCCCGCCTGGTCTCTCTGCTTTGCTCTCTAACATTATAATGCAGATGAGCAGGGAAGTGACTCGTATTGATGGGCTCATTTCTGAGCAGATCCCCCTTCGCGGGCTATCCATTTTGCAGTGGGCATGTCATAATGTGGGCTACAATTGGATTTCAAAGCCACATGTGTATCACTCTACATACAGGGGAGCAAGAGATTAATATTGCAAAATTTCTGAAATCATTTTATGAATCTGACTTGTTAAAATAGATCATCTTTGTTGCCTGAGAGATAATACTTTGAAGTTGAAACCATGATTATTTATTTGCTCCGACGTCAACATCATGTATGCAGCAAAGTATGAAAAAAGAGTTACACTCCTGGATAACATCGCTAAACTCATATTTAATACAGATTTTTAAAGGACAGATGCTGGCTGATTGGTCCCCCTGAGCATCACAAGCACACAGGGTTTCAGCAGCTGTGTGAGGGCTCTGTGCAGAGTACAAAAGTGAGGTGGATATGGGTGAGTGCATACAGACCGTAGTTTAATCTCCCGAAATATTTCTACTAATCAATTACTGTAGCACTGCGGTGTGCAGCTGTCCCTGTTAAACCAAAATGACCGGACTGTTTGTGAACTCCAGCATCACGCTCTGCTTGAGAAAAGAAGTGAGAAAGAAACATGTTAGTAAGGCATAGAGCAATGCTATGTAATCAGAATATTAACACTTTGATGGAATTGATGGAGCATTTAAATGGAAATATTCAATTGCAAAGACCAAACTTGGGAGGGAACCTACAACATGCAGACAGAATCTGAGCACTTTTTTATTTTTGTGATTAAAGATAATTCTTTTAATGGAGAAAAAGTTACACATTAAAGAATTTCATATTAAGAACGGAAGGGTGGCAGTGTTCATTTTGCAATTGCTTCTATATAAATAGAGATGAGTACACACATTGACAGCCAGAAAGGCAGAAGCTTTGATCTGCGGATGACTGAAACAGTGTTCGGTAGTTTTATCGAAAACCAAGCAGAGAAGCAGAGCAGAAAGACCATGGACTGCAGTGTGTCATCAGACCTGGTTACTAGTGCGAACTCCATTTCTAACTAACCATGTAACCTTGGCCAATCCACCTCCTTGTCTGGGCTGTTTCTCTTACTGGTAAAATATCTTAAGGGATTCCCATGGTTTTCATGTAGACCAAATGGGATAAAAGCTCTTTGCATCTTCAGCAGTAGGCAGGAATCTCTGTTTTCCCCCGGAAAAAAGTAAATCCCCTAAATGGGATCTAAACCCAGAGACGATGAGCTGCTTAGTGGATGCATGGAGTTATCCAGAAGGTAGATTCTCCTTTGAAAATCGTAGATTCTCCTTTAAATGGTTTTAGCAGATCACCGTCATTGATCAGTACCCCAGTTTTTGAGAGCAGAAGAAATTTCTGAATTTCTTTTTCAGCAAATTGTGGGTGACATACACTTGATTTTCTTTATACCTCTGCTTTGCTCTCAACCCGACTGCTTGTGAAATACCTATACAGGGCGGGGCAGGAGTAGGTTGTGAGTCCACGAAACACAGAGTTTATATTATTATTTATTTATTATTGTATGATTTTCCATATAAGCAACTGTAAACCTACTTTTGCCCAACCCTGTACTTATTGTAAAGGTGGTTCCCAAGTAACATTTTTTGATGTGTGATCGGAAGTATGACTATCCCCTGGGTCAAAAGGAGCCTTCTGACTTCAAACATCCTTACAGCAGGACTTAGTATTTGGAATGAGGAAGGAAAAATGACTGTCAGAGCATCAGTTTATGAAGCAAGTATCCTCCGAATAATTAAGGCTTTGAAGGGACATTCTGATAAATACGATCTCATTGTTTGTGATAGGAAAGGAACATGAACCCCCGGAAATGTTGAATTCTACAGAATCATTTTACAGATGAGCAGCCTGAGGCCCAAAGAGGAATAGCCAATGGGAAGTGTGTTCAACCTTCCTATTTAGGGAAAAGAATTCAGATGGCCATTCCCTTCTCTACAAAATACACTGTGATTTTTGTATTTCCTTGGACAACCTTCCAGTTTGGCATGGCCCAGTCCCATCGTATCACTGCCTGTAATAGCTGCCTATGTCAATGCCCCCACCCACTACCCTCTTCCAGCTGCAGCTTGGGGTGAGAGAGCCTTTGCAGATACCACAAAGGCTAGCGAGCATTTAGTCTAGAGAAAAGAACGCTAATTCACCGTTTCATTGTCACATGGTGTTTCCCCTCTTGACCCCTGTCTTCCACTCAAAGAGAATGTGGCTGATTTACAGCAAAATATAGAAGGAAGCATCACAGAATCACAGGGAGGAAGGACGCACATTTTCAGGTTACAGGTGGCTATACCATCTGCTTGGTTCGTTCTCAGCAGACAGGGTAGGCGCTTCAGTTTTCCTTTCCAGAGCAGAGCGGTGGCTGTGGGGAAGTTTCCTGGACCTCATCAAACTTGTTGCCACAGGGTCTGGGGAGCCCAGGAGTCTCCGCCTTGGGGTGACTGGGTTTGACAGTAGAGGCGGGGAGGGAGTCTATGGGAAAGAGCTACCTAATTAATCACAAGCTATCAGAGCCCGTTGGCAGAAAGAGTCTCTGAAGTCTTAACGACACCCCTCAGTAATGTTAAAAACCAGTTTGCTATGACTTCATTTTTTTAGAGACACATGATTGATCTGGCTATTGGTGAATGGAGACACTGCGGCTTCTTTCCATAGACAGTGTCATTAGATGAGAAGATTAAGTGCCTTTGTGCGAAGGCTTTGAGAAGACTGTGAGTGATTCACCAGCAATGAAGGGAAGCTAAGAAAATTCTGAAATAATGTATTTTTAAAGCAAAATCTTAGACTTTACCTCATTTATTAGCATCATAAAAAGTTTGGTGGAGAGTCTGAGCTAAGAAAAATAGCTCCTTTGGGTCAGGTCGTTCAGGGGCGCTACACAAAGCAGCCAGTCGGGGCTGGTATCTCTGGGGAACATCTTCTTTCTTACTGGTAACTGTGCTCTGCACCCCTTCTAAGCAGTTCTAGGTTCTGAAAGGACCTGGGGGGTTTATTCGGAGCCTCTTCCGTGTTAGGAAGCCAGATTGGGGCAACTCAGTATCTCTTCCTCTAAGCAGGCTGGGAGGTGCTTTCATTAGAGTGGCCCCTGAAACTGATATCCCACCTCCCCAAGCTTTCCTGGACTTCTAAACGAAGGCATGACACCTCTCCTTTATGGACCCAGGCACGCCATCAGTCACCCCTGTGTGGGAGCCACAGGGAGACCAGCCATCTCCTTTTGCAGTGCCTACCATCCAAGTGGGGACAATGGCTAACACCATTGAACTACTAAATGCCTAGCACTAGCCCTTACTGTTGAGTAACAGACTGCATAAAATGCAGTAGTAATGCAAAGTACCTAGAACAAGTTTTGGCTCAAGTAAATGCTCAATACAGGTTAGTTATTATTATGACTCAAATGTGTGAACTTGAAGTCAAGGATTCCAGAATTACAGAGGAGAAGAGATGAGGGAAGCAGGGCTGAGAATAAGAGGTGGGGCAGTGTGGTTAACAGGAGCATTTATGTCCCCTCTGAAGTCATTCAAGGTCAGGTTTTTAAATACTTCTTGGCAGGCCAAATCAAACATATTCAGGAGGAATATAGTTTCAGGAACCCATAGTTTCCAGTTTTCGACCACACAAGTGGTAAAGATCTTTAGAGAAGAGAAGTAAGCTTTGGTCCATTCGTTTATTCCTCAAATGTGCTGGGACTACCACTTGCTGGGGTATTATGAAGGAGGTAAAAAGACAAATAAGGTCTAATCAGTTATGTAAAAAAATACAGCATCTATGATATGTCACATGAAATCAATATGCTCTATAGACGCCATTATATATAACACTGTAAAGGTCAAAGAGAAGATAGGATAGCATGGTTTGGATGTCAGGTTTAGGAAGCCATCAACAGGCAGCGAGGAAGTTTCGAGGGGGTGTTTGAGGATTAGAAACAGAAGTTTGGGAGGATCATCAGGCTGTACGCTATCAGATATGTGTAAAAGTTTGGTCTTAGCAAAAGAGGTAACCGGGTCCATTGGATAAAGACAGAAGGAGAACTTTCTGGGAGATAATATGGATACAAAATCGATTACATCTTGAACATAGGGCAGACGGAAAGGCAGGAATTTTCAAAATGAAGCGTTGGTCCCATAGGTAGCAGTTTGGGTGAAAAAGAAGGTGCCTGTCAGCATTCCCTTCATGACCTGGTCTCATTTGAGCTTTTCTTTCTTCCACTTGCCCCCCAGGATGCTTGCTACTGGTCACAGTAGATCTAAGTTAGTTACTTTGCTCAGGGCATCCCTTGCATTGATTGCTTCCGGATTGTTTTTGCATACCATGTCTTCTGCTTCGCTGAAGTAGGAGGTCAGGGAATTGTGGGTGGACGAGTAGTAAATTTCTGAGTCAGCATCTTAATAAAGAGTTCCCAAGCATCCTCCACGTGGCAGGCCTCATGTCAGGGGCAGGGAGTCAGTGGAGAGGCTGGTCTTGGTTGTAAAGCCAGGCCGAAGGGAGGGAGACTGAGCTGCAGCTCACCCATGCAGGGGGCACTGTCCCCCAGTCCTCTTATGGCTGCTCATGGACATGGCCAACCGGGCCACTGCCCCTTATGTCAACAGTGTCTCTTTACTGGACATTCCTGGATCACAGATCCTGCCTTTATCAGGGCCCTGTCAACAGAGCCCTCGAGGACAGCGCATTTCATTTTGTGCTGCCAGGGAGACTTAGGTTTCTGAAGGCATGCACACTTGTGTTTCAAGTGCACCAGAAGCACTTGAAAGATATTTCAAACGGTCCCTTTTATTCCAGAGACCTGGCTGCGTAGGCGGTCCTTGTGGTAATATGGCCTTAAGTACCCAGCAGGACTTAAAAAAAATAATCTTCATTTTAATTTCATTAGGATTAGAAAAATGTTATGGTCACCATCTTTAGAAATGCCCGTAGGGTATTAAGGCTTAGGAGAAAAAGGTTCTCCCTCAGATATAAAATGCATAACCAAAAATTATATATCTTTTTTTTTTCTTTTTACCTCACTCCCATTCCCAGTGTCCCCTTCCATGGGGTGTGTGACGTTGAGCAGGTGGCCGCATCCTACTAGCCAGAACATACCCAGGATAAATAGCCTGTTATTCTGGGAGAGCTTTGGATGTACCTTGGCACTATTCAAACTTTTTTAGGATTTCTACTTTTTTTTTCCTTAATATTTTTAAGAGTTTCTCTTGGCTTATATGATCTCAAGCTAAACAGCAAAGGCAGAAATGCCAAACAGAATAGTTAGAAATGGGAAATAAGAAAGCACATACTTAAATCTATTCTCTGTGACAGGTGATTAAGTAATACTCCAAGTAAAGTAGGAACCTCAGAGGCTGAAGAGACATTCTGGCCACTCCTCCCATTTAACGGACTGGGAAACTAAGGGGCAGAGTTACCAGGCAACGGCGTCATAGATGCCTGGCTAGGCAGTGGCTGTGTGCGCACTCCAATTTATACCTCTTGACTCCATGTTCCAAAATCCTTAAACATGTCTTTAATCATTCTTCTCTAGTAAGAGTAACCTAATCTGTAGTTTTATTCAATGGATTGGGAGTGTGCAGACTTTTATTTTGGGGATTAGGATGCTTCCCTTATGGAAGCAGCAAAATCTGCTTGGATCCTGTTATTTTCATCAGCAGTTCTAAAATTCTTATTCCAGTGCTGCTTCTCTCTTTGCGGCGTTCCTGGAAATCGAATTTGAATAGCATTGTCATAAGGATAGTTGGTGAATTCATTTCATTTACTTTATGGACTTAATTTAATGTGTATTTATAATTGTTCAGAATAGGCAGACACAGAATATGTCCTGACACAATATATGTAATAAATTGTGTATCTTTATATATAATATACATACAGTAAAGCACACTATATACAAAATATTACATACAGTGTGGGGCAAAAGTAGGTTTGTAATTGTGAGTGTGTGAAACATAGAGTTTATTCTTGTATTATTATTTATTAATTATTATATTATTTTCCATATGAACAACTGTAAACCTACTTTGTCCCATCCTGTATGTGTAGGTATGTATATATATATATTTTTCTGTAAACATAGATTTGGAATTAGAATCTATTTTAATCTTTCATTATGTGAGAACCCAAAGCAGTCACTAGGTATTGATGGGAAATGGCATACAAGATAGAACCTTATTTGTATTATACTATTTGTTTAAATTAATATGTAAAATTTGTGGGATAGTGGAGAAAATTTTTATCCCTAGACTCCCTGAATAAAATGTTTACTCTCTTATCTATGGTGACAGCTTTCAGGCTGGCTCGAGGTTGTTTTTTTGTTTTTTTTTAAATTTCACTGTTTACTCATCACTTTCTTGGTCCAGCTTTTTAAGTAATACAATTGGAACATATACAGGTTATTCACTTTCCTGCCTGTAGCTCAGTTGCAATGCAGGTTGACAAGAGCATTTTCCAAAAAAATATTTAGGTGGGAGTATCTGGGCAATCCTAGTGATGCAAATTTTTCCATTCAATTAGTCATTTAGTGAAAAACTCAGAGAGCATAGGGAAACTATTTTACTTGTTTATGTATTTAAAAGATTTCATTTATTTTTAGAGAAAGGGGAAGGGAGGGAGAAAGAGAGGGAGAGAAACATCCATGTGTGAGAGAAACAAAGATCTATTGCCTCCTGCCCACCCCTAACTGGGGACCTGACCCACAACCCAGGCATGGACTGTGACTGGGGATTGAACTGGTGACCTTTGCGGGATGATGCCCAATCCACTGAGCCACACCAGCCAGGGTGGCGGGAGGTGACGGGGACACTTTAGAGTGTTTCTTTTGCAGGAATTTATGATTTAGTTGGGGAGACAAAAGATTCATGTAAGCAGTAATTATATGAAAATTTAAAACCTGTGTGAACAAATGGCATGGACACTTGATTGTTTATAAAGGCTAAAAGACTTCAGAGTCAAAAAGCAATCATTATGGACTGGACTGGATGGGCAAGAGTCATCAGGTGGGGGCAGGCTGAGCTAAGGATGGGTAGGAAGAGTTGGGCAGAGAGGACTCATGGAGGAATTCTGGAAAGAGATATGATGTAAGCAAAGGCTTGGGTCAGACATGAACATGGTTTTGTGGGAGGCTTAGAATCAATCCTTCAAGCCTTCTGCTGGTGTAGACAGGGAATGCAGAGGAATAACTAGAGGCATGATTACAGTCATGGAGGTGGGAAGATGGAAGCGTTAGAGGGCTGTAAAAGCTTCCTGAGGAATTGAAACTTGCTATGTGGGCTTGGTACATAGAATGCAGCTCCTAGGTAAGAGGCCTGTTATTGGAAGGAGGGGAATTGCCCCCCGGGGTTAAGGACTCCATCTACCTTGAGATCTCCGAGTGGTGATGGCATGGTGTGCAGCTCCAAAAATTCTCTCCAGATCCCACGTGGACTTGTTTTCAAGCAGGGCCACGTTTAAGAGTCATGCCGACCTCTTCCTCATCTCCATCAGTTTATTGTTTTACTCCTGTTTCTGTGGATGTCTGAAGCTCTACTGCATCTGTCATGAATTACAGTGGCCAGATCTTCGTGGGAGTGTCTAAGCACAGGTACTTACACCTTTAGTACTAAGGCAGGCCATCTCCCTTATCTCCTATACCTCCCCAGCAACTTGGGGAGGGGCAAGTCCATGAAGACAGCGTGGGACCAATGAACGCTTCCAAGAGTTTGGGTTAGGTCTTTTTGAAGGTGGTTGGGAAGAAGTGCTGTCCCCTGGGACCTCTTTTCCTCTTGCTTGCCACCCTGAGACTTCGCAGATTTCTTTCAGTGAGGATTCTCAAACCGTTCCCCTTACTCTCACTTTTTAGAGTCATATGCATTTGTGACAGTTACCCTCTTCTGAATAATTTTATTTTGACTTTGGTTCCCCTGCTATCGAGAATAAAACTGAAAACTAATCATTGAAACATTGAAGTCTGTAAATCCTTAGCTACCACTAGAGCAAAGTGACTGGTCGAGTGGTTGGCCCAAGAGATTCATATGCTGGTCGATCCCAAGAATTGAGATTAATTGTATTTTCCTGCAGAGCATCGGACCTTTTGGTGTTGAATGAGATCTGTAAAACGGCCCCGTGGAAGAGCCCCCAGTTTCCATATTTCTACAAACATGCGTTCTTTACATACTACCCATGCAAAGTAAGGATGTCCATTCACGTTTCTTTGCTCTTAGCGACCCCCCAGCCCCACCCAGCACTCAACTTTTTCTCTACGTTGAGTCAACTTGAATGAATGTAATGAAAAAGCCTTGGATATGGCAGGAAATTTGGAGATTACCTTTATCTAATTCCAGAGGTTATATTTAAAATACTAAGCAACAGGTACTAATCGATCAGAGTAGATATAAGCCATAGGGTTGGAACAGGGTAAGGCGTCCCTGGAGAGACGTTATCCAGTCAGTTTCTTAGTCGTGGGAAAATCCTGGGGCAGAGGCAGGGGTGGCTGGAGGACATTTGGGGGCCTCGGAGTGACAGTGATTTACCAAACTCCATTATTTTAACATCATTATGGTTAAATTAGTAGTACTACCCATGTCTTATTATACTTCATATTATTTTGAAATTCTGTTAGTGGATGCATAAACATAGGAGTTGTTTTATCTCAAGGCTTTGTTGACCACTTTATCATTATGAAATGTTCCCATTTATCCACGGTAATATTCTTTGCTCTGAAATCTACATTTCCTGGTTTTAGTATAACCACTCCAACTTTCTTTTGATTGATACATATTTTCCCATATGATTCTACTTTTAACCTATGTGCGTTTTTATATTTAAAGTGCATTTCTTATAGAGAGCATATAGTTGGATCTTGCTTTTTAATCCAATCTAACAATCTTTGCCTTTGGAGTGTTTAGACTATTTACATTTAATGTGATTACTGATATATATTCACTATATCAGTATATCAGTAATCACATTATATAATTCATAATATAAATAAATAAATATTGTTGTTCGAGCACTGTTGTCTCCAAATTCCTGCCACCACTTTCCCCTGCCCCACTCTCAATCCTTCCCCCCATTGGCTTTGTCAATGGGTCCTTTATGCATGTTCCTTGACTACCCTTCCCCTTCTTTCTCCCTGTTATCCCCCTCCCCCCTCCTCTCTGGTTACTGTCACTTTGTTTTTTATTTTAATGTCTCTGGTTATATTTTGTGTGCTTGTTTGTTTTGTTGATTAGGTCCCACTTATAGGTGAGATCATATGATATTTGTCTTTCTCCACCTGGATTACTGATATATGTGTATTTATCACCTATTGCCTTACTCTTCATTCGCAAATGTTTGTCTCATTTTCCTATGTTTCATTGCTTTTCTTCCTTTTCCCCTCTTTGGATTAAATATTTTTTGTTATTCCATTTTACCTTTTTTCCCTCTTGTTTGATATAACCCTTTATTGTGTTGTTTTAGTGGTTGCTTTTGGGTTTATAGTAACCATCTTTATCTTATAACAAGCTACATCCAAGTGATATTACCACCTCACATAGGAAACAAAAACATTAAAACAGTTTACTTTCAGCTCTCCCCTGCCAGCCCTTGGACCATTGTAGCTATGCATTTCATTTATACATATGTTATAAACCTCACAATACATTATTATTTTTGCTTTAAATAATAATTTATCCTTTAAATATACTGAAATAATAAGAAAGACCTCTATTTATTCAGAAATAGTCTACATTT
The DNA here is from genome assembly GCA_004026545.1 of Mormoops blainvillei. Classification (NCBI taxonomy): domain Eukaryota; kingdom Metazoa; phylum Chordata; class Mammalia; order Chiroptera; family Mormoopidae; genus Mormoops; species Mormoops blainvillei. Next base: position 146,443 of record PVJD01000823.1, read on the forward strand.
CAGTAGTCTACATTCCTTTTGCATGGATCCAAATTTCCATCTGGTATCACTTAATTCTGCCTGAAGGACTTCAACTTTTCTCATATGCAGGTGTGCAGGTAGTGAGTTCTTTCAGCTTTTTTTCAATAAAGCTTTTATTTGCCTTTGTCTATCAAAGAGATTTTTGCTAGGTATAGAATTTGATTGAGAGGTTTTTTCCCTATTCATTAGTTTTAAAATGCTGTTTCACTTTATTGTCGCATTGTGTGTAACAAAGAAAATCTGCCATCATCCATATCTGTTCCACTTTATGTGACTTATTTGTTTTCTCTCTGTATCTTATGTTTTCATTACTGTTGTTGAAAAATTGAATTATGTTGTGCCTTGATGTTGTTTTATTCGTGATTCTTGTGCTTGGGATTTTTTGCTCTTCTTGGATGTTGGTTTATAGTTTCCATTAAATTTGAAAATATTTAGCCATTATTTCTTCAAATATGTTATTTGCCCCCTTTCTCACCTTATTTCAGGGACTCCGATTACACTTGATGTTGTTCTGCAATACACTGATGCTCCTCTATTTATTTTTCCAGTTTTTTCCTATGTTTAATTTTTTATAGTTTCTATTACATTTTCAGTTCTACTTGCCTTTTCTTTTGCAACATCAAAATGGCCATTAATCCCATTTAGTACCCTTTTTAGCTCGGACATCATAGTTTTCATCTCTGGAAGTTTGATTTAATGTTTCTTTTTTATCTTTCGTGTATCTAATTAACATGTACACCTTTTTCTCTAGCTTCTTGAACATATGGAAAAAGTTACAATAACTTTTGATGTTCTTCTTTACTAGTTCTATCACTTGTATCATTTCTGGGATGATTTTGAATAAGATTTCTCCATACTGGTAATATCGACATCTCAGATTGGCTAATTCTTTGCTGTGGGGGATTTCCTGTGCATTGCAAGGTATTCAGCACATTCCCTGTCTTCCACCTACTAGATGCCAGTAGCTCCTTCAGTCATGACAATTAGAAATTTTTCTATACATTGACTAATATTTCCAGGTTGAAGGGGGTGGAGAATCACCCATAGTTGAGAACTAGTAGTTTAGATTGATTTTTTTTCCCCCATTATGGGTTTTGTTTTCCTTCTGTCATGCCAAATAATTTTTTATCTGATGCCAGATAGGATTTTTATCTCAGTGGGTAATTTTGAATTCCTAAAAATATTGTCGAGCTTTGTACTGGGATATACTTAAGTAACTTGAAAATATTTGATTTTAAGCTTTATAAGTTGGGATCAGAACCTCATTTTGTTTTGGACTACTTTTGTCCCATTACTGAAGCAGGATTTTTCTGAAGTATTCTACCTGACGTTTCGAGATTTATGAGGGTTGACACTCTGGGTGATGGGAACTGTAGTTATTATCTACCCTGTATGAGCCTCAGGGATTATTTCTTCTAATCCTTTTCGGTGGCTCTTTCTCCAACCTTGGGCAGTTTCTTTATGAGCATAAACAGATAAATACTTAGCTGAAGATCTGAGGGGATCCTCTGCATATCTGGAGAGTTCTCTTTCCTTATTAGCTGCCTTTTCTTCAGTCCTGTTTCTTCCATCTCTGGTCACCTTTGGCTGCCCAGACTTCCTGTTTCAAGTGCTCAACTCAGAGAGATCCCTGGGCTTTACTAAGTTTCTTTTCTCTGCATCCGGCCTGGATACATTCCCTGCCGTGGTCTGGGTCAATTGTAAGGCTTTACGTCATTGGTTTTCTGTCGCTCAGGGATCACTGTACTTCATTGTCTGAGGTCCAATTACTTGAAAATCCTTGTTTTATATATTTTATGTATTTATTTTTATTTGTTTCATATGAGGAAGGTAGATTCAGTCCCTGTTACTCTATCACATCCTAAATCAGAGGTACCTATGCCTTATTTTATACCTGGTAAAACTGAGGTCAAAAGAGATGAGTGCTTACCTAAGACTGACTTAACTAGTTTAGTGATAGAGCTCGTATTGGACCCCAGATATTTTTCTTTTATATTTGCACTCTTTCAGTCATATCACTGCACTGCACTACAACCTCCAAATGGAATGATGTGGACTTTCAAAAACAGTATTTAAAACACTAACAGAGTGGAGCTCATGGAATCTCTGCCTCTTTTTTGATCCTTATTTGTTAATCACATTTTTCTGTAGACAGGGTTGTGACTCCTGGGAGAAGATGTAGACTGGGTGCCAGCATGAATATTCTGTGAGAATTCTTGTTTTAAGTGCTATGACTTTTTGTTGTTTGATGTTGTAAAAATAGGTACTAGGTTGTTGATGCGTCCCTTGCAAAACTTTCAGTTTGATAGTTAACATGCCCATTCAGGGTTCTCTTCATTTTTGTTGTTAGGGAATCTAGACTTTAAGTGCACCAAAAGCTTAGGAATACAGGGTGGGGCAAAAGTAGGTTTACAGTTGTTCCTATGGAAAATAATGCAATAATTAATAAATATTGAAACAGGAATAAACTGGGTTTTGTGTACTCACAACTGTAAACCTACTTCTGCCCCAGCTCGTAGTTGATGAGCTCAGTGCTGTGTTTAGGGAGATGCATCAGACTACTTGGCACTAGGTGTTATTTTTGGCTGAGGGTGTAAAATGAGATTCTTACCAAACCAAGACCAATAAATATGTCTCCAGCGTAACTGTTCTGTTTCATGCATGTTAGTTCTGTCTGCAAGCTTCTGTAAGCAAAGGCAGTGGCTGGGGTTGAAAATACCTCTCTCAGTGCTTGAGACATAGGAGGGAATCCATGCCAGGTTGTTACTTCCTCCCACTTTGTGTGCTTTCGCTGTGAGACATGGAGCAGGGCCATGCATTGCCTTCAGATTGCCTCTGCCTCCCTCGCCCACTGAACTCCAGCCTTACTGCCTCGCTTTAAATCCTTCGGCTGACCAGCCTCTGCTCTGCCTCAGGGCCCTTAGACAGGGCCTTCGCACGGCGCAGCTCTTCACTTCGCTCCCCGCACGCCCCTGCTCTCCAGGTGCAGCTTAGACTGCATCTCCCCTTTGAAGACATTGCCCCTTACCAGTCTCTGTCATAGTCCCTCTTTATTTCATTCAGTGTGCGTCACAATTTCAGTGTTTTGAATTTACTTCCTAGCATACCAGTTCGCTGTTTTTCTTCTGCTCTATATTGTGATCTTCACGGAGCTGAGATCTGGTTTGTTTTATCGCTCACAGAGAGACTAGTTTGGACCTCAAGGACAGTAGGAAGATATACAGTTTACACTTATTAGAATTTATATTTATACGATAGTATCATGATGCAAGGTTGATATAGATGCTCAGTGGGCACTTGCAGGATTGAATCTCCAAGGGCAGGAGTTAGTCTCCTGGGTGTCGCCATGTACAAAACGTAACCTCGTTCTGAGTAAAGAGCGGCTAATGACAATGGTCTCGTCCCCCAATCCCCACATTGTCTACCTTGTCAGCTTTGGTGATCAGAACAAGGTAGGGCGCAGTTCACTCCAGTTTGATGCCACCTGAAGTGTGATTTCCTGGCTTTGGAACTCGATCCATGGTGTGTACTAGTTATTTTTGATGCCTCTGGCATGTGACAGACCTTTTGTCCTTCTTGTCCCCGTTTGTCCCTTGACTGACTTTGGGTCCCCCAGTTCTCTGGTGTGGGACCTTTGACTGGTGCTTTTGTAGAGTCTGTTTCTATGAATTAGGGCTCATTTCCTCCCAGGTGCCCAGGGCTCCTTGCCATACCCGCTGTGCATGTTAAAAGGAAGTCGTGCTCTCAGTGGCAGGGTGAGCAGCTCCTTGATTTTCCAATTATTTCCTTCTCAGGTGAGCCCTGTCACACTTAGCAGTCTGGTCAACCTCCTGCTCTCCCGAGACGCTCCTTTACTCATTCTGATAAGGACCCTGGGTTTTCTCCTGTAGCAAATTTATGCCGTTCTCCAGCACCTGTTCTCTCCTCTCTTCCTGCAACACTCTGAACTGACAAATTCATTTCATTGTTTAGCTACGTCTACCCCTCATCCATAAATTACTTCTCAGTGGCTCTCCCAGGCACTTCTGTTTTACTCAGACCTTTTTGGGGGTCTTGTTCTTAATTATTCCGGCTGCTCATTGACTGGGCTTCCTTCCTGTTAATTGTCACAAACTTTGGTGTAATCTTCTTCCTTCTTTCCACCCTTTGCTTTCTTATCATTGCTTTACACACTTGTAACTGTCAGTTCAGTTTTATAAGCCCATGGGTCCTCTCAACTTCAGTATTTCTCCCAAATAGCTATAGAGGAAAAGGAAAAAAAGAAAATCTTTGCTTTTTGCAGCATTTTTCAGCTACCAATCATTTCATCATCAAGCAACCGCTGAGACTCAACTGTGTGCAGCCCCCTGGGCTGGAGGTGAGCAGTGGTGGTCGTGACACAATTATCAGAGTTATATTTTATAGTAAATATGCAACTGTGGAGGTTCTTGAGCTGGAAAATGACTTTGTGCTTTAGCTCTGCTTTGGGAAGGTGGATTTGACACCACTGTGAACCCTGGAATGAACCCTGGACTGCGGAGGAAAATGTCTGGAGGAGGCAAGGCAACAAGTGAGGGGAGTATTACAGCCACCAAGGCAGCCAGCCAGGGAGGCCATCGTCCTGAACTTGAGTACTTCAGAGGGACAGAGAGAAGGAGCAATGCAAGAGATTTTTCTGAAGTAAAGCTGAAAGGACTTGGCAGTGATTCGAGGTGAGGGAGAGGAGAACAGTTATGACCATTGTAATGTTTCAGACCCCGAAGAGTTGGAGGGGGTGGGGGATGGAAGAGGAGAAGGAAGGAGGAAGGAGGAGAGGAGAAAGAGGGGCAGGAGTGTTGTGGTGGGGGTACTGATGAGCTCAGTTTTAGCATCTTGGGATTGCGATGGCAATGGTTCATCGCATGGAATTTGGAAATGTGGGACTGGCTCTCACGGGAGAGGCTGGAATGGGATAAGTTTTGGGAGTTACCCACGTAGAAGTGGGAGGTGAACCAGAGGAGCAGTCGTATGCAAATTCAAAGGCAGCTAACAGTGCAGACAGCCGGTGTGGACCCCCAGTGCGGTGAGGACAGGTCCTGGGGGCTCTGGACATGCAGGCGGATGGAGCACCATGGACAGGAGCTGTCAGGGGCACTCCCTCAAAGAGGTCCTCTGCCCCTACCCGTCCTGTTACTTGCATTTATTTATTTTTCACCCTTTTCTATCTCGTTTCATATCTGGGCGCTATTTTCATTGGTAGTAATAGTCTTCAACCTCAGTGTTTTCCTTTTTATTCATTTGTCATGAAGCCTGAAAGTAGAGGGTATAGAGAAGAGGAAGTAAGAACACCTGCTGCCAACTGTGTCTCATTCCTTGAAGGAATGGGTGGCAGCCTCTCTTTGCAGGGCATGCTGGGCAGCAGTGATAACATCAGAAATTCCTACTTACTCCCCGCTAACACCAAGAAGGAAAATAATTAAATGACAGTATTGTAGAGACAGACCTATGTGTGCTTTTTCTTCCTGAGAACCCTCATGTACTGAGTGTCCTCTTTATTTGTCCGGCGTCTCTCAGCCCTCACTGTCCTCTCTTGCCTCTTTCTCTGTATCTGTGTCTCATCTGTGTGCATAACTAGAGGAATGAGTTGAGCTTTCTCAGCTGGTCTCAGCTATTCTCATTCCCGCGATGCTGAGTTGCGGCTGAGCTGGCAAGGCAAGGACCCCCTCTGCTCTCTGCATGTGTGCCCCCACGCCTGTACACGCTTGCACACATGTCGGACGAAGAATTTGGGATGCTCCCTCTGCCTGCTAGCTTTGCCAAGGCCATTGAATTAAACAGGCAATTTCCTCTCACTTTGTCTCTCTGTAAATTTACTAAGCATATGGTATGAGGAGAGTTCTTGGATTATAAATAAACAACACTGCTCATAAATCTCAGCGTTTTTGTTTGTCCCTCCAATGGAAATAAATAGAAATCATAGATTTGTAACTTCAGAAAAATGTGTTAGAGAAGAAGACAGTATCTTTCTCTATGTATATAAATATTTTTCTCATTTCTCCTTATGCAGAGTCTTTTTGTACCGAGAGCCATCTATCTGGCTGGGTTCCATTCTTTTTTTACTGCTATCATTTTCCAACCTGGAAGTGAATTGTTGCTTTAGGCAACATGAGTACAGCTCCATGGGCCTGGCCAAATTGCACTGACCAGATGGGTTTGGTGTATCTTTTCCCCTGCCGGAGATGGCAGGTCCTCTCTTTACAGGACACATGCTTCCTCACTGACCTTGTACCCAAAACAGCGAAATGGTGGATGCCTCCCACCCTTTCCTGGAAGAAGCCCAGCTTAGGCACTACGCGCGCTGGTCCACTGGGTACGCCGCAGCCTGGCCACTCTTGAACGGCAGGACTTTTTAAGGCATGGAGATCCACATTTGACTTTCTTTTTGTTTGCTTTCCTGCTACCAAAACGGCAGCGATTCAGATGGGCGTGCCAACCACCAAGGACAAGTGCCAGTGTAGTGTACTGGGGCTGGAGTGGCTCAGGCAGGAGTCAGCTCAAAGAAGGCACAGTGCAAAGCATTAATGTAGATTTTGGCCTAGAAGGAAAGTTGAATGTTGGTGCTGCTAGATCAGCAAAAAGTAATGGGCATTTCTAGTGGGGAGAGGTTAAATAGGCAGTGTCAGAGGGCAAAGGTCAGCAGACTGTGACTCACAGGCCAAATCCAGACTCCCTCATGTTTTGGTATAGCCTGTGAGCCAAAAACAGCATTTACATTTTTAAACGATTGCAAACAAGTTAAAAGAATACTACATTGTGACACCTTAAAAATAAGAGGAATTCAAATTTTAGTGTCCATAAATAATTATTGGGATTTGACCAGGCTCATTTGTGTGTGTATCATCTATGACTGCTTTTGCCCTGCAATATGGCAGACAATCTCTTCAGGGTCCTGTTTTCACTTCTTTTGGGTCTATACCCGGCAGTGGGATTGCTGGGTCATATGGTAATTCTACTTTCAATTTTTTAAGGAAACTTCATACTGTTTTCCATAGTGCTGTACTAGTTTACTTTCCCACTAACAGTGTACAAGGGTTCACTTTTCCCCCCCTAATCTTTACCAGCGTTTGTCTTTCTAATCATGAGCATCCTAAGACAGATGAGGTGATAATTATGGTTTTGCTTTGCATTTCCCTGACTGTTAGTAATTTTAAGTATCTTTTTGTGTACCTGTTGGCCATTCATATATCTTCTTGGGAAAAATGTCTATTTAGATCCTTTGTGTATTTTTAAATTGGGCTTTTTTTTTTTTTTTGCTATTGATTTGTATGAGTTCCTTGTATATTTTGGATATAAACTTCTTATCAGATACGTGGTTTACAAATATTTACTCCCATTACCTAGATTGTTCTTTCATTTTGTTGATGGTTTTCCTTGCTGTACAGAAGTTTTTTAGTTTGATGTAGTCCTATTCACTTATTTTTGCTTTTTTTTTTTTTTTGCCTTTGCTTTGGTATATAATCCAAAATATCAGTGTCAAGGAAATTGCCCCTGTATTTTCTTCTAGGAATTTTATGGTTTCAAGTTTCACTCCATTTTGAGTTGATTTTTGTGTGTGGTGTAAAATAGGGATCCAGTTTTATTCTCTTGCATGTGGATATCCCATTTTTAAAAATTCAATCTTTATTGTATTTTTTCCCATTACCATTTAGTCCCCTTATACCCGACTCCCACCAGCCATCACCACACTGTTGTCCATGTCCATGAATCCTTTTTTTTTTGCTCAGCGCCCGTACTCCCTCACCCCTCCCTGCCGCCACCACCACAAACTGTCATCTGCTCTCTATCTGTGAGTCTGTCTCTATTTTGCTTGTTAGTTCAGTTTGTCCATTTAATTCCACGTATGAATGAAATCATATGGCATTTGTCTTTCCCTGACTGGCTTACTTCACTTAGCATAATGTTCTACAGGTCCATCCATACTGTTGCAAGGGGCAAAACTTTGGTCTTTTTTATGGCTGAGTAGAATTCCATTGTATAAAATGTCCCATAGTTGTTTTATCTACTCATCTACTGATGGACACTCGGGCTGCTTCCATATCTTGGCGATTGCGAATAATGCTACAGTGAACATAGGGGTACCTATGTTATTTTGAATTAGTGTTTTGGGTTCCTTTGGATATGTATTCCCAGAAGGGGGATCCCTGGGTCTAAAGTCAGATCCATTTTAAATTTTTTGAGGTACCTCCACACTACTTTCCACAGTGGCTGCACCAGTCTGCATTCCCACCAACAGTGCAAAAGGGTTCCCCTCTTTCCACATCCTCGCCAGCGCTTGTTGTTTGTTGATTTATTTATGATAGCCATTCTGACAGGTGTGAGATGGTATCTCATTGTGGTTTTATTTTGCATTTCTCTGATGATTAGTGACAGTGAGCATCTTTTCATATGTCTATTGACCATCTGTGTGTCCTCTTTGGAGAAGTGTCTATTCAGGTCTTTTGCCCATTTTTTAAATGGGCTGTTTGTTTTTGGGGGGTTGATTTTTATAAGTACTTTATAAATTTTGGATTATGAACCCCTTATCAGATGTCTTGGCAAATAGGTTCTCCCATCTGTGGTTCGTCTTTCTGTTTTGTCGGTGTCCCCTTTGCTGTGCAAGGACCCCCAGCTCTCTCAGTGACCTTATGAAGGAGACTATTCTTTTCTCCATTATACATTTCTGGTTCCTTTGCCAAAAATGATTTCACCATCTATGCATGGTTTTATTTCTGGACTCTTTAGTTTGTTCCATTGATATATGTATCTCTTTTTATCCCAATACCAGGCTGTTTGGATTACGATGGTTTTTTAAATATAATTTGAGATAACAAAGTGTGACGACTCCAGCTTTATTTTTCTTTCTCAAGATTGCTTTAACTATTTGGGGTCTTTTGTGGTTCTTTATGATTATTAGGGTGTTTTTTTTTATATTTCTGTGTAAAATGCTTCCGGAATTTTGGTAGAGATTGTATTGAATCTGTAGGTCACTTTGGGTAGTATGGATATTTTTGGCAATATCAACTCTCTTAATCCATGAAAGCTTAATACAGTTGTGTCTTCTTCAGTGTCTTTTATTAATGTCTTCTATTTTTTCATGTGCCGATCTTTCACCTCCTTGGTTACATTTATTCTTAAGTATTTTATTCTTTTTGATAATGGTAAATGGGATTATCTCTTAATTTCTCTTTCTGATAGTTCATTGTTGATGTATAGAAACAACTGACCTTTTATATAATTTTTGTGTCCTACGCTTTAATGAATTTATTAGTTCTAATGGGTTTTTGCGTGTGTGTGCGTGTGGAATCTTTAGGGTTTTCTATTATAAGATCATATCATCTGCAAACAGATAATTTTTCTTCTTTTCCCATTTAGATGCCTTTTATCTCTCCTTCTTGCCTTTTAGCTCTGGGAGGACTTATAGAACTATACTGAATGAGTAGAAAGAGTGGGCATTCTTGCCTTGTTCCTCATATTAGAGGAAAAAATTTCAGCTTCTCATCATTGAGTAGTTATCAGCAACATCCTTTGCTGTGAGCTTGTCCTATATGGACTTCATTATGTTGAATTATATTCCTTCTATACCCAATTTGTTGTACCTTTTTAAAAATTAAACTTATTGGAGTGCCATTGGTTAATAAAATATTAAAGGTTTCATGTGTACAGTTCTATGATACATCATCTAAATATTACACTGTGTATTACATTGCCCACCACCCAAAGTCAAATCTCCTTCCAGAAACAGCATTGAAAGAACCTAATTTTTTTTTTGTTTGAAATCTTGGGGACAAAAAGGAAAAGTAATACCTCTTTTAATATAAAGTTTTAAACACATGGCTTGTTTGTTTTCTTTTGTGTGTGTGGTGTTTTTACCATCTACAGTAGTGTCAGGGAAGTCATGGCACTGACCTGGCAAATAACTATTTGGCAAATGAGTAGGTAATCAGTAGATTACCTGTTCCTTTGGTGGGTAGGATGTGTTTCTCGGTATCTTAAGAACTCAGAATTTTCCTTGGAAGCAAGAAGTCAGTAGCTGGTCAGTCTTTTATGTGTAAGACAAAAATACTAATGTCAAAATCCTGAAACCTCAGCACCATGTTGCTGTGGCGGAGACTGATTTGATAGTCACTAAGGCTGTTTCATGTTGATCCAGGACAAACAGCTGGACTGCACTGAGATATAGCCATCTGACTGAATTCTGTTCCTTGGAACAGGCTGGAACTGGTGGAGCCACATCTATACCTGGTCAAAGCACTTCTTGCATCCTTCCCTGTGCTCACTCTACCCATCCATCGTTCTATCAAGGATTCCTAAGATCTGTTCTAGAGGATGGCAGAGCCTCTATTGAATGACCCTGGGTCTCCAAATCTCTGCATGGAGCAGAGCCCCTTTCTGCCCTTAACCTCCTGGCTCACGTTGGACTATGATGTGAGTGACAAAGTGTTAAGTCACTAAAATGTTAGTGGCATTGGCTGTTTCTCTCAGCTGCCTTAGTACATACACTCTCTGAAATGCATATACAGTTCTCCTACTCCTGCATTTACTTGGTTTTCTGGCCAGAATATCTATTTACTGCTCCTAAGATATACTGTGTTTTTTCCCAACATCAAGCCACAGTGCCCTTCATGTCATAGGCACTCAAATAAACATCCGTTGATTGATTTCTGGGTCAAAGAATGAAACAGCAGTTTCCTATAAAATGCAAGCATGTTTTATGTTAGAGCTAATATTTCAGAGAAAGTATGCATTTGGGTGTGATTCTCTACTATATGATTTAGTATACAGCTTTTAAACAAAGAGTTCAGCTTACCTGGAACATTAAAACTAACCTTGAATTTAACACACACTTTCAGGGAGATTCCTGCCATGTGAAAGGAAAATAGTGTGACACCGAGCTCTAGAAGTGCTGGAATAGCTCTGCAGATAGGCTCCATCCAGGACAGAGGGTTCCAGGCCAGAATATACAAACAGGCTGTGAGTGTCATGGACCCAAAGAAATAAATGGAGCATCCATGCCAGGTTTTCCCATCCATATTTAAATGCTTAAAATAGAAAGAGCTTATCTCTCCCTCGTTTTTTAGAAAGCCTCACCCAACTTTTCTTTCATGCTTTTGCACCTCTGATGAATTGCACGGCCAATTCTGAAAACCCAGGAAACAGCGACTACTTAGCTTTCTGCAGCTTACACGAAGAAGGTCAGGAAATGGAGGGGAGGTGGATTACGCTCTTGGGCAGAGGTGGGGCCAGGTCGGAGAACTGTGCTTGCCCAAGTTGCTTCCTTCCATGCATCACTTACAGCAGACATCCTGCCTCCTTCTTAACGCTGACTCTCATAGTAGTCATGGAAGGCATGGGTCGAGGGTTACGTGCCATGCCTTAGGTTAACATTCCCTTACCTATCGCTGCTACAAGTGACATGGTGACCTACTGTAGAGGTCACCACTTTCCCACATCTGGGAGGGCCACTAACTGGCTGACGTGGGACACAGAAGCCTGGCCCCTTGCCTTAGAATGGGTCGTGTCCGCCGTGAGAGCCATGCACCACAACTCCCCCGGGGATCAGGTTTTACCTGGAACCACACCGTGGCTTGTCTGCTACCCCCTCCCTGCCCGGCTTCCCTTGATCCTGTTAGGTTCGGCCTAACAGCACCCCCTCAATAATTCTTGAGCTTCCAGATCACGGACTCAGGCTCTAATTTTAGGGAACTCAACCTAGAATGTTTTTCTTTGATCTCAAACTCAATTTATAATCTGCTTCAGAGATGTAGGTTCCACTCTTGTTTCTGCCAGCGGTAACACTGCTCTCTCAGGCACTCAGGCTTGGGAACTTGAAGTTACCTTACTGGATCCTTCCCCTTCATCTCTGCCCCATGGCCAATAAACAGATTATGCTTCTTCTCCGTGTCCCTCTTCATTTCTTACAACCTACTGTCATTAGATTAGTGAGATGGCTTCCTCACAAGTCTTTCTACCTTCAGGAGAATGCACTTCACCAATCCATCATAAGCATCACCGACAGGTCAGTCTCTCCAGACAGGCTTCTATCATGCCCCTAACCTGTGTTAGAAACTTTGGGGTCCCCATGGCTCTTTAGCAGATATTCAACAAATCTAAGCGTGTCTCCTCTAATGACTGTGCGAGAACATTTCTTTCAGGCCTGGCCCATTTCCTAATAATCTTCTAAACATAGTTTCATGGTTCAGGTTCCAAGTCTTTGGACAGACTTTTTCTCTCCCTTTTGTCTCCTGATACTCTAACTTTTCCTTACAACTCACCTCTTCGGTGAAGTCTTCCTTCCTTTTTTTTGAGCTCCCCTAGCACTAATGCCATCGTCTTCATCATTGTCATTTTCATCCTCATCATCATATTGATTATGTCTGTCATTTATTAAGAATCTGTAATATGCCTGACATTGTGATAAATGCTGTGTGCTCACTTCCTCATTGAGCTCTCATTGAGTTCTTCACTGAATTTTCAAGCCTTTGAGGTACTCAGTCTAGATAGCTGCACCTATTTTAGAGATTAGAAAACTAAAGTTCAAGGCGGGTGATTGACTTGCCCAAGATCACAGAGTTAGTGAGGCATGTGGAGCCAGACCTTGAAACCACCTTGTCTCTGACTCCAAAACTTAGGCACTCTCCGCTCTGCTATCCTGTTGCATTTGGTCCAGTTGCTTCCTATTTGTTTATCCTTTATTTATTTCTTTATTAAAAATAGTGCCAGGAAATGGACACTAGGGACTCAGTAGGGCCTCTTTCTTCGTAGATTTTTACCTAATTGTGTCCTTGAGCCCCTTTTCTTTCTTTAAAAAAAATTTTTTTAAAAGAGGCAAGGTGTGGTTGCCTCTCGCACGCCCCCTACTGGGGACCTGGCCTGCAACCCAGGCCTGTGCCCTGACTGGGGAATCGAGCTGACGACCCATTGATTCGCAGGCAGAAGCTCAGCCCGCTGAGCTACACCAGCTGGCTTTGAGCCCCTTTTCTAATCACCACTTCTCTACCCAGGCTTCTCCCTCTCCTCTAATCTCTGCAGGAGAGGACAGTATCACCTATGTGCTTTGTTATTTTGCCCATCATTTCCTGGTAGTTTAGCTTTAAAATGACGTTTCATCTTTTGGCCTTTAGGACTCACCCACGCCCTCCTTTCTAGTTACTCGATGAAAGATGGTCTTGTCTCCCAATGATTTTTTCTGACAGCATGCGCATAGATGCCTAGACTAGGTGATCCATAGGTTGATAGACCTTCGAGAAGGGAAACGCTTATTCCAGGGATGTGCCCTGGCTTCGACAGTTTTGCAGAACACTAGTGGCCCTTGGTGATGGCAGATTTACATCCTTAGAGCATCGATCTGCGTTTTGGAAGCAGCCAGAAACCATCTGGAGCTTGATCAGATGCACGAAGGGTTGGTGATGGCAGGGACTTTGGAGACCATTAATTCCAGCCCTCTTATTTTACAATGGAGGAGAGTAATCAAACTGTGAAGCACTGTTTTGGATTGTAAACAAGGAGTGTCTGTAACAACAAGATTCTGGAAGCCCAACAGACCAGAACTTACAGGCTTGCTGTATGCTTTAAGTATAAGCCACTGGAGACAGTCGATAGCATTATGTTACTGCCAGGGTTCCTGTTTGTTAATGGGCTGAGAGACACCCTCTTGCCAATCAGGGACCTGGCTCTTCTTAGCACCTCAAGTGCCTAATTGAACACTACTTTCCCTGCTGGGGAACAACTCTGAGAGGACATGGGTCTGAGGAATGTCTGTGTATGTTGCGGGGGAACTACTTCTAGAGCTAAGGCCCCCAGGCTCTCACACGAATGGGCAATGAATGTCTTTCAGTAAAAATTACTGTCCTCTCTTTCCAGTGTTACTTTTGGCCTAGGATTCTCTAGCCTTTATGTTCCCCAAACCCCAGACCAAGGTGCCTGGGAGAAAATACTTTCTGTTCAAGTGATGGCTCCGACTGCGGGAAGTACATTCTCTTCATTTCATAAAGTCGTTCTTGTTTTCCAGAGGGGATGTAAGGAGCAGTGCTGAGATGGCATTGGAAGGAATGAAAGTGTACTGAGGAAAGAAACCGATTCTTGTACTATGCTTTATGTGGATTTTCTCTCTGGGTCCTCCCAACCACCCTGACTGGTGGCCTGTGTTAGAGATGGGGAAACTGAGGCCCAGGAAGGTAAGGGAACATACCCAGTGTCAGTTGGTGGGAGAGTAAGAATTCTAGCTTATCATCTTTTGTTGTGCACAAAGCGCACCCATATTTTTGGCCCAAACTTTCAGGAAAAAAAAACTTTTTTTTCATTTTTTAATCCAATTATTTATTTATTTATATTGATAACACACTCCCTTTTAATATCTGCAATGCCTCCTAGTGGGAAATGCCTTGGGGGACCCCCTGAAAGGGCGAGTCGGTGGAACTCCAGCCACGTGATACTCTGTGAAGCAGAAGCTCCGAGGCCACTGTTTAAATAAATAACCAAGCACTGAGGTTGAGCACAAGGGATCGGGAATCAGTTGACCTGCCCCGGCTCCAGCCCTGTCACAGTGTCTCTGACTGTCTATTTCCTCATTGTCATGACAAAGAGAAAAAATACCTAGGTCAAAGGGTCATGGTGAGAATTAAATGAACTATTTCAAGAGGAAGTGCTTTGTATAGGGCACTTATGCACATGTCAGTTACTTAAAGGCGCAGTGATTTAGGGCGACACTTTTCCGAGAAATCAATTACTGTGCCCAAGTATATGTCAAAGGCTTGATCCCTGGCCTCAAGAAGCTTGGGGCTTTGCTGGGGACAAGAGACAATGAAAATCAGAGGCACAGACCACTCGCGCTGCTCTGATGTCAAAGCAGTTAGGGAATCAGAGAGAGGGAAGATTGCTGGAGGGCCTCCTGCAAGAGGCTGGGGTTGTACGTCAAAGGGTCCGGAGAAGACTCTTTGAAATGAGGGGGGATCTGTGAGACAGCCGTGCCTTTTCATTAAAAACAAACACACACACACACCCTTTGTAAGCCACAGCCTTGTTGGGATACAGCTGCTGATTGACTTTGAGCAGTGATTCTCCAAGTGAGGTCCTGGGGCCCCTGGGCCATGTCTGCCACCCTTTCAGGGTCCTCGTGAAGCCAAAACTGTTTTCTTTTTCTTTCTTAAAGAAATTATTTATTTTATTTTTAGACAGAGGGGAAGGGAGGGAGAAAGAGAGAAAGGGAGGGATAAATCAATGTGTGGTTGCCTCTCATGCACCCCACACGGGGGACCGGGCCTGCAATTTAGGCACGTGCCTTGACTGGGAATCGAACCGGTGACCCTTTGGTTTGTGGGCTGGCACTCGATCCACTGAGCCACACCAGCCAGGGCTCAAAACTGTTTTCTAATAAATAATGAAAAGTTATTTGCCCTTTCGAATTCTCAATTTTCTCAAGAGTACAGTGGAATTTTATAGGAGCTACATGATTTATGCTGTTACATCATAACAGATTAAATGTAGAAATAGATGAGAATCCAACAGCCTTTTAAGCCAGATATTAAAGACTTTACAGAAAAAAGTAAAACAATGCCATCCTTTCTCACTAAATTGTTTTTGTTTTAGAAACTATAGTTTTTTCATAAAATTATGTTATTTATGTGTTAGTATTTTAAAATGAATTAATAGTATTATAAAATTTTATCAAATATAATTTCTAATACATTACATGTTGTTAGAACACATGAATTAAATTTCTTAGGGTCCTCAGTAATTTTGATAATTATGAAGGAGTCCTCTATCACAAAAGTCTGGTGTGAAGACCCAGTTAGGATCTCACATGTTTTTATGATGCTTTCATGCCAAAGTATATATCACTTGGATACCTTAGAACGCCTATGTCCAGTAGCTTCAAAATGATAATGCCCGATGTTGGCAAGTGTGGAGGGAAAATGGCATTCTCATACATTGTTAGCGGAAGTGCAAATTGACCAGAATGTTTATGTAAGACTGTTTATAGCTAGGACCTTAAATGGCAGCTTTTACCTTTGAACTAATAATTGCCCATATAAGAGTTTATTCTAAGGAAATAAATGAATAGGCATACAAAGATTTATGTACAAGAATACGCACTTATATTATTTCAAGTAAAAATTTGTCCAGAAACTGACCAACTGGCCAAGTGGAGAGTTAAAGTAAATTATGATATACTTATATATTGGAATGTTATAAGACTTTTAAAATGATTTTAAAAGAATATTTAACAGCATGGGGAAATGCTTAAAATATTATGTTAAGTGAAAAAGCAAACCACCAAACTGTATCAAAGAATGGCTCCAAATTTTGTAAATACACACATGCACAAAGATTAGAGAAACAGCACATCAAAATATTAACTTAGTTTTTCTCTGTGTAGTGTGGCTATAATTGATGTCTATATTATAAATTATCATTTTCAATATTCTATAATATTTCTATCATAAATTTTTTGGCACTGTTATCTTTTAAATGACCACAGAGGATGGCATTAAGTTTAGTGAAGGCCATGGGAGCCAATACACTGAGCCAGCGCATGTTACCTGGGGGCCAGGTGAGTGCTACCTCAGACCTCAGAGGGGCATTTCTCTCAGGGCCACCGTGGTAATTTAAAGATTACTCTGTGACTTGAGCATAAACCCAGCTAATAGCTAATTCCTTTTCCCTACTTAGCCTTTCAAAAGAAAGCTTTGAGAAGAGCGGGATTGGTTTTCAACCCTACAGCTCTTGTCTCTTGTCAAGAGGGTTTGGAGTATGTGACGTGGGTCCAACAGGATGATTGTTTAAATAATATTCACGTGGCATTGTGCAGGGAGCAGAGCAGTCAGTGCAATTCTTTAAAAGAAAGAGATAAATGAGCATGCAGGCCTCTGGGCCCATGAGGAGAGGGGGTGGCTGTGGTCTGAGAACCTCAAATAGGAGAGCTGCCATCGCCTCCTTGCTATCTGGGGATTTCCTCTTTTTTTTTCCTCCCTGGGTTGAAAGATGTCAGGTGTTGGAAGAGTTTAGTCTCCTTTCTCCCCTGAATGACCAGTGGGACAACTGACAGAAGCAGCGCTGCGTGAAGGAACATCTGCTTTGTTGTTAGTCTCTCATGACAGAACATTTCCACCGTCAGAAGGGAATCTGTCTGAATGTGACTATTTCAGTCCCTGGAATGCATTTGCTCAGTTTGGGTATGTGCTCTTCCTGACATTATTCAGCATGTGTTAGGGATTAAGAGAGATGTCCATGGTAGTCCCATGACTTCAGAGAACTTACGCTATCTGGACAAAGAAGCCTTGTGCACATAAAGCTCAATAATGACATAAAACAGCAGCAGAAGAGAAGAGATGTGGATCCCCAGGGAGCAGGCACAACACTCCCCAGGAGGGACACAGATGTTGAGTCCAAGGAAACCAGAGGCAGGAGGGGTGAGCGGCTTCCTGGAGAATGGCTGCAAAAGATGACGCCCTGTTGTCTCCAGGCTGACTGCTCCCAGGAGGGAGAGACCCACATTAACTGACAAAATAATTGATGTATTGAGTGCCTACCTCATGCAAGTCACTGTGCTTATCCCCAAGAAGAAAAAGATTTTACAAATGACTGGGGCATCGAATTTAGCTTCTCTAGGTTAGAGAGATGGCCTGAAGGCTCTCCCTCTGTTCACACTTCCCCATTAGGCACCTACCCATTTTATCCCGGGGTTTCTGGATGTGCACAGACAGATGTAATTGCATACCTGTCAGAGGGACCCAACTGGTGCATGTAATTTTAAAGGGAAATGGTAAACATCCACTCCCTAGGCAGAGATGCCTTGCTAAAACTGTCCAGAACCTTCCAATGTGTGCCTCATTATTTTTTTTTTTCCCGGGGAAAACTTAGTGAAAAAAGTTGAGTCCGTTTTCCCTAGACTTTAATTTGCAAGTGTGGCTGCCTGCTGGAAGTCAACTCTGACTACGAAGAGCGACCCCTCCATCTCCCCTTGTGCCTTTTGGTGGCTTCCTGCTGGTGTGGTGTGATTGGGATGGCATTAGCGGTTCACTGATGCTTCCGTAACTACAATTCAGCTGTTGTTTGCCCAGAAATGTATGGGACGATTTCTCTTCCAATGATTACTTCATTGTTCCGCTATGGGGTCTCCCAACAACTGACAGTGAACTCCATGAAATTAGGGCTATTTAAGCTTCACAGTAATCCTGTGAAGGCAATATTTATATTCCCATTGAGTAGATATGAAACATGAGACTTATGTAATTAGCCTGAGGTTCCACAGACTGGATTTGAAACAAAATCTGCTTAACTCTGAAATGAATCCTCTTATGATTATGTTGGGCTGCCTTTTTGAATGCAAATACTTATCTATAATAGAGTCACTCTACAGATGTGTTAATTTACTGATCTGCATTGTAACTGCTCAGTAACAATCCACTTTATTGCTGTTATTGTTAACTACAGGAGTGATACATCGATATGGTTTTGTTTTAAAACATTGCAAAGTTACAAATAAACTCAGGTCCCTGTAGCCACCCCACCCCACCCTACCCCACCCTACCCGACCCTGTCTCCTTCCCAGAGTTGACTTCTATTACCAGCTATTTGTGTATTCCTCTGGAATTTTTAAAATGCATTTTGTACATACATATAAATCTAATGGAAATATGTTTTGTTTTGTCTGGCTATACAGTTTGTATATTTAATGTATTATTGTTCAGTACCCTTTTTTATTTAGTAACATGTTTTAGAGATGTTTCCAGGTCAATAACCTTTATTTTTTAATGCTGTTACATAGCGTGTGTGTATAAAATAACCGTATTTTATCTAGCCTTCCCCCTAACGATTGCCATTCCATCATGGTCATATGAATGAAGGCACAATGAACTATGGGCTGTCACATCTTCTTGGAGGGCCTGCTCTTGCTTTCTTTCCTTTTTTTGGGGGGGGCGTTTCTTTCCTCCTCTCACCTGTATGACACCAACAGGCCTCTTGGCTGATAGGACTGAGATCTTCTGGCATTTTAAATTCTCTGAATAACAGCCCAGCAACCCAGCTGCCTGAACTGGGATTCTTCAGTGAGAACTGATGTGATAATAGTGAGAAAGACTAAGGAGACGAATGTTTGGCCAACTGTGCCCCCCTCTCACACACACCTGTTGGGTCTACATTTTATCTGCTATAAGCTGTGGATTTTGCATGACCTGGTTTTCAGAGCTAGCCCACCTCTAATTTTCTGCATTTGGAACCTAGTGATGACTCTCGTTTAGGTAGCCAGGGCAGGAGGACCTCACAATAAGGTAATTATCCTGTATCATTGTGAGACTAGATAATGCAGCTGAAGAGTCCGATGACACGAAGAGGTCACTACGAGCTTCGTGAGCGTCTGCCTTGGCATCAGCCTGCTTGTGGTTTTTTGGAGGCAGAGAGTGGGACCACAACCCGCTTGGAGAATGAAGCTATTTAAATCACTTGTTTTGGCTTGAGGTCTGAAAGTAGTTATCTGGCTGGTTATTTGTGGTCGGGCTGGACTTCTGCCATTGCAAAGATACCATTACTGTGGTTTGGGCATTGGCCCTAAGGTGAGGAGTGGAACAGGCCAGAGGGGAACATGAATGGTTTTCCCATTTCAATCATAAAGAACCTCTGGGCAGTCATTGGTCTGGAGCTCCCAGTGGTATGCTGTGGACACTCTTGACCTTGACCTTGGACTGGGCTGCGGTTCACCACACACTGGAGCCCATAGCTGCCTGTGGGCTTTGATTGTTGACTGCCAGTGGAACACACTCAGGGGGAGTGGCTAGTCGGTACTTCCCAAGGCCTGGCACTTGGAGGCATGGCTCTGTCTTTTGATTCCCGGGCAGCCGGGCCGTATTGTACTTTCATGGGGGCAACTGGAAACAGTGGCCAAAGAGTCTGTAATGATTTATTGGGCATCAGTGTGCATCAGCCCCTGTTAAGGTTAAGGAGTCTAAATCAAGGAAAAGAAAACAAGGTGATTGCCCTACAGTCTGTGCTATTTATTAAAATGACAGCCATGAGCATTTATGGAACACAGATTTTTATCAGAGGCTAGGCCAGGCGTCTCACTGCTCTTCACCGGGTCCTTGTGACAACAGCCCTACTGTCTGGGCTGAGGGTCAGAGAAGGGGCGCTCACGTCTACTTCTCACTGTCTTTGCGTAGCTTCCGTCTTCCCCGTTTTCTCTCTTGAGAGCTATATTCTGCAGTTTCAGAGATTCAAAACACATTTCATGTGTTGTCTTATTTTTAAGGCATTTTTAGCAATTGCTGAAAAGAGGAAAAGGCACATATGCGTATGCAGAGAATAAACGGGGAACCTCCCAGGTGCTGCGGGTATAAGTGGAGAGGAGGGTGTGGGCTGAGGTTGTAGGAAAAGTCTCCACAGTGGAATTAGTACTGGAGTGGGGAGCCCATCAGAAGAAAACCTGGGCAGTGGCCAGCCACAAACTCAATGGGAGAGTGACAAATGGGGGGTAAAGGGCCAGACAGCGCAGGCTCGGCAGGCATCGCGACCCGACGCTGCAGCCGGGCAGGGGAGCGCGAGCCAGGCCGCCCGCAGCCCCGGCGCAGGAATCCTGGGAAGTTGTCTCACAGGCAGAAGCAGAGTGCGGCGCCTGGGTGGTGGTGGAGATAGCAGTCACCGCTGTCGCCATCAGATGGGGCAGTGGCCGTTAAGTTATGCACTGCCTCCTTTTGTAAATGCTGTTTGATAAAGCCATACCCACTCCTTTACATATTGTGTTTAGATTATTTTGAGCCACTGGGGAAAAGTTGAATGGTGGTGGCAGAGATTGGCATAACCTAAAGTATTTACTATCTGGCCCTTTTACAGAAAAAAAGCTTGCTAACCTCAGCTAGAGCTACTTATAATTGTCTGGAAAGGGACAGCAGAGCCTGACGCCTGGCACGCGGGAGAGGCCAGCATAGATAATATGTAGAGATATGTTAAGAAATGAGCAAAACAAAATAAAATTGCTAACAGGAAAAGGAAGTGTCATGGCTGGGGTTGTTTGCTAGTTGTAGATTATATCACCCAGGAAGGCATCCCTTGAGAAGGTGAGAGACTGATGAGAAAATTAAAGAGTAAAAGACTTGTAATTTCTCAGTTCTTTCTCGGGGCCAGAGTTGGAGAGGGAAGGAGGAGGGGCCGGGGAATCAGAGGTAAAGGAGGAGACGGCTCTGGCTGGATGAGCCTTCCACCTCAACCCTGAACATCTGGTGGGCTGGCCGAGAGCTGGCAGAGGACCATCCGGAGTCCTCGCACCTCTGGCGGGAACGTGGCATTGGGAATGGGGGTGTGGTGCTTCAGCTCAGCTCTAGTGGGAAGCTGACTTGGCTGTGTCATCTGGAAGATTTTCTTTTCTATTCTTTTACTTTAAAAATAGCAGCCCATATGCTTGTTGCTAGCAGCCTCGCCCCACCAGAAGCTCACTAGAGGAGTGGGAGCCTGCTGGGTGAATAAAAGTGTAACATATTCACAGCTCAACTCTGGAAATTGTCATTGAGAGAGTGGCCCTGGGGAACAGCCCGAGTTCTGGCTGATCAGGCAGGGGTGGTGGTCCTTCCAGAATGTACAGCTTACTCTGAAGCTCTTCTGAAGCCTGTCGGGATGGGACGAAGGAATAGTTGAAGGGCTCAGACCAGGAACCAGGGTCCTGGCATAGACCCGTCCACCTCTGGGAGCAGACCAGTTAGCATCGGGCACGTGGGGAGCAGTGTGAGCAGTCGGCAGCTGGGAGATCCAGCCAGACAAGTGGCAGGTTGTTCAGGCGGAGGAGCCACAGAGCAGGTCACCTGCAGTGATGCAAAGGGGGAAACCAGGCACGATGCTCATGAGGCCGAGATTCAGGGTCCCGGCAGCTGGCTGGGCCCCGACACTCTGGAATTCAGGACTCTGGAAAGACAGAGGGCTGGGACGAGACCAGTCAGGAGCTGTGGGCTCGGCCCCTGGGATTAAAAGTCCCAGGTTGCTGGAGCTGGAGACTAAGGGGACATTTCTTTGAATTACAGCTTCCTTGGAGAAAATTTTGTCAACATTCAACAAAGTAGAACTCGGGCATAGAGTTTGAAGCGGCAATATCTCCCCAGAAATACTTTTCTTCACTAGCGCACAAAAAGCCATGTACGAGAATATTCACTGAAACATTGTCTACAGTAGCAAATTTTTAAAAGAAAAAATATTTATCGGTGGTTGAAAGATGAATAGGCAGTGGCTTATTCATAAACTGCAGTGCTCTACAGCAGTTTAAATGAATGAATTATGGCTGTGTCAACATGGATAAATCCCAAAACTGAATGTTGGGCAAAACAAGCAAGCCTCCGGACATATATTATGTAAGATAAGATTTATGTAAATGTAAAAATTCACAAAGGTAGTTTACGAACACAGATATTCGTTAAATCTAGCAGTGGGCATATGATTGGCATCTCATTATGGTTTTTTTGTGTGCTGGAAATAATTCCTGAAAAGACAGAAGGAAAGAAGGAGAGAGGGACTCACATACACACACACACGCACACACACACGCCACGGGGTAACCTGCTGGAACTGGTGTATCCTGAGCCAAGGCACAGAGGCTGAAAGCCCAGCGGCCTCGTGCATCTTACCTGCTGCCCTCCAGGTGAGCTCTGTTCAAAATGGTAACCAGCTGCGTGCCAGGCCCACGGTGGGTGCTCGGTGTGTGTGTGTAATGGTTCCAGCTCTCTGAACATTTCTGAACATTGCAGGCTAGTGCTCAAATTTGGGAAGCTAGCTTTAAAATTGGGAAGACGAGGCTGTTTCCTCAACAGGACCACCCGGGCAAAGGTGGGGACCACCTGGAGTCACAAGGTGGAGGATGTTCTGTAGGGACAGCTGTCTCTGCAACGGGGCTGAACCCTCTCTGCCTGTTGCCCCCGCCTGCCCCCCCACCCCTGGGCAAAGGGGGCCTACAGAGCTCTGTGGTCGATGCCAGGTGCCGAGTTCCTGCTGGAAAGGACAGAGTCCAGGCCACCTTTGCTTCCATTGACCCGCTGGCTCCTTGAGGTGTCTTCAGTGAGTGAGACTTGTTTCTATCAGCCTGAATGAGCAGGAATGGCTGGGGTGTGGGGTGCCCTGTGTTGGGAAGCCTCTACTCTCAGCAGCCACTTTTGGAAAGAGTAAAGTCAGTGTGAATCTGCTGTGCAGCTTGTAGAAAGAGAAACTGTGTGTGGTACTGAACATACTGTCTTTGATGAGGGTTATTTGGACTCTAGAAGGAAATTTGTTGTGACACCATCACTCAGGGAGCCCTGAGAATTTAGCTCTTATAAATAAGATGTTATATATAGTATGAGGAAAAATCACTAGTTGGAAAACAGCTTAGTACTGTGTTGGTGGGATAATAAGATTTCAAGTCCAGAAGGAGCTTTGTGACTATCTGAGTTAAACCTCTTGTATTGATGATGGAATTGGAGCTTGACAAAGATTCTCTTCTTGAGCAAACTCTAGCTAGGATCCTCTGAGCTCTTTTCAGCTAGGCCTTGTCCTAGGGTATATCTCCAAGAGCCCAATTTTTAGCAAGGTGCCTGCTAAGTCAATTTAGCCAGAACCCCCTGTGATATGGGGACCCTCCCTATCTCATCATGCTCAATATCTGACCACATTCCTCAGCCTCCACCGGGCCCCAGGGGACTTCTGATCACTCTGGTCTGTCTTTAGAAAAAATCCTGTCAGATCAGTTTAGCAAAGAATTTCCCTACCTTCTTTGTCATGTTCATTTGCTGACCCCCACGCTTCTCTTTGGCTGTAAGTTCTGTGTTGTCTTTGGAGCTGGACCCAATCTCTCTCTCCTACTGCAAACCCCTTTGCAAGAGTCCCTGTACCCACTGCAATAGTCCTGAATGAAGCCTGCCTTACCATTTTAAGAAGGGTTAGAATAATTTTTTTCTTTTATAGGCCAAGAGGATTGGCTTATCTAGGCTAACAACTTGAGTACCTTTCAGATTCACTTGTAGATTCTAGATTCCCACCCAGACGCAGGTTCAATGTTCTTTCACCTACACCACGTCTTCAAAAGTACACAATTAAGAAGCAATTCATGATTTATTTGGGTTAATGACGTATGCAAGCGGCAGCCTTTAGAGATCATGGTCTGTCTCCTCTCCTGCCCTGGGTAGGATGGGAGCTCAGGGTGATTGACCATTTCACCTTAATGCTGGTCTGAGTGAATTGTATAGATCCTTCTCTGGCACCAGGCTCTGCCAGACCTTATAGTCTGGGCCAGTTGTACGGCATCCAAAAGGTCAGCTGCGATTTCTAGGCGTGGCTCTGTGTTGAGTTGGCCCTAGACGTTAGCAGTTAGTCAAATACTTGTGAGTAGGTTTGGGCAAGCTCATTTACACCTGCAAACAAAGACAGAGCAAAACAATACAAAATCAACATGCCCGTTTTTGGCTTTATACTGGGCATGGTGCAAGACTCTGAGCTCTTAGAAGAAATTGCTGTTGCCCAGAGAGAATCATAGTCAAGAAAAAGGTTCCAGGGTAAAATTACTATGACCAAAATAGTGGGTTAAATCCCAAAATAGGACTGCGTACCTGATGGGCTGAAAACAACAAATGGAATGTGATTAAGCTGTTGAAAGGGGGGTAACATTGGAGTTGGGTGCTAAAAGTTGGAGAGAAGTTTACCGGGTAGGAGAAAAAGGGCGAGGATAGTTCAGGCAAAGGGAATGATGTATGTAGAAATGGAGAAGGATGAAAATGCAAGACATTCAGGGAAGCTTAATGAGGCGGCAGAGAAAGGGGCAGAGAAGCAACTGGCTGGAAGTAAGTCTGGTAAGGGAGGTCAAAGCCAGATTTTACAAGAATGAGCTTGGAAGATACAATTTCACAGTATGCAAGCAGTAAGTACTTGCCATCAGGGAGTGAGCTGGACAGATCTGAGTGGTTGAAATATAACCTGATGGCACCACGGAGGGTGGGGGGAGGGGATTGTTTGTAAGATGAACATCCAGTTGGGAGACTGTGGCAAAAAGGATGATGCTTGAGCCAGAGCACTGGCGTGAGAATGAAAAGACCAGGGTCTAAGTTATTTAGGAAATAGGATCACTGAGACTCGGAGACTGAGCTGGGTGCGAGACATACAGGCAAAGAGAAAGATCGAGAGTTTCCCAATGCCTAGGGCAGCCAGGAGACAGAAGATAAGAAGTGAGTTTGTGGGGGAGGGGGACTGATTATTAAAGTTAGAAGAACCAATGACCATGTGGAGCCAATAGTCTAGGGAAAGATTTGAGATATTAATATTTGTTTATTCAGTAAATGTGCTGATTGTGCAAGAAGTATAAGGTCTAGCTATGTACATTTTTGGGAAAGGAGAGGTTAAAGCCCTTTTCCTTAAAAAAAAAAATTGATTTTTTTAACATTTTGGTATGCCTACACCCTTCAGAGGGTTTCCCGTGTGTTATATTTTTGCATCCTTATAGACGCCTCATGAGATTAAATCGTCCCCCTTTTTCAGGTAAGAAATTTGAGGCTCCAGCAGGTTAAGTAACCTGCACCTGATCATAAAACCAGAGAGCTGCAGATCTGGGAGAGAAACAGAGATTTCGCTCTGCCCACAGTATATGTTCTTTCCTCTCACCATTTGTTCTCTGAAGTGCCTTGTCCTTGAGGAGTGTACATTGTGCTTGGTGAAACAGAACACAAGAAACCAGTCAGGACAAAATTTAAGAGTCAAAAAGAGGCATGCAGTATGCCTTGGGCACGTATTGGTTGGGGACATTCGCTCTGGAGCAGAGGAGAGCGACGAGTGGCCTTTGGGAAGAGGGTTAGTGACACATTTATGGAGGTGACGGTAGGTAGGTAGTTAAGCTGGATCTGTGGGCATGGAATGTGGCAGGTTGAATGAGGGTGGGGATAATCCTTCAAGGTTTATCACAGTTTGCTACTAGGTTCATAAAGCTAATCTGTGGTCCACGGCAGGAGCAGGTTAGAGTTGGGGGCCGGGGTTGGTGAAGGCTCAGGGAAGAGGCAGGGGCAGGTAGTTACCAGGGGAGTCAGCACACAGCCAGAGCCGGAAACTGAGTCTTGAGACAGAATGAAGGCTCCCATGACGTCTGTTGACTACAGAGAAAATAAACGGACTTCTGTGACTTAGTGGGGGAAGTTTTATGAGTCTAGCCAAGGAAGGCGATGGCAGGGAGGGGGAGTGAGAACCTGGTGATACTCGTGGTTTGGAAAGGAGGGAGGTGTGTGTGGAATGGAGGTGGGGGAGGGGAAGGAGGTGAAAGGTGGCAAGGAGGTTGGCTCCTTGAATCTGTTTGGCGCCTGCTGCCCTCCTTCTGCCTTGGAAAGGCAAGATGGACAGGAAGGAGCCTAAGAGCTGGCCGGCCTGTATTCTCTGTTTCGATAGAGGGTCAGAGCCCTGCGAGCGAGACCCACGTGGGGAGCAGGTAGCCAGCAGGATACTTGGAATGATGAACTATTGGCGAGCCGTTCAGTGATGCCGGCGTTTCGCCCTGACACACCGTTGCCCCTACGTGAAACATCAAACCGTCTGGCTGGTGTGGCCTGACCCGGCTCTTGTTCTCCCGAGCGCTTGGGCAGGGCACATCCGGCCTCTTTGACTGTCCCCTTGCTTCAAGCTCAGTGGAGGGGTGTGAAGTTGGTTGCACCCCAGTGACCCCAGGAGACAGTCTGGCCCCTTTCCCTGTGGCCTCCTTGCTACAGCACCTGCCAGGGAGGACTGCAGTGCCACGCAGAGAACTGGAGGCACCGGAAGGCTGAGCTTGTGCGTGGCGGGGTGGGGGCAGGCTCCCCCCAGGAGCTCCTTTCCCAGCACATCTGCACAGAGGGCAGAAATCAGGTCTCCGAGAAGGGCCAGGGGCAAAGGCAAGTGAGCTTAGGTAGTGAGCAGATGCATTAGTCTAACTGCTCTTCTAAAATTAATGGGACCTTTTATTTCTGAAAAATACCTTTAAACACTCATGTCATTTGGGAACAAAGGTGTCTTCCAAGGAGTGCCTGGCTCCCCTTTAAATACAACCCCCCCCCCCCACGACCTAAAACAATCTTTGCCTTTCTCTCTTACCTGCAGATCCACAAATTATGGCACCACCTATGAAAAGCTGAATGACAAAGTGGGTTTGAAGACTGTCCTCAGTTACCTCTACGTCAATCCCACCAACAAAAGGAAGGTAAGAGGTGGGGTCAGCGGGTCCTGGGCACCCCCTGTGGGATGGCAAGGCTGTCTAGGGCCAGGAGTTATGGCAAAAAACAGTAGGCATGGAAGAGCTTATAGAGGGCCTGCTTTATATGCTAAGGCATCACAGACACTGTGATTCTAACAGTGGCCTTGATAAGCAGTAGTGGCAACAATAACAACAACAACAGTATAACTATCTGATCCTGTGAGGATTCCTCTGTGCCAGGGATGCTGCTTTGCACACCTTATCTCACGTGTCCTCACGATGAATCTATGGGGTAGAAATGGTCGTTGTCCACACTTCACAGGTAAAGAGACTGAAACGCAGAGAGGTTCAGAGTTCGGTAACTTTCTAGCCTGAAGTTAGACAGTGTTAAGGAACAGACCTGGGGTTTGAGAATGGGAGTCTGCCTGACCCCAGGGCTGAGTCCTTCTTTAGCCTCCGTCTGGCTGGTCTACGCTCAGCATCGTTTCTGCCCAGGGAAGGATGGGCCGCTCCTGGCTTCGTCACCTTGATGCGGAGCTGCTTCTGAGGCCTGGGACAGCAGACCTGGCTCTGCCCACCCTGTGCCTCTCTGCCTTTCCTTTCGCTCTAACAGCCAGGACATGGATGAAGCCATATAAAACTGGACTTTAGCCGTGGAGAGGGGGGCCTGGATTCTGTGGAACAATGACCAGTTTTAGAAAGTAAATGCTGTACGATAGATTGGCTTTGGGGAGAAGTGACCTATCCCCAGCTAGGGAGGCACTGCTGTTTGGAAACTTAGGCAGTCCTGGCCCCGCCCCGATAAACACACCAGGGATATAAAAGACCATTTCAGTGTTTCGAAAGGGCTGAAAATGGCACTCCCAAGCTCTCCTCCTGCAAGCTGGTTTGCATTCTCCAATGGTTTTGCAAAGGTAAGCTCAAGGGTGAGCGTCAGCTCATTGTGCAGATGTCCCCGATCTCTGATTCCAACTCGGTGGAACCCAGGCGGTGCCTTAGAATGATGATTGTTCTTGCTGCTTAAGGCAGAGCAGTTTTGACTGAAATCCTTAGCATCACAGCTTCCAGCCCAACCCCTTCGCCTCACCACCACCTCCAGTGTCCCTACATATCCCCAGCAAAGAGAGGGAGCAGAATTGGTGACTCCTGGGCCAGTGTCGGGGATTGATACGCGAGGATCCAGCTGGCTCCTCGGGTCCGCAGACCTGAGAACGCGCCCACCGGTCAAGTGCCAAAATCCTGGTAATCAGAACAGCTGTTTAGGCTTCTATTACTAGTTTTAGCTGAGTAGTTTCTCTTTTCCTTGTCCCAAAGCATTGCCATTTTTTATTTTTCAGTATTGTTTCTTAAATTATGACATGTTAGAGCTGGAAAGGATGATAGATTTCACCTATATAAGCAGTTATTAATTGTTTTTGGATTTCAACTCTTTTGCAAAAATTGTGTAAAGCTCTAGACCTCCTTTCTCACAACATGCCTCAGCACACAAAATTCGAAAACAATTTTTAGGAGTTTGTGAACAGCTCAAATCCCTCCACGGACCCAAGGTTTTCACGGAGTCTTGGTTAAGAATCTTTCATCTACGCCACTAGCTTCATTTAGCAGATGAGGAAATGGAAGTCAAAACAGACCCGTAGAGTAGGTGAAAACCAGCCAGGGTAGAGCCCAGCACCCTTGGTCCTCAGTCCAGATGTCTTTGCTTCAGACTGCACAGTACGCCCTTCCCTCCTCTGCAGTCACAACCTCGGGTTTCAGAATTGCCGGTCTGGCTCTGACGTGGGAGGCATGTGCCTCATGACCTTGACTGAAAGCTTGGTGCCCTGTCCATGGTGAACAAGTGATAAAACTTGACCGAGCGGAGTCAGTGATGATCTCTTTCAATTCTTTCCCTTCCCTTCTCCCCTCACTGAGAAGGCGGCTGAGGCCCACAGAGGATGCCTGTCCCACCCAGGTCACTCAGCTGTTAGGGGCTGAGTTGGCTGTTGGTCTCCTGACCCCAAGTGACTTGGGTGGGATGGAATCACAGAAGCTGTACACCCTTTAGGGGGAGCAGGACGTGGCTATGTGACAAGGCAGTTGCCCTTCAAGGCTGGTCTCTGACCTTTGTCTGGACCACACAGAGTTTATCATATTTTCATGTAGGTGATAGATCAGCTGTCTTCATGAGGATTTTCCCAGGTGGTATATGAAATAATCACATCTTTTTTTCATCCATTTTGATAGTCATCTGTCAGGTATGTTTCCTGTTATACTCCTACAATGTCTTCTTTGGCCTTTGCTGTTTTTCTCTGTACCTGACTGTTTTAACTCTCCTTAGCATAGCCCAGAGGTACTTAGAAGTGAGAGACAGGAGGGGCGGGTTAAGACAGATGCTGAGGGTACGAAGGAACATAGCTGAGGTTTAGAGAGGCCGGGCACAGAAACTCCACCTCCATTTCTCCTTTGCGGAGCTGACGTCAGACCACGGGCTCTCCGGAGAGTTTCTCATAGGAATTATTGCCCAGTTAAAATTTGGGCCTATTTTTTCTGTCTTCTCTTTAGAAATGCCACCAAAGCACAGTTAACTCCCACCTAAGGGGTATTATCACCTAGAAAGTTATAAGCAGACACATTATCTTCACTCAGCATGGAGAAAGACAAATGACAGTCTAATGCCATGGATTTATATTTTTAAAACGATAATAGAAATTCATTTCATAAGGAAACTGTGATCCTGAAGTACCTTCTGAGTGACCCAAGGAAAGATGAGATTAGGTGCTGTTTCACTTTATTGTTAAGTGTTTTTTATTGTATTCTGAGCCTGTAGATACTGACAATACACAAATATTCTACACGGTGATTTTCTCTTACCCAGAATATTCAGTTTACTAGAACTGCCCTGCACCAGCCACTCAGGCAAAATGGCAGTTAGGTGTAAATGAAAATACTCTTATTTGTTACTTTATTTTCTAGTGCTCTGGGTCATTATGACCTTGTAATGCAATTTTTTAAAATTTTTTTTTTGGTGTCCTACTTAGACACGTCTTGAAGTTTAAACCTGTGGTTATCTGGATTCTCAAACCAGCAAGAGTCTTTTGATTCTCTCAGCACCCAGATTATCTGTGGCTCCCCATGTTCATCAAATAGTTCACATTAGTACTTTCCAGCAGATTTTTCAGGAAATCTGGTGGAAACACTTGCTTTTCACCGAATGAGTAATTTTTTTAACAGATAGCTAGCTATTCCTTTCCTTGGAGTCTGTGTGTATAGTAGAGGTCTGTTACCCGCTGACAAAATAGTATTTATATATTTGTATTTGTATATTTGTTCCCAAAACTAATTGTAGATTTTCGAATACCTTTTTGACAACATGAAATCTCCAAATGCAGATAGCAGATAAGCTATTAGGTTAAAAGTAGAAATGCTAACACGTATATAGTCTCCTTTTATCAGTAATAATCTTAACAGTCATTGAGTACCTACTATCCTAAACTTCCTTTCAGGAGCTTAATCTGTGTAATCTCCAATCCGCCCAGCCACTTTAGCAAGCAGGCAAGATAAGGAAATAAACTCTAAGTTACCCCAAAGTTCTATTATTATAAATGGTGGGTCCACAGCAGCCTTCTCATTGGTTTTATCTGGGGGACGAATTACTCAGGACACACCCAGTAATGCTGGATTCCCTTAAGGAAGTTGAGATTTGGACTAGTGGTATCTACGAGGCTTCCTCTAAATGAGAGTACCTCGCTCTGGAGTGCTGGGAACTGCTCTCGTGGAAGCTGGTCTAGCCCATCCTACGATGTGGCGGCATCAGCATTACTTTAGTGACTTTGACTTACTCTGGTTGTGTTTGATATGGATTTCTCTATCCCTCACTGTTCACTTTTCTCCATCCGCTGGCCAGTTAACTCATTGCCTGGGTGACGTCTCAGTCTGGCACTTTGAACACAAGGAGGAGTTGTGTTAGTTTTAGAAACGGTTGTGTGTGGGGTTCTGCCATAGAGGGGTCTGAGCTCCAGGTTACTGTTAGCGGACTCTCGTCCTCAAGGCCCTGCAGAATGGCAGGTACCAAGGCCGAGCCTGCATTTAACAGAGCTGAGCCTTGTGCAACCAGGCTGACGCATTTGTACCTCAACACAGGAAGGGCATGGCTCCCGTGTGTGTTTATTTGAAAAGAGATACCTTTGTGGATAGGAAAATACAGGCACGCTATGTTGTAATTGCTCTGGCTCAAAAGTGGCTGCCACCTGCAGATTTGGAAGCAGTGTTTTGGAAATGGCAGAGAGCATAGAAAGGTCTGACTTCCAGGGAATGTGACCAGATCAGGGAGGACAGAGGTGTGTGTGCCCCTGGGCATGTGGGAGGAGGGCTGTGAGGTCTGACATCAGAATAGGATAATGACTTCTTCTTCTTTTGAGCTCTTCATAAGCTCCTGGTACTGGGCTAAGTTCATGTCTACACTCTATTCTAAGTTTCACTACTAACCCCCTAAGCCTTGTAGTTTTAATCTTCATTTGATGGCTGAGAAAATTGAGGCGCAGGCAGGTGAGCCTCTTGCTTTTTATGAAGTAGCTGGTTGGAGAGGGTCCAGGAGCCCCATTCACCTTTGTCAGACCACTAGGGTCATGCTGTCTGCTTTGATATAATACAGGTGAGCTACCCCTGCCACAGGTATAAAGACCAGGTTGAGTGCCGTCATCACTCTATTGGTAGTAGCTTTGTTGCCTGGTGTTTTCTGCCTATTAATGTGAGAGAATTAGCAGTTTCTTGCAGGGGGAGGGGAGTGTTGGATCCTCCTTTTCTAATTGATTTACCAGTGAGAGGGATAATTGCTTCCAGGTTACCCCACAGAAAGACAGTAGGGATAACTAGTCAGATATCCCTGATGCTCAAGCTGCCTCTGTCAAGCTAGTTTAAGAGGTATTGTGTTTGCCGTTGGATGTTGGTTATTCCTGTGTCATTCTCTTACTACAACAGCATAACCCTGAGCTCTCTTTGACATCCTGGCAAACCTCAAAACAAAACAAAGCAAAACACGGGATTTTAAAATATTGGATCCTTGATTTCCCTGATCATGTCTATGAAGATCGTTAGAGGGCCAGGGGAAGTAAACTCTAGGGTAGTGCACTTCCATTTACAGACATTAAAATCTCCCACACTAAAGCAAAGCAAAGCAAAGAGAAAATAAATAGTGGAAAGAAAGAATTTTAGGCTGTCACGCAATCTGTTAAATGTCTAATGTTGAACTCTAAGCAAAGTATTTTGGAGGGAGATTCCTGCGCTTAGAGCTGTGTGCTCTCCCTGGGTAGACAAGATGCCCATGGGAAATGACTGCACGCATAGACCTGGGATCTCAAATTAAAATGCACAGGAGGGCCCGGCAGGCAATGCCAGTGAGGGATGTGGGCCGGGCGGGGACTCCGTCGGCCTCTGTAAAGGAGCTCCCCTAATCAGCTTCAGATGACTGTTGTCATGTGAGAGAGAATAAGGGCACAGTGCCGCTGTGACATCATTGTCATCATTTTCTGATTATATTATGAGATGTTCTCTGCAAATTTTCGTATGAAACTTTTGTGCTTTGAAATGCTTTAGATAGGCTAGGGTGTGGAATACAGGGCGTGGGGCCTGTCAGGCTGTCCCAAATCTGCTTCAACCTCTCGTATCCAATTGGCATCACATTCCATATTCTGAATAGGAAGTTAACCGCCAGGTGAAAAGTCAGTATTTACAAAGCGGTCTTTGGGGCCAGAGGATAACACTTAACAGCCTCACTTGCTGGCAGCCTGCAGTGATGCTTTTATGATCTGTGTGAGAGAGGAAACTGAGTCAAGCATGGCCCCCAGAGTCTTCTCTTTGACTCAGAGGAACCACATTTAGGGCCTGCAATGTAAGACCTTTTGTGTCATTTAAGGGTAAGACCCATAGAGAAGGGGGAGGAGGCAGACGTCTGCTTTCTGGTCCTGGCCCTGCCCCCGAGTAGCTGAGTGCTATTGAATAAGCCAGCCTCGTCTCAGAGCCTCTATTTCCCTATTTGTATAACGGAAGATTGGGTCCTATGTTTTTGAGGTTCCTTCCAGCCCAGGTTGTCAGGACTGCCACATTTGGACAATGCCTCTCAGAGGACTCCATGATAATACGTGACAATCTATGGACTTTGGCCTCAGTGCATAGCTAGTTGGAAGATAGGATCCCCATAACTCTTGGTTCCATAGCCACATGTTGGCCAGCCAAGCCCTGCCATCCAGGCCAGCCTTTCTGAGCTTACAGTTCCTTGATCTGAAGGCAGTGTGGTTCCCTTGAATCCACCGGCTCTGCTGGTGCAACTCAGAGCTGCGGCATCTTTGATGGCACAGTGAGGGGTTCCATCAGGATGAGCTGATGCAACTTTATTTCAACATCACTGTCCTCATCCAGGCATGCACAGCACTTCTCCCGTGGCAACCAAGCTGGAGACGCTACCTGGATCTGCTCTGGCACCCCAGGGGCAAGGACCCCAAGTGTCACAGTAACAGGCAGGGGACTGGCTGTCCCCAGCATGCTGCAGCCTCAGCCAGGCGTCTCATCTCTGTGGGCCTGGTTTTCTCCCTTCGGAAAATGTGCATAATAAGCTATGTGTTAAAAAGTGAGAAAGAGAAGTCTCCCTTAGTGCTAATATTTGTTTCTGTTTTCAAATGGAATAAGTATCTATGATATTAATGATGATGATGATGAGGTAGTATTTCTCAAGCATTTACAATGTGCCAAAATTATGCTAAATGTTTTATGTGAATTAACTCACTCAGTACTTCATCAACAATCATTGGTACTATCATTATTCAATTTACAAATGATGCGTTTGACCCCAAGATGCCAGTGACCTGCTTACATTTGGTTTCTAACGGTCTCTTGCCTTGACCTGCTGTGCTCATCTAACTCACTTTTGCTTGTGATTAATTCTTAGACTCACTGCCTGTCGGAGTAAAAGGGCCCTCTGAGACTTTACAGGCTCTCATTTAACGGACGAGGCCACCTGGGGACTGGTCCAAGGTCACAGAGTCGTTTGCAACAGACCTGGGGCTAGAACTAGGTCTACGGGACACCTAACCCAATATTCTTTGCCAAGTCCATGGGCGGTTGACAGCTGAAGACTCGGATCTAATGGGGAACCCCGACCGGGTGTAGAGGTGAATGCAAGTAGAGAGCAGGGGAGGCCACGTACTGCCCATTCGTCTCACTGAGCTGTGTTGTCGCTGCAGGACTTTGCAAACATCCATACCCTCTCGGTTCTCTGGTGTCAAAGCCCCAGGGATACTGCAGTTGGAATCCCAGTTCAGATGAACCTGGATGAAAAAGCACGGGCGTCGAATCTAAGCTGCCTTTCGCATGCTGGAAGCACAGAGTGGTACGGTACCATGGCCATGGTCACAGGCAATGAGAGAAGCCAGAGGCTGGGTTCCCTGGGGAAGAGATGTCTATGAAGGAGGTGGGATTTTTAGTTTAGGGCCTTCTCTTAATTAGCTATGGGGCATTGAGAAAATAATTTAGATTCCCTGAGCCTCTGTTTCTCAATCTGTAAAGTAGGGATAAAAAAGTCATTCCCCTAGCCCCTCCTTTGGGGAGCAACGTTAGGATAGGATGAGAAATATGATACTACTTTGGAGGCAATAAGCTCTGGAAAGGGAGGGGAGATGGCGACTGCTCAGATGGAGCTGGCATCATGGTGACAGATGGGAGCCAGGCACCCTGACTGTGCCCTGGTGCTGACTGCAGGAGCCGCTAGGGCTCCCCTCGGGGCTGCCTGCTTGTCACCTTCCCTGGGGAGGACACAGCTCCCAGACCCCTGGGTTGTTAAGAGCCTCATATTCTGCCCTGTCCCAGAGGCACACTGCCACCTTCTTTTTCCCAATCTCTTCCCTGACTCTTGAAACCAACCTTGCTGACTGCCTGAGAGAGATTGATTATTTTGCTGATGGAGAGAAATGGTCCCACACTTGTTAATTCACAACCACCTTGTTTTTCTTGCCTCATAAATTAACAGGTACCAGGAGGCTAGAGCAGTGTTCCAGGAGATGCATTTAGGGGGAAGTGCATGAAAAGAAGAGGCGGAAAAAGGAAAAGAACCGAGTTTGGGTCAAACCCCCCTCATTTACTGATTCTGAGTCCAAACATTTTTTTCTTTGCGGTATGTCCTGAAAGGGAACCAGAAATCAGCATAAAGGGGCTCTAAGAAGACAGAGGAGGGGAGGTAGATCAATGAGGGGAAGACACTGGTTTACAAATCCCCATCTCCCTTTGCAAGTGTGACCCTGCGGTGGAGTGGATATGAAGTGTGGTTCAATTCAAACTAATCACTTAAAGGAAAAGGCATCTAGAGTGATTCTTGGAAATTCAGTCTTTAGTCACAAAGTCCCTTTCTCAGCAAATATACGTATGTAGTTCCCTGTATAAATTACTGCAGTGTGCTCTAGCCAAGAATTTATTTAAAGGATCATTAAAATGATGACTAGTTTTTTCTTTTGCATTTTATTTGGAAATGGGAAGCATATAAACCTATGGCCTGGCTTCTTTCCAAAGTGCCCTTTGGGGTTTGTATTGAGTATATCATATATTTTTTTAAAATAAAGGTATGATTTTCAGTAAAGAGTAACCAGACATTTAAAAGGAATAATAAAAATTAGCCACTTACTGCACTTCTTAGTGGCTTATGACCTAACTTATTTTTTTAATTTGATTTTTATCGGTTTTCAGTTTTATGTGTGTATGTACATGTGCAGTTGTGTGTAGATAGAAGATGTTCAACAAAGAGCATTCTGGAAACTTCAGAGTTGAGAAATAATAACAAACACCCTATTCCTCTTCTGTGCAAACTGTGGTTTGCAGTGCCCAAGCATATAAAGCAAGCCTGCATTTCTAGGTGGTCCCACGAGATACTGGTTCCGCTTTGCTGCCTGGTTGACCCTAGGGACCCAGACTGATGGCCGTAGCTGTTCAGCAAGCCAGAGGAGGAGTTCCCACTCTGAGGTGGCTGGCAGCTGAGGGTACAGGCTAAGTCCGAGTCAGTAACAGGCGCAGAAGGACCAAGGACCCGACCCAGAAGAGAGGGCTTTGAACCACAGCGTGAAAGCATCAGGCTGGGTAAGAGAAAATGACAATGTGACAAACATTGATGGGCCTTCTAAACCGGGCCTGGATGACCAGTGGAGATCATGGGAATGTTATATTTTAATGGCCTCCAGAAAGGAAGGCAATGCATCCTGGCCTGAAAGAGTTAATACAGCACCAAACTTGAAGAAAGATGCCATCCTGTGGCATCATCAGAGCTGGGGAAAGGTAGAGGTGGTGATGACCACCTTTGGGAGCAAGCTTGGAATTTGGAGAGGGAGGGAAATGGGACAATCCAATACAGGAATGCGAGTGTGGAGGTTTTAATAGGCGTATTTGGTTTAGCAGTTGTAATTTGGGGGAGAGAGGTTGTGGGAGACTAGATACCGAAGACTTCCCAAAACTCAGGAATGGAGTTAGGTGGGACTCAGTGCAGAAAGCAGGCTTCTGAGCAGGGGTCGCCAGCCTGCGAGGTGTGCATAAGGAGGGCTAACAAGAGAATCTTAGACCGATGAGGTGCCCGTGTTAAGCATCCCACCCCATCTCTCCTCCCCTACCCTGCCCTCACTAGACCTCTGGGTGTCTTTTCTGAGCATCACAGGCAGAGCGATTTTAGCAAAGAGCTTGGGAAGGCAGGGTGGTGTGTTCTTGCTAATGTTCTGAGGCACAGTTATATAGCAAGTGGATCTCGCTGCCTCCGAGGTGAAGCTATCTGTAACAAAACCCACCGCCATCACCACTAAAAGAAATGACTATTTTTTTTTCTTCTTGCGTGAGCTCAGCCAAGAAGAGATTACTACTGGCATGCACGCCTCAGCCCCCTGCCCATACTCCCATTATTGGCCCAAGGTCCGAACGACAGACATCATTGCTCCGCACACATTCTGCCGGTGAGCATGTCTGGGTAATGAGGGGTGAGCATCCTCGGATCCCCGGGCCTGCCAGATGGCTCAAGGCAGGTTTGGAGCAAGCAAGCCCCAGTCTCCGCACAGTGGGGTCTGAGCCAGCAGTGCAGAGACACTGACCTCAGTGACAAATGGAGGCCCGGGTTGGTTGCTGGCAGCCCCACATGGAGGGCCCCTGGGAACAGAGGCAGACAGTCAGCCCTGTCATTCCACAGCATGCGTCTAACTCTCAGAAATGGCTCCGGCTGTCTTATGATGACCAAACAGAGGGAAGAAATGAACCGGAGAGGATGAAGGAGGTGCGAGAAAAACACAGGAGCACCTCCCCGCTGCCGCCGCCGGGGATAGGACAGCTCTTTCTGGCTCCTTCCCAGTGCCCAGCAAGGTGACATGGTGTGGAGCGAAGAGCTTCCCAGCACAGCCTGTGCCTCACTTAGCTGTGTGACCTTGAATATATTGTCAAACTTCTCTAAGCCTTAATTTTCTCATCTGTAAATGGGGCTCCAATAGTATTTAAAAAACTAACTTAAGAATTAAACAGCAATGTCTGTAGAGTGCACAGAATAGATACTCAAAAATGTGACTCCCCCGCCCGCATTAAATGAACCTTTCCTTGGCTTTTCCTTCTGCTCCGTGATACCTCCCAGATCCCAGGGATGCCACGAGCTGACTTTTCTATCCCAGGAAAAGGGATTTGCCTCCCTCAAACTACCATGAGGCAAAGAACTTCGAATTCATGAAACAAAAAAATTACCCCCTCTGCATGGCTTCTGTTTCTCTCCATCTAGCCATGGGTTTTCCTTCTCTTCTCACTGATCCATTGATTACTTCTATCTCACTTAATGGAGCCTAAATTAAAAACGAGAGGTGCCAACCCTAGGCCGTGTGTGCAAAGCAAGTCTCTAGTCCATATCGCCCAAGTCCCATGAGGCAGATAGGGCTGGTGGCACAGGGATTCATATCCTGGTCCCCTGCCTTCCAAGCCCCAGCACTTTCTCCAGCATTGTACCCCCACCAGACACCACCCTCATCTGTGCAGACACGCCGCAACATTCCATCATCCTTGTCATCACCACACGTGGGTGGGTGTCCTGGCTGGGTCAGGGTGGCGGGGCACCGTGTGAGGCCCAGGGAACACATGGACACTTCAGGCCCAGACGCCACACTGACAGACGTTGTGTGTAAGTGGAACTCTCGTTTGGGAGTCAGCACTCAGAGAGGACCCAGTGACCCAAGACCTCAGCAGCTGCAGTTCTGCCAGCAGCTGCTAACTACACAGCGAGGCTGGGTTCTAGTTCTGGCTTGGATGTTATAAAGAAAAAAAATGCTGACATTTACCGTGTACTTACTGTGCATTGTGATGATGGTTTTATAGGAACATTTTTCACACGCGCACACACACACACACACACAAGGTAAATATGGTTATGATCTCCATTTTAAGGGAAAGGAGGTGCAGGTGAAAGGGAGTGACTGAGGTCCTCAAGAGAGCGGGGAGAGGAGCACACACTGAGGCAAAAAGATGAAGTTGTCCCAGCTGGGAAGCGGCCAAGGCAGATTTTGAACCCAGACTGCCCAGCTTCGAACCATAAGCTCTTAACACAGTGTCTTATTGGCCTCCCCTGGGTCTGCCGTGGGTCTGCGCTGGGGAGTTATGGAAGATGCTTCCTGCCGAGGGAGAAGTCGGAGTGGTACAGGGTTGGCGAGCGCTTCTGCAAACAGGACAAATGGTAGATGGGATGGATCGGGGCAGGAAGCAGCCCGTGGAAAATGCCTTAGCATTCAGTAATTCACCAGAGCGGGCAGCAGGGCCAGGACCCGGCACCCCCACCCAGGAGCCCCACTGGCCAGGAGCTGGCTGAGTTCCCGGGGGTCTCTTTCCACTGGGGCGAGAGGCCACTTACTGCAGATCTTGTCTCTCCATCTTAGCAGCTGGTGGCTCGGGCACATTATGACATATATTTTTTTTATTTTTAAAGATTTTATTTTATTTATTTTTAGAGAGAGGGGAAGAAGAGAGAAAGAGAGGGAGAGAAACATCAATGTGTGGTTGTCACTCATGTGACCCCTACTGGAGACCTGGCTCGCAACCCAGGCATGCGCCCTGGCTGGGAATTGAACCGGTGACACTTTGGTTTGCAGGTTGGTGCTCAGTCCACTGAGCCGCACCAGTCAGGGCTGCATGATGACATATTGTGAAGTTTCTATTTTCTTGTCTATATCATCAGGGTAATACTAGTACCCACTTCATAGGCTGATAGGAGTATTAAATGAGAAATATTTGCAAATGTGCAGCCAGTGACTCACACGTGGTACTCAGTAAATACTATTTATTGTTACTTTTATCAT
The DNA here is from genome assembly GCA_004026545.1 of Mormoops blainvillei. Lineage (NCBI taxonomy): Eukaryota > Metazoa > Chordata > Mammalia > Chiroptera > Mormoopidae > Mormoops > Mormoops blainvillei. Next base: position 185,917 of record PVJD01000823.1, read on the forward strand.
TGTCCTAATCCCAGGGTAACTGGCTCCTTTAAATAGCGGGTAGGCCCTCATTGGACCTGCCCACTTACGAATGGCACTCGGCCTGGCTGGGCACTCATGGCTCTCTCTCGGGCACTGGGTGACCTGTCTGGAGAACTGTGGATCTGGTAGGTGGCTAGAAGGTGACTGGTTCAAGTCTCTCATTAAACTGAGGAAGAAACGAAGTCCCCGTGGGGAGAGAATCACTTATTCAAGGTCGCTTAGCCAACTAATGGCGGAACTGTGGTTTTAGAAATCAGATTTCTGGCTTCGAGCCCAGCGTTCTTCCTAGGAAATTGCGCAGAAAGCCAGTGCGCGATACAGGCAGAGCCGGGCAGACAGGTAGCTCAGGGGGACACTCGCAATTAGCGGCTTTCAGGCCCTCACTGTCTCCGTCCTGTGATGCTCAAGTTTCCAGGGCACTGGGAGTAGAAGAGGCCAGGTCAGCCCTTCAGACCACGGCGACTCTGGTGGGAAACCGGCCCAGGGCATGTAGCCAGGGATAATGTCCCCAGGGCCAAGACGGACCCAGAGCAGACACGGGCAGCAAAGTGGAAGAGAGTCTGAGTCAAGGCTGAACGAGGAGAGAAAAGGTCTGAACTGAGCTAGCTTCCAAAGAGCGAGCGCAGAAAGGCCGGCCGGCAGGAAAGACAGCAGAGAGACGGGCCATGGACTAAAAGGCTGGCCTGGGCATGGGCTTCTGGGCCGAGACTCTGAGGTTGTTGGCAGTACATTTTTTGTTGGGTGCCTTTCACTTGCTGGGGGGAAGGTAGCGGGAGAGGCACTTGAGTGATTAAAGCAGCCGGCAGGCCAGACGAGAAGGACAGCCATGTAAGAAGAGCAGCAGAGATAGGATGCAATTACCCAAAGTGGTCTTTGGCCTGAGCCTCGGATCTTCAATCATCTTGGGGAAGGCAGTGACAGCATAGATATGCACAGGAGATTTCCCGACTCGCTCTGGACCTTCCAGAGGAGCGAGCTGATGTCAGAGCAGAATCTCAGCACACAGGTTAGCGCCAGAAAGGCGGCTTGGAATAACAAACTGCTGGCTCCCTGGTCTTGACCACCTCTCCTTGATCCCACATGACAGAGCTTCAGCATCCGGTAGCTCAGGGGAGACCATCCTTGCAGACAGGAGGTTGTCGAAAGTTATTTCTCTGAGGATATTCCCCCAGCATGACTAGCTCCCCCGTGTGGCTGTCCGGAGAAACTGTCTTGCCTCAGCTGGACCCTAAGCCAGTTGTAAATATTTTGAAGTACTCCGTACTACTGTCTTTCCATCGGCAGCTATAAAGTTGTTTCTCTTTAGTCTCACAGTTTCTTGCATTTGAACTCGTGCTTGATGAGTTTATTCTGAAGTCTTAGGGCCCGGTTCCCTTGCAAGTGAAGGAAAAGAAAGTGGTGAGGAAATCGGCCATTACTCCAGGCATCTTCTCAAAAAGGATACAGTACTGCCCCCTTATCTATATTCCAAGACCCCTAGTGGATACCTGGAACCTTGGAGAGTACTGAACCCTATATATGCTACGTCTTTTCATACACACACACACACACACACACACACCCCTATGATAGAGTTTAATTTGCAAATTAGGCACAGGAAGAGATTAACAACAGTAGCTAATAATAAAGTGGAATGATAACAATATACTGTAATAAAAGTTATATGAATACATTCTCTCTGTCTTTCTAAAGTATCTTACTATTCTGTATTCAGTCTTCTTGTGATGATGCGAGATGATACAGTGCTTACATGGTGAGATGAAGTGAGGGGAATGAGACATTATTAAGGAAAATAAAGGTTCCTTGAACACGAGCTCTGTGATGCCACAACCGTTGCTCTGATAACCAGGACAGCAACTTAGTGACTGACAGGCAGGTAGTGTATGTAATATATATATGTGGGACAAAAGAACGATTCATGTCCCAGGCGGGACAGAAAAAGTGGGACCGTGTGAGGTTTCATCACATTACCCAGGACAGCATGTAATTTAAAACATATGAATTGTTTACTTCTGGCAGTTTCCATTTAATATTTTTGAACCTCAGTTGACTGTGGGTCACTGACACCTTGAAAAGCAAAACCACAGATGGTGGGGGGGCTCCAGTATAGTAGGAACCTTTTATTTATTTTCAGAAATCACGATTTTGATCATGCCAGCCCTTACTCAGGAACTTTGAAGAGCTCCCCAGTGTCCAGGGGAGAGTACCCATGTGTGGTACAGCAAGTGGTTCTGAGCTGAATTGCCCAGCCTTCTCTGTGCTCTGCTCAGAAGTATCAGTCCCAGGGGCCTGGACAAGCTTTAAGTGCTCTAAAACTCAGACCACCATCTATGAAATAGAAAACCTAATGCCTGCCTATCTCAGTGAGGATGCTGTGGCCCTATAAGGGACGGGAAACTCTACCTTACCTGGCGGAAGCAAGGGGAATTCATCACTTCATGTGCCGAAGTCTGCAGGTAGGGTAGTTCCAGGTGGTTAATTCATGGGCTCCATGACATTGTCGGGGACCTGTTTCTTTCTGTTTTGTTTGTTTGTTTTTTGCTTTGCCATCCACAGTGTTGGTCTTTGTCCTATTCATGGACAACAGGTTGGTTGCAGTTTCTAGGATCACACCCAAACATGAGAATGTTCGAAGAAGAATAGGAGACACCAGGCTTTCGGAATGATGGAAGTGTTTCCGAAAGTGCACAGCTCTCAGCTCTATATCCCAAGTGCATGCCCCGGCTGGGGTGGGGCAGGCCAGGGGAACCGGAGTGGGGGCCAGCCTCCTTCAAGCTCACGGCCACACAGAGCAGGGCACCTCAACAGAATATGGGTCTGTCAGCAAGGAAGAAGGAAAGGCCTGGAGAGACAATGTCTAGGCAAGAACAATGCCCGCCACACTGCCTCATAGTGGTCTTCTGAGAACCCAGTGAGATAAACTATGTAAGTCATGTAAATATTAGCATTTTTCTTGTTTCCCATCATTCCTGTGTTTATGTCTTTGGCTTTCACTGACCTGTCTTCCCTTCACCTACCAAAATCTTACTCCTTTTTCAAAGTTCAGCTTGAGCCTTTCTTCCTCCATGACATCTTCCCTGACATCTCAGTATTTTACCCGCCTTTTCCCCCTCCCAGATAGAACTTCTGCCCCCAACTCCTGAAATGATAGAGTAGGCCTGTAGACTAACTGCATCAGATAACCTGAGGAAACTTGAAGAGTACTGAATTTCAGACTTTACTCACTGCTGGAGGTTGTGATTCTTATGGGCCTGGAGAAGGCTTGAGATACGTATTAGACAAAAAAATCTCCCTGACATTCCTGATCAATAGCCAGGTTTAGAAATAATTTCTAGAACTTAACATCTGGGGTTCATCACCCACTGAAAAATAGTGGATAACTTTTCAAGTTCTCTTCCTGGCTGGATAGTAGGGACCATTGTCATATATATCTGTGTCCCTGGGCCTTGTGTTGAAACACACATAACCTGGGTGCACGTAGTTTCATCAAGTCTTTTGAGTGTAAGGATTAAAAAACATTTTTTTCCAGACATTTTCTAGATGTGTGGGTAAATGTGCTCGTTTCGTTGATACCCCTAATATTCGAAGGCTTACAACCAAAACAGGTTCGCGGGTTCATTCCTCTGCCAGTTCCTGCCAAAGACGGATCTGCCCCTTCCTGTTCAGCGGCAGGCGTGCTGCCCAGCGTTTCTGTCCTTCTTTCAGAATTATAACCAATTTAGAAGGCCTGACTGCAGTTGCCTTTAAGATTGCAGAGTCAGAAGAAGTCAGAATTGACTTAACATTATCTCTGAAAACAGCCAAGCCTGGGAAGGGGTGCTTTTTGCACGGCTTCTTTTTACCAGTAATGATCAGAGTGGCGCATTACTGCCCTCCTTGTTGGAGTGGCAGGGAGCTGATGGGGACCCTGAGTAGCAGAGTAGACACCTGGCCTGTGAATATTCCCCATGTGACTGCCACACATGTCGTTTGGTTTGGGCTCTGAGTGGGACTGTGGCGAGATAGTAAATAATGTAGCCATAACGCGCTTACGGTGTGCGGGGGCCAGGGCTGAGTCTTTAATCCTCAAAAGCGCCCCATGACCCTTGTGAGTTAGGCACTGCTACTACCTCCATTTCGCAGCTGTGGAAACCGAGGTGGCCAAGGAAGCTTGAGAAATTTGCCTCAGTAAGAAGTTCATGACTTAAGTTTTAAACTCAGATTTGATAGACTCCAGATTCCATACTCTGCCCCACTCACCCTACTGGAGTTCTAGAAAACATGCATCGATGCTTTCAAAGTCAATTTTATTGATTCTCAATTCTGGCTGCCCTTCAAGGTGCCTGAAGGAGCGGTAAACCCTACCCTTGCCCAGGCCCTACGAAGGGAGTATTTTAGTACCCTAAGGTGAGGTCCTGGATTAGTAATCTATAAACTTTCTAGATGACCCTGATGTGCTCCCAGCCTCCAGAAACACTCGTTTACGTGGAGGGAAGAAAAATTCATTCATCCATCGACTATTTTACAATTTGTCCTTGTGTCCTGGTCCTTTGCCTTTACGGAGGCGTACCCAGGAGGGTGGCGAGCGGGTCACTGAGGAAGATGGCACTAATTCAGCCTGTCAAGACCAAGAGGCTCAGAGTGAAGTTAATATTTAAGCTGAGTCAGCACATCAGTAGGGGTGTACTAAGACAAATGGTGGCGAAGGGCCGAGAAGAGTTTTCTGGGCAGAAGAAATAACATGTGTGATGACACAGCCCCATGAGGTATGTTCAGGAAGTCCCAAGCACTTTGTGGAGGTGGATAAAACCACATGTGAGGACTTGGCAGAGAAGGAAAGAGAGGTAATAGATGACCGTGTGAGGACGGGCCACCTGTACTGGGCCAGGAAGGTGGGTTTTATTTTGTTTGTTTGTTTGTTTTTTTCTTAAGAGAATAGGGAGTTGTTGGATCAGACCTTCGTCTGAGGAAGATCATTTGGGGAAGAGAGTAGAGGATGGTAAGACTGAAAAGAGAGAGTCTGGTGTGACGTTGCCTTATAAAAGCAAAAAAAAAAAAAAGATTAGAAATCATCTGAATACCCAAGTCTTAGAAACTCATTAGTAAATTAAATATACATTAGTTTGATGGGATACTATGTAGTGATGAAATATTTTGTTTGTTTACATAAAGAGCAATTTATTATATAACTTGAAAAAAGGTTATAGAACTATATGTTTGAATAAAGCAAGCAAAAAAAAAAAAAGTATCTGACAGGATGGGACAAGGGATGGTAAGGGTGTGGACTCCTGCAGTGGTTGAGGGACGCTGAGGAGGGGTTGGCTTGCAAGGAGTGATAGAGAGGTGGGAACAGCCCAGCTTGGTGCCTGCTTGGGGGTTGAAATATGAAAGAAGGTTTCAGGGTGGTTCTCAGGATTTCCATTGAGTGGCTGCGTAAATGAGTGGAGGCCAGCGATATTAATAAGACATGGATGGACTACAGAGAAAGAAGAAGTTTTGGGCAAAACATAAGTCATTTGATTGGGCATGTTGAGTTTGACGCTGTGGGACTTCCAGGTAAGAAAGCTTTTAGGCAGGTGGATTTATGGGTCTATATCCTAGGAGACCGGCTTACGCTTAAGAGCACGCCTAAGTCTTGGCAAACAGATAAATTCAACAATAAAGTCTGTTTTCAATTCCTGTTATTGAACATAGGATCAAGTGCAGATAAACTCAGCTCACCATCAGTTGAGCAAACATTTAATGGAAACTTACTCTGTGGTCAGCATGATGCCAGGCCCTGGGCTCATCAAGACCAATGGGACTTGATCTCTATCCAAGGAAACATATCATAATAGAGATATGTATGGAGTGCTTTGGTGACACAGCAGAGGGAGTGATTAATTCTACCACAAGTGGTTAGAGGAAGATATAGAGCAGAGGTCACATTTGACTGGGCCTTTAAAGATGGGTTAGCATTTGCCAAGTGGATCAATGCTTTATACATTGTGGTTGTATCTGAATTTCCCTTTAGAAACTAGTCGTATTCCAGAAAAAGTGGGAATTAATCTGAATGCCAGGGAACTGGATATTAAATCCATTAGAAGAGTCTACTTTAAAATTTAAGAAGTCCCTGTGTAAGACCATCACTGACACTGAGTATGTTTTGTAAGCCAGCTTAAGTACTCTCTCAGGTGGGCTGAAAGCTCGTACCACCTTCATTTGCCACAAGGTAAAGCAACATGGATTACCAGAGTCAAGTCGGATGGTGCCTGCGGTAGGTTTTCCTTCAGCCCATACCAGCCAAGTCAAGCTTGGGTCTTGGAGGGATAAGCCATTCCTAAGGTCCAGGCATGTGTCCCATTTCCCTTAGTTGCTTAAATAGGAGGGAATGAGTCAGTGTTAGCTCACCTCCAGTAGGCTCTTGAAGGTCACTCAGCAAAGTGGTGGCAGAATCCCGTTGCTGTATGCACCTTACCACACCACTGGGCCCTTCCAAATGCTGTGTCCTCATATGTCTGGCTGCTCTTCTTTGGCAGCGCTTGTGTGTACTTTTACCTTTAATTACAAGGCACAGCGGTAAGGAGTGGTTAGCATTCGGATGCCAGTGGAGATGGAAGCCAGCCAAGTGGTAGATGCATGACCTGGTGAAGGATGAATGGCAGGCAGAGTTTGGACTCCAGTCTTCCTCTTTGATTCTGCTGCAGTTTCATGTGTTTTCTGCTCTTCCAGGGCTCTCTGTGTATCAGGAGCCCATTTGACCTTTCTCTACTGTGGTGAGCACCTTACATTTCTGACTGGGAAATAAATGCAGTGCAGAGACCCAGACGTTCTCAAGCTGATAGAACTCTTAGTAGTTGGCGGGTAAATTTATAATGTGAGGCTGGGCTGTACTTTGACATCTTCCAATTGAATGGCCGTTGTGGGTCAGGGAGGAGCGTTTTGGGGGGAGAAGTGTTATGGGAGATAATTTGCTCTCATGTAGTTGCCTACCCTGCTCAAAATCGGCCAGTGATGGCTCGTTGCCTTCAGGATTCTTGCCAAACTCCAAAGCATGGGTTTAAATCTACTCTATAACCTGTACCAGACATTTTCTCCTGCCTCGTCTCACTTGTTTTCTTCTCCCCTTGTAGAAGTCAGACACTCCACGTCCCCTTCTGGCTCCCATGGCAGCTCCGTGTTTATACTCATCAGTGTCTTCTTGGAGTGCTTCTTCCCATTCTCTCTGCACGTATTTAAATCCTAACCACCTTCAGGGTCCTGTGCAGAAGTCATCTCCTCCAAAGTATCTTTATTAATCAGCCCATTTAGTGTTTTCTGGCATCGCCATTTTGTGCGTTATCTTTTGACGTTCCTGTGTCTGGAAATATGACCAGCTCTTTTGGGGCAGGCACAGAGATTTTTCTGTTCGTGTACCCATTGTAGCGCCTGGTGCAAAGTCTCGCATGCTTTCAGAGCACAGAATTCTTGTTGCTGTCTTGGAGGGAAGCCTCGGTGCAGGTGTCGGAGGCAACTCCAGGGTTCCTGGATCGCAGCCGCCTGTTGATGGGTCTCAGTGTTTCCCTGGGCAAAGCCTGTGGCTGGCCAACTAATGAAGAGGCTTTTGCTTCAGCCTCTATCCCAGCTTCCCAGATCTGCTTCCCTGGTCCAGATGGCACCTGAGCTTGGCTGTTCCTCCTGGACTTACCTCCTGTATTCAGCGTTCTGCTGGCTTCTCCTGTCATTGCAACAGGACTAATGGCTTCCAGCTGTAATAACTTAGAGTCTTCCTCTGCCAGACTCAAAACCTCATCCCTTCTGCTGGGCGGAGAGGATGGAGGGGACATTTGCGGTGGTATTGATTGCTTCCTCCTTGGTACTTTTACAGCATTCTGTTTATCTCCCGGTCTAGCATGTATGTCCCTGTAGCTCAGCCATTTATGTCTCTGTCTCTCCCCTGCTAAACCTTGAGTGCCCTGGGACCAGAACCATGCATTATCCCTCTGGGCTTGCTGGTACCAAACGCGGGGCTTGGCACTGCGTTGACGGTCATTTTAACTAAGGTGAATTCAATAAGCAATTACTAAGTGAGAATGTCCCAGAAAGTGTCCAGTCAAAGCGGGTGAGTCATCTGAACTCCATATTATGTTTTTGCAGCAACTCTGCCCCAAGTCCTTAAGAGTGTTCCCTATTGGGCTTGATGTCCCGGCACACCAGAGGCTTAGGGGACATTTTCTGTCCTCTGGGTGGAAGAACCACTGGGGAAGAAGGACGCCAAAGCAGGCCAAAGTGTGGAGGCTCTGAGGCAATGTGAAGTGCATGCTCTTGCCCAAAACCTGCTCAAAAAACTAATTTCCTGGTGGATTTTCACACGGACCCTGTTCCAAAAATCTCAGGGATTTGGGCATGGATTTCTCTTGCTCCGTAATACTCAGGGGGTGAAAGATAAGCCACACTTTAAAAAATGTTATTTTGTTCTGATTGAAACAGTTTTTAAAAAATTGACTGAGCCTTAATCACCAGACTTCTGTGTCTTATCAGTTATTCTTTCTGGCTCTCTCCATCTTGGAGCACATAAAAATTTCACACGCCCCAGGGAGAATGGGAACATCTTTGACCTCCGCTGGTGGTGGTTTTCACTACACCTGGCCCTTGACAAATGTCGGTCTGGCTTATTTGGCGATGGCTGGCTCCGAAGCTGTCTTTGCTCCGCCTGTGATGAATTGTGCTGTGCACACCTTTTCTAGGTTCTCCAGGTCGCCAGCTTTGTTCACAGTCACTCCCATGTAAATTTCTGCCCCTCTGATGCTGCTTATCAGGCTCAGAGAGCTGCAACCCTTCTTACTGCTACAGAGTAAGATTTTAAGGGATTGGTCTCTGCTCTTCTCAACCACAGAACCAAACTTATATACTGCTGCTCAATTCCCTGGGCCAGTCTAGACCTGAGAAGAGCGCAAAGATGATGTTAGCATGGGTTCCCAAATACAAGCTTCTTTCTCTTCTTGCTTCTGGCTCTGTTACAAAGTAACAAAATAGTTGTGAAGTCCCCACTGGGCCAAGAGAGAGTCCAGTCTTTGGAAACAAAGACCTGGCTGCCTGTCTGGAAAGGTTTATATAGGGAATTGGGACTTGGCTTTTGTTTCCGCCTGATGAGTCTGGAGCATTGAGAAAGAAGGCACAATTTTATGTCTTAATAGGTTATCCTGCTGTGTTAAATTCTCAATAAATCACCCTGCTACAAGGGCAGGGATTGTCTTTTCTTTTCTAATGATAAAAAAGCCTTGTATTCATCAGAGAGGCAATGTAGAGATAGGAAGAGGGTGAGGGAGATCTGACTGAAAGATCAGGAGTGTAGAAGGAGAGCCGTGGATGGAATTTGGCTAATGGAAACTGTTGCTGCATTTTCCAAGGACTTCTAGGAGTCAAACACTGTAGTTAACTAGAGCAACTGTCAAAATATATTGGACTACTGAAAAATTTAAAAGTCCAGTATTTATTGAAAAAACTGGATCTCTGATTCAAAGTTTTCCCACCGAGAAGTCACCAGGCCCGGATGGCCTCATCAGTGAATTCTTCCAAACGGCGGGGAAAATGCAACACAGATCTTAGAGAAATCCTCCAGAGAATACAAAAAGGGGAACGTCTTTCCAACTTATTATGAGGGCGGCATAACTATGATACCAGAATCTGAGAATGACATTAAAAGAAATAAAAATTACAGATTAATTTCTGTCAACATAGATGTGAAAATTCTTAACAGAACGATAGCAAGTTCAAGCCCACAAAATATGAAAGATAATATAGCACAACTAAGTTGGGTTTATTTGAGGAATATAAGATTACTTTAACATTAAAATCAAATTTAATTCACCACAATTGCATAATAAAGGATAATATCATGTGATAATCTCAATTGATGCAACATAAATACTTGCTAACACTCAACATCCAGTCCCGATAATAGCTCATAGCCAACTAGATAAAAAGGGAACTTCTTATCTGATAAAATATATATGTTAAAAAGCTACAGAAAGCGTCACACTGAATGGTGAAATTTTGAAAGTCCTCTCCAAAGATTGAGAATTGGATAAGAATGCCCACTATCACTTCTTTTATTCAACATTGTAATGAAAGTTCTAACCAGTGTAAAAGGCAAGAAAGAAAAAAGATAAAGTGTATAAAGATTGGAGACAAAGAAATAATAAGATAATCTTCTATGTGGAAAATTCAAAAGTCGTAAATAAACCACTAGAATTTTTGAGTGAATATGGCAAGGTTACTGGATACAATATCAGTACATGAAAAAAATTTCTGTATCATGGTAACAAGCAAATAGAAAATAAAACTTATACAATGGTTCTATTTAAAATAGCATCAATAAATATGCGTTAAATATGTAGGTAATATAATAATGTAACCAATAGAATAATAAGCGATGAGCAAGGCCTTAATATAAAAGCCCATAAAACATAGCTGAGAAAAATTAAGGAAGATCTAAATAAATTGGAGAGAAAAACCATATTTATGGCTAGAATGAGTTGATGATATAATCATGTTAATTCTCTCTAAAACTCATCTGTTAATTCAAAACAGTCCCCATAAAAATCCCAGTGGATGTTTTCTATGGAATTTGACAAGCTAATTCTAAGATTTACAGAAAAAAAGAGTGAAGTACCAAAAATATATAAGACAATCTTGAAAAAGTAAGTTGGAGAAATGATACTATCACATTAAGACATTTAAATCTGTAGCAATTAAAACAGTATAGTATTAGACCAGTGGAACAGAATAGAATGAATGAATGAATGAATAAATACCTAATGTGTCAGAAAAGTGACATTGAAATGCAGTGACAAAAAGGTTATAGTTTTAGTAAATGTAACTTGGTTTATTGATTATCTAATTAAAAAAAGAGATTCTTGACTACTATTTCACTACACAAAAAGCATTCCTGATGGATTATAGATATAAATGTAAATGTTAAAACCATAAAGCTTCTGAACAAAAACCTAAGACGCTACCTTTATGGCTTCTGGATAGGCAAAGATTTTTTATACAGGCAGCAAATCTTTTGACCAGAAAGGAAATACTGATAAATTGAGCTTTAATGAAATGAATACTTTTTATATGCTTATATATTAAATAATGCTTCTGTTCAACAAAAGCATTATAAGAGGGTGGAAAGACAAGCCACTTAATAAGATATTTGTAATACATATATCTGACAAAGGACTTATATGCAGAGTATATAAAGAATTCCTATAAATCATTAGGAGAAAGACTGATGACTCAATGGAAAAATGGGGAAAAGACTAAAATGTGCTTCACCAAAGAAGATATCTAAATGCTCCAGATACACGAAAACTTGCTCATCACTTATCAGGAAATGCAAATTAAACCATTCTGGGATCCCTTCATATAACCAACATATTAGCTAAAATACAAAAGATAGACAATACTAGTATCAGCGAGGATGCAAAGCAACTAGAACTTGCATGCTTGGCTGAGAGGGATGTAAATTGTTACAATCACTTTGAAAAATGCAGCATCTACTAAAGCTGAACATACACATAGCCTATGATCTATAGATTCTACTCTTAGGTTCTTAGGTACCTATCAGACAGAAATGCATGCATATGTGCACACATGACCTGTAGAAGTATGTTTATAGCATTAAGAACCACAATCTGGAACCAACCCAAATGTCCATTAAGAGTAAAATGACAAAGAAGTTGTGGATTATTTATGCAATGGAATACCATACAACAGAGAAGAGAAAGAATGAATGACTGCTATAAGCAGGCAACAAAATGAACTAATCTTATAGAATGTGGTGCCATTCAAGTAAGACAAAAAATGTACAATGTCTGGCTCTGCTGATATAACATCTAAAAATAGTCCAAATTAATCAATGTTAATAAAAGAAAGACTAGGGGTTACTTTGGGGAGAGAGGGAACACGAGGTGAGTTTTTGAGGTGCTTCTAATGTTCTGGATGTCGGAAGGGAATTCACAGGCACACTCACCTGCGAAAACTCATCAAGCTACTCTACCCTTGTGATTTGTGAACTACGCATGTCGACTCCAATACATTGTTTACATTACGTTATTTTGTGACATTAAGAAGGAACCTTGATTTTAAAAGGGGGCCGTGGCTGCTCTGCTTAGTAGCACACATATTTTTCACAAAATCAGTCACACAAAATCAGTCACACAATACATACCCTCCCCCCAAACAAAAAGTGCGTTTGCTCATGTGCTTTGTCCTTAAACTGGTGAGGAGGTGTATCCTCAGTCACGCTGGGAAAGTTGGGGTGGCATAATCAACATCCCAAGATGCTGAGGGACTGGGCTTTGACTCGAGTGGTTGCCATCTTGTGACCATTTGGTATGGGTTTTTCAGAGTGTCCATGTTGGCTTCAGGCGGACTTGGGCTCTACTACTTATTAAAAGTGTAATTTTGAGTGAGTAGTTGAATTCTGAAAACTTCAGTGTCCTTATCTATAAAATGGGAATAAGGCTAATACCCTCTAGGGTGTTGTTGAGTATCAAATGAGATAATCCAGTGACCGGCACCGAGAGCATGCTCGGTAAATGACAGGTCGGGTGGTGGTGAGAACTATTACCAGCTAAGGAGAGAGTGTGGGGTTGTTGAAAATGCCTATAGGGGGCCCAGAATAGAGAGTCATGAATACAGACAGGACTTTCTGTTTCTGAATACAGAAGGAGTCTTGCTCCTTCTTCTCTTGGTGCTCCAGTACTCCGTCACTTGTCTTTTCCTTTGGGGTCCACTTTTCATCCTTCTCGTCTCCTGTCTTCCCAGTGGCTCGGGGGTTCTAGCCCCATTGCTCCCTGTTTCTCTCTTTTCTGGGTGACGTGTGTGCTTATGGTGGAGCTAACCTGTTTCCACTTTATCAGCAGAAACCAAACTTGTTTGATAAGTGCTTTGTGTAGCCAGATCATCGCAGGGGCTTTGATGTGGCAGCAGGGCATTCATACTCTTTGTGAAGGTTAGGACCCATCTCCTGCTTTGACATGAAGTTGCCTGCAGGTTGGTAGCCTTGCTGATTCCACTGTTTCAAAAGAAACTGGAAGCTCTGGGGGTGGGAGGGACTGGGGAGTGGAGGGATGGAGCAAAAAAGAAAAAGGACTCATGGACACAGACAACAGTGTGGTGATTGCAGTGGGTAGGGGGATGGATGGAGGTAGAAGAGGGTATAAGGGGGATAAGTGGTAATGGAAATATACACGATAAAAATAAACTATTAAAAAAATAAAACAAAACAACAACAAAACCCCAGAAGCTCCATTTCCACTGGCTGAGAATGTTTCTGTGTCCTCTGCACTTCTCACCTCCTCCCCGTCCTCCTCCCTGTGAGTACCAGTTAACAGACATTTTCCTTTCTCCTCTCATTTTGCAAGAGAACCAACTGCACGTGGCTCCAGGGGAAAAAAAGGCATTAGAACATGCTCCTCTTTATTTGGAACTATGAGTTTTATGGCTTCCTTGGTGGGATTTCTGAGTCCTAGGGAAATGGGAGCTCTCGCTCCCTCTGAGCTCCCAGACTGTTCCTTTGGTGTGAGGACATGGGAAGGCACATGTGGTAGGAATGGGGACAGCAGGGAACAGGAAGCCAAACTCACCTCTGCAAGGGGTAGGCTGGGTTGTTTGCTGAGAAAGGAGATGGCAGCTCCTGTTCCAGGGAGAGCAGCTGCGTGGCCTGTACAGTTAGCACTGATACCCGGTCTGATTTGCTGTCCCCGTCCTTACTGCTCTGTCACTTTGTCTTTTGCTCGCGTATGAAAAGCCACTCTGTTTCTCCTTGCAGGAGGGAAAGTGTGGGTGAACCAGGAAGGACTCAATTGGAGAGAGGTGTGGTTTAACAGAAGAAGGCTCTAGGGCCAAGCCTTGGAGTAAGATCCATGCCTGCTGTATTTTATGCAGATTGGAGAAGCATTTCCCCTTCTCTGTGGGGATTAGAAAGAAAAGCTGATGCCATTGAGAATCACATGCTCCAGCTGGGACAGTGTAGGAAACGCTGGGATTTAGAGAGAAGAGCCTCATTCTCTTTCCTCTTGAGAGAGGCTCAGTGAGCTCAGAAGCGCAAAGGAGCTCCCAGCGCAGGTGAGCTGTTTTCGCGGTTGGCGAGGCTCCCCTGTGCAGCCGAGACATCTCTCCCCCATTGAGTCAGAGACAGGCAATGCTTGCCAGGGCCCGCTTCCTGCTCCAACACTGAGCTTCAAAGACCTTGAGTATTCAAAAAACAAAACTGCTTTTGTCTGGGCACTAGAGTTGTGTGTTTTGGGGTTTTTTTTTGGGTCATTGTAAAAATGAGCGATACTGTTTAAAGGACTCCTTATAGAAGCAGTCCCTGGCGGGAGGAAGAGTGGGCTTGGCAATGAGGAGCAAATGGCACACGTACAACCTTCAGGCTCTTCCCAGCTGTTCGCTGTCCACCACCTCTCTGGTGGATTCAGGATACTGATTCCTTCCTGGCCCTGTCTTGAGTGCCCCTGAGTCCTGCTTACCTCTAAGGGGGTGGTAGCTATGCTCCACCTCAGCTGTTTCAGTCCACCTACAAGGTTCTGCTGTATTTGCTGGAGGTCGGAAAAAACAGCATGAAAAGTGCAGAAATAGGGGCTTTACCAAATTAGTAGGTCATTACCAATAAATTCTGATGGGGGTGCATCATGCAAGGCAGAGAAATCAATACCAAGGAGCTGGGAAGCCAACCTCAGGCATCACATAGGCATCCAACTGGGCAAGAAAGCTGTAAAGGCTGGGTAGGTAATCGAGGTGATTATAGAGAGCTGAACAGGGACTGGCAATGCGGAGGTAAGTGGAGAGGCATGAAGAACTCATGACGGAGAGGGAAGTGGTCCAGCTGGGAAATGAGTTTGCATATGGATAAATTTATCTGGCATCTCCATGGGGCCAGGCCCTGGGGACACAGTAGCTGGAGCCCAAATATAGCCCTGCTTTCATGTGACTTTCCAGTTTCATGTCTATGAGGACCTTCCTTTCTTTGACCTTGCTTTGCTTTATGGGCCCAAAGGAAGACCCCCAAATGCAAGAGGCCTCTCCAGGAAGTGGGGGCACACAGAAAGTGAGTGACTGATCGGGTTTGCCTCTTCGTAGGAGTTGTCTCATGGGGCCGACAGCTCCAAACCCATCGTGCCCTCCATTGTCTCAACTCTGGTTATTCACAGTGGAGTCTCTACGGGAAGTATTTAATTACAGGCCACTAGTCTCCCAGTCGCATTTGTTAACACCCTCCTTCCTCCCAGCCACCCACTAAATACTGCTTTGTCAAAGAATGCGTGTTCATGCTAATAGTAACATAAGCTAATTCAAACTGAATTGTTGCAGGAAAGATCACCATCCAGAATATAAAGGGAAAAATGGCCTTGATTAGTGACCAGTCAGGATTGCGCCCTCTCCCGGTCTTCTCCCTGGTGTGAATACTGGGTTTTGACAGGAGAAGCCAAGTTTATATTTTTATTCCATGTTTAAAAAAATCAATGGGTCCCTTTAGCACATAATCTCCACCTCACTCCAGAGGCAGAAAATGGAGATTTGGCTGTATTTAAAATTGCTATGTTCTCTTCATCTTTAAATTGCTGTGTTTTCCACAGATGCAATGTTTGTATTTGGGCATCGGCGGGGGAGAGACAAGGAGGGTGGAAAGGGCTTTTTTTTGGCTTTTTTGCCATAGGGAAGCAAAATAGTTTTGAAAGTAGCTCAAGCTTGGGAAGTCAGGTTTTAGTTTGAATTGGCAGTTCAAGAGAATGATAGATGAACTGAATTATTTTTTCCAGTAAGAGAGTGAAACGCTAATGGAAGACATTCTCTTAGGACTTTAAAATATGGAGTATTAAGAGAAGAAGTTAAATATGACTTCTATTTCTTAGGAAGTGTGATGCTGTCCCTTGGAACCCTTTACAGCATTTCATAAATATATTTTGTTTTCCTTACACATAGATATATAATAAAGAGACTCTTAAAACCAAAGTCTGTCTCAGTCTAGCTTTCGGATGCTTGTTCATTGTGACTTTTTAAATAGAATCAAGTGCATGCTCGAATTCATGTTCCCTCTAAGAAAACCACCGATACATACATTTTGAATTGTAAAACACGCCTGTCTGCTTTGAGTTTCTGTGTGTATGGAGGAGGAAGGAGTGGGGAAAATAGTGAATTTATTGGTCAGTTCCTTGGCATATTTCACTGTTCATTTGCAGATCATTAGCTACTTGGCGGAGAACTGAGGGGAGAGAAACTTTCAATTGCACATTGAATATCAATTTGAAGTGAAACTGTAATGAGTCAGTGGAGGAATAAGATTCAATTTGCACGAGTTCAATTTGTGTGTAGTATACAAGCCCACCTGTAAATGTGTCAGTGAGTCCCAGAAAGTGTCAGTGCAGATGCAGAGGTGGGAAGTGGGGCAATAAAAGATAAAGTGGAGGCTGAGCAAAAAAAAAATAAAGCGGAGTAGCAGGCGGGATGAAAACGCAGGACTTCTCGGAATTTTTCTCCCTTTCCGCTTCTGTTCCCCCTTTGGAACATCCTTCTGCCTTATTTACCTATGAACTTTCTACCCCATTCAAGGTCCTTTTCAAAATGTTACCCTCTGCAATGAAGTCACGTGTGACGATTACTTCCCAAACCAATGAGCTACTGCCTCTTGCCTTTTTTGACCCAGAAAGGGACTAATTTTCGGACAGTATACGGTAGTAAGTTTTGGGGTTAGAAACATCAGATTTTAGCTTCCGCAGCATTACCTACTAAGCAGCCTAATCTTGGATTATGTTTGAAAAGTGGTTAATAAAATGTCCTAACTCTTACCCTGGTGAGGGTTAAATGAAGAACGGAATGTAAGAAAAAAATCTTAGCATATAGCTTGGCACATAGGAAGAGCAAGGAATATTAGCTATTGTGATTGTAATTATGATTTTAGGGCTGTTTTTATAGATCTGGTTTAGTTACAGAAATGTTTTATAAATTGGTTTTGGAGAAAACTTGCTGGAAATTTCCACTCAAATAGAAAAACTAGTCCAAGTGGCTTGGGGGAAGCACCATTTCCTTCTGGCTCAGATGGGGAAAATGCCTTGGTTTAAAAAAAACTGGGAGGGGAGGTTTCTGTTTTCCCCCTCAGGCACCCAGAATCAGCATCTGCAGAGCAGGCAGCATGGATTTCGAATGTCCTACCAACCTTTCCGGGGATTCTTAATTTTACTCAGGTTGGAACCCATCCATTTATGTGAGTACGCTATTCTCTCAGTGGTCTCATAACTAAAAGGCTCGGTCCTAAACAGCAAGACAGCAAGATTTCAGCGAAGCCATGTTAGAAGAGGAGCATCTTATGTTGAATTTTTTTTTTTTTTGAAGAAAGCCAGCCAACTTTCTTGACCACACCACACCTACTGAATCAGAACCTGTATTTTAACAAGACCTTTGGTGATCCGTGAGCACCGTCACGTGTAAAGTGCACTAAACTGTATATTTTCTCCCCTTAGTCTTAAATCGGGCCTTTCTAGTCTACATGTCCAGGTACCTTCGCCCACGATGTCTGCGTTCACCCCTGGCGCAGGAACAGAACGCTGAAGGGCCTTCCATTGTCCACCTTGTGTCTACGTCGAGTGCCGGGCTTACTCTTTTCTAATCAGATTTAGGTTCCCCTCCCACATTCTCGCACTAGCGTAAACGCACACACGGACACCAGAGACTTGTATTTGCTTTCCTTTGATGTCATCAGTAGGCCTGGCAGCTCAGCCAGAGAGTGGCGGGAGTTGTGTTAACGTGCTGTGAATTAGCAGGGATGGCAACTCTTGCCTATTAATGTGGAAAGAGAATGGCTAATTCCAGCTCATTTCTATTCTAGAAACTAAATGTAGACTCTGAAAGCAACAGCTCATTGCTGCACCAGTGATGCTAATTACTTTCTAACCACGTTATGAGTAAATGGGTGGTGTTTAGAAAGCTTAAAATGTAAGGTTTTTTTTTTTTTTTTTTTTTAGGAGGCAAGCCACACCCCTTCAGGGGACTTGGCATGTGGTTAGTGAAGTTATACAAGGGATATTTGGGACTCTCCCCACTCCTGACAGAGTAGTGGGGAATCAAGGTTATTCAGAGAAGCGTAGTTAGTAACACATGGTGTCCTGATTCTCTTGTTGTAATTAGTTCTGTCCCCAGGGCCGCATCACTCTCCCCCGCTGTCCACGATGTCCCATTGAGTCCAAGGAAGCTGACCTCTGCGATGAAGTTTGCAGCTGCATTTCACACTCCGTTTTACTTTGCATGAGTCCTCTGAGCCCTCACGCACTTCCCTGATGAGGGGCTGTCAGAGCACAGCAGCTTGCTTCCTTCCTGCAAGGAACCGGGGTAGAATGGTGTTCCTGCTGCAGACAGTTGCGCGTATACTAGTATAATCTTGGTCATCGTTAGAAGGCATATTCAGGGCTCTGCTCCCTGGATCAGACATTCTAACCCAGGGTGTCCGAGGCAGGACCCAGGAAGACGCAATGTTTAAGAAGCACTTTTGGATGATTCCGATGGTGTTTTTGAGGTGCCACTATTGACTAACAATTATATCATTAATAACTGTAGGATTTTTAAAAAAGACTTTATTTTATTTATTTTTAGAGAGAGGGGAAGGAAGGGAGAAAGAGAGGGAGAGAAATATCAATGTGTGGTTGCCTCTTGCACACCCCCCACCAGGTCCTGACCCACAACCCAGGCATGTGCCCCTACTGGGAATCAAACCGGTGACCCTTTGGTTTGCAGGCTGGCACTCAATTCACTGAACCACACCAGCCGGGGCTAACTGGGATTTTTAAGAAGACTGCTGAGTCTCTTACATGCCCTCAGCGCTGTATTAAGAGAGTTACAATAGATGATCTTGCTCTGTAATCATTTCCTCAGAGTTAGTTAACTATTATTTCACCCAGGCATATCTGTTAACATCTGCAATATACCAGATACTGTGCTGGATGCTGTGGATAAGAAAGATAAATCAGATGCAATTACTGTTCTCAGAGATATCATAGTCTGCTGAGGACACAAACATACAGAGCAATAAATGGTGCTAAGCATCTCATTAGTATAATAGCAACTGGACACAGGACCCACAAGGACCCAGGGCTGGGAAGACAGGCATAGAGCAAGTTCCCATTGCGTTCCAATAGCTGTCTGTGTTGGGCTCCATAAGGATGGTTCTCGGGAGACCGGGAACCTCGGGCGACTCTTGGTGATATAGGAAGGGCGAGGCTGTCCTAAAATCGCCCAGTCCGAGGGAGAAGGCAGATCCAAGTATTTAGCTAACTGATTTTTCTTGGACTAACGCGGGATTTGGTCTCTAAAATGAAAAAAACAAAAACAAAAACAAAAAAACCCCAAAACGGTTAAGAGAACTCCTGCTACCAAGAAGGAACCTCAAAAGGCATGCTGGGAATTTGTGTGACCTCTTGGAAGCATGGTGGTCCTGTTATTAAAAGCTTAGAAAAGATCTGGTTCACTCCATGGCCTGGAGTTTTGAAGGCTGTCTGTCCGCTGTTCATTATCCAATAATAAATATCATAGGGAAAATTGCCTTTAACACTTAAATATTGCTGGGATCTTATGGGAGTGAACTGAACGGACTGCCGTGGCATTAAAAAGTCATACAGGTGAGATGCTTTTCTAACCCATGCTTCATGGGTTATATAAAGCAAGCACTTGCACACTACCCTTTAAAATGAAAGCGTTCAAGCTGGCATTTAGGCATGAGGGGACCTCTGCTTGTTAATTAAACCTGTTGGCAATGTTACTTTTTAAGAAACAGAAAAGGAGGTTTGAGGCAATTAGAAGTGGATTTGTTCCTGAGAAGGACAGTCCACCTGGAACTGTCACTTATGTCAGCAGGGCATGTGGATTCTTTATGGGCTGTAGCCCGAGCTGGGGCTGGGCGTCAAGGGAAGAAAGGAGGCCCGTAGCAGGGTCACTAACCAGCGGTTGGCTGTGGGGCTAGCGCAGCTGTTCGGCTCTCTCTGTGGTGGGGATCGGCGGTAAATGTTTATTTAGATCAACTGTATTATTATTATTTTCCATTAAACAGAGGATTTATTAGGAGGCTAGTCGCTTTACAAGGCTAGACAGGAATTAGTTTTGTGCTGAGTAGTACCTTTAGTTTAATATCTTCATCTTAATTCTACTTGGCAAGCGAGAGAGAGGCTGGAGCCAGTGAGTGCCCACCACAGCTCTCTTATTTTATTCATTTTTTATTGAGATATAATTCACCTAACATAAACTTAACCACTTTAAAGTGAAGAGGTCAGGAGCATTCAAGATATTCACAGTGTATACAACCAGCATGTCTACCTACTTCCGAAACATTTTTATTACCCCCAAAAGAAACCCCGTACCATTACACAGTTGCTTCACGTTTCTCCCTACCCCCAGCCACTGGAAACCACCAATTTGCATTCTGTCTCTGGATTTTCCTATTCCGAGTATTTCCTAAAAATGGACTTGTAGAATATGTGTCCTTTTGAGATTGGCTTCTTTCCCGTAGCATGTTTTTGGGGTCCATCCATATTGTAGCGCACATGCGCACTGCATTTTTTTCTATGGCTGAATTATGTTCCATGCATAGGCACCGAAATTTATCTATTCATCCTCTGTTGATAAACGGTGGGCTGTTTCCACATGTTTGGACCACACTTTGTGAACAGTGTTGCTATGAGTGCAAAAAACAGATAAGTGCATTTATCTGTTTTTGATTCATTTGAATGTATACCTAGGAGTATACATTCAGGTATATTATTTGCACAAAATATTCCTTGCTTCCATCCAGCCACTGGGGTTCTCCCTCCTGGAAATATCACACACCTCACCTCTATGGGAGCAGGCTTGGCCATATGACTTGCTTTGTCCCACAAATGCAGTGAGAGCAGCAGTGACGAGTGCCCCTGTGCACAGAACCCTCATGAGCCATCTCAAGGCTCTGCCATGACTCCTTTTCCCTCACCCAGGGGTCCTGTGGGGCTGGCAACGGCCGCTCCTTCAGGCGGGGATAGTGGAGCCAGGCAGCGTGGGCAGAGCATCGGGTCTTATGAGCTCCCACCGAAAGGTACTAAATGGGCTCTGGGTGGAGGGGATAAAAAGATGGGGGATATCTTGCCTTCAGGGACCTTCCACGTCCATCCTCGAATCTGGCACACAGAGCCTCAGTGAGTGAAGGTGAGAGCGACTGACCCCATGACTGGAGGACTAAATGAGAAGGCAAAATCTGTCTGATGCCCAGTCTAAAGCGGATGAGATTTTGGAAGATGCTCTCTTTTCCACCACAAACACTGAAATAAATCCTCTGGAGCCGTGCTGAGTGTGGTCAGGGAGTAAGATGCCACAGCTCTGGTTGAAGTAAGGGGCCTGGAGTCTGCGAGGTTCCTGGATGGAGTTGGCTCAGCCAAGAGAATATTCCCATTTATCTCCTCCTGCCCCCCTGTATAGACTGCTGGGTACAGGGAAGTCCGTAGGCTGGTCCTTCTCAAATACATTGTCCAGGATGTGTTCTGGCCTTTTGATGTGGGAGCAGATAGAGCTTTTTGAAAACCCTAACTAGAAAAGGGGGGAAAAGTGAAGAAAGCAAGGTGAAATGTAATTTCCTTTTTAATATAGATGGTCATTTAATCTAATATTATAGGCAATGATTAGATCTTTAAAACCTATAAATTACATTTGACAACTCTGGTGTGCTCTGCTTCCCCTCTGGGCAATTACAGGAGACGGTGCCGGCCGGGCTGAGAGGAGCTCTCTGAATGCACTTTGTTTATTGGCTCTTAATGAGAAGCGATTAATCTAAATCACCATAGGGGTGGATCCTTTTGCCGAGCTCCGGGATCAGAAGTGGCAGTTGTACCTTTGACAAATGTGCCGCTCTGTCCTTAACAACAACAAAAAGTGTGTGAGGGTTTGGGGGGTGTTATTTTCTTCCTCTGAACGATGAGGGAGAGAGAGCCACACATACTCAGAGCAGCGCTGGGGCAACATAGAAATCTGCCGCCTGTGGGTTTGTCCGCGTCTCCCCTCTTCAGCCTTTCCTCTCCTGCCTCGTCCCACCCTCCAGGACTGAGGCCGTCGGACCCCTCGTTGTACTGTTACTAGAAGACCCTCTTTGCCGCTTATAACTGTCACTGTGGCTTTTTGTCCCCTGCCTGGACAGGGACTGCCTGGTGCTGGATGATGGATTATTACAGAGAGCATCTGCCTGGCAAAACTGCCACCCCTGTGTCCCCTCCCTCTTCTCTGCTTCTCATTGGGAAAGGCAGAAAGCAACACCATACAACCAGAACATCCTAAAACTCCCCCACACACATAACGAAAAAACGCACACACATAAGTCCTTTTCTTTGGGGATTATGGGGTCAAATTTACAGCCGAAGGGATGAAAACCAAAGGGAGAGGATGGTAGCTTGGCCAGGACAAGAGACCCCCGGTGACAAAGACCTCCTAGGGTCTCCTCCTGCTGTCTGATTCTTCTGCCTTTGTTTGCACTCACCCTGTCATTCACTTGCTGTACCCTCTCTCTCCTTCACTGTGTCACCAACCCAGAGCGCCGCAGGAAGAATAAGGCTTTCAATTTGGGAGGAAAATTCTGAGTTTGAGCCCCAGTTGTAACACCGTGGAACCAGTTGTGGCCTCCAGCAAGCCCCTCGGGCTGTGGAGTGGGCTGTGGTCAGCGGAGTAACAGCCTCCCAGAGCTGTCCTGATCCCCTAACCCTGTGACCATGTTCGATTACTTGGCAAGGGGCGATTGAAGGTTCAGATGGTATTATGGTTGTTCACCAGCTGACATTAAAATAAGGAGACTTGCCCTGACCGGCGCGGCTCAGCAGGTTGGGCATCGTCCCACAAACGGACAGGTCACCGGCTCAGTCCCCGGTTAGGGCACATGCCTGGGTTGTGTGTTCGGTCCCTGGTCAGGGTGCCTACGGGAGGCAACCAATCAGTGTGTCTCTTGCACATCGATGTTTTTCTCAGCCTCTTCCTCCCTTCCCCTCTCTCTAAAAATAAATAAAATCTTAAAAAATAAAAACAAACAAACAAACAAAAAAACCCCCACAAGGAGACCACTCTGAATAATGCAGGCAGGCTGCTGAATTACAAGAGTTCTTAGAACTGTCAAAGAGGGAAGAAGCAGAGTCGGAGGGAAGTGATGTGAGGAAGACTGGACAGGCCGCTGCTGGTGTTGAAGAGGGAAAGGGGCCAGGAACCAAGGAATGAAGTCAGCCTCTAGAAAAAGCAAGAAACGGGATTCTCACCTAGAGACTTCAGAAAAATAATGCAACCCCTCAGACACCTTGGTTTCAACCCAGCGAGAACCATTTTGGGCTTCTGACATCCAGAACTATACAATAATAAAATTATTGTATGTTGTTGTAAGCCATTGAACTTGTGTTAACTTGTTTCCAGCAACAGGAAACTAAGACAGTGTGGGAAATAACACCTGCCCCACCTTCCCCAAGGAGCAGAATGAGGATCAAGGATTTGACACTGTAAAATGCAATTTGACTCAGTGTCTTTGGTGTTGTTTAACTCTACCTGAAGGTGAAGGTGAACAGCGCAGGTGTCTTGAGCTGGGCCTAGAAAGCACAGGCCAAAGATCTGTACAAGATGCAAGGTCCTGCCCAACTCCTTGCATGGTCCTTCCCTTTTCATTTTTATTCTTTCTGGGAGCCGAATGGCTCTCCCTGGAGGACCTGGGCTCCTTTTTCCCTTTCTTGGGGCAGTTCCTGTGCTGGTGAAATGGCTGTAAGGCACCATCAGTTATCATAGTTTGGCTTTTCTGTGACCCATTAGTCCAAAGGGCTGTCGTCTCAGGAAGTGGTTATGCTCCATGTTGATCATGTCTAGCATTTAGCAGTATGTGAGTCCATCCCTCCCTCTCAGAAGTGTGGGCAGTGACTGGGGATGAGGAGATGAGTTTTACTGGACAAGGCGGTGTTCCCAGAATTCAGGGACATTGCTACCAAGGCCCATGAAGCTCTGGGCTGAATAGCCTCTTCCAACTAGACCACGACAAGGGTATTTACAATCTCATTTCCTCCCTTTATTGTTTGCCTCATGACAACCTAAAGCTTGTTTTGCCTCTCCTTACTAAAATAATCCTTCCCACATATCTAAGTTTAGGTCCCTGAAAATTGCCTAGGGTTGACATACAATGCAATGTACAGATGATTTATCATGGAATTGTACACTTGAAACCTATATAATCTTATTAACCATTGTCACCCCAATAAATTGAATTTGGAAAAAGAAAATTGCCTTGGTTGAAGGCTTCTCATATGAAGAATTTAAGATCCAGTGGGAAAATTGGATTAGTAGGTGAACTTTCGGAAGTCCTGTCCCCTTTTCTTAATGTTCACTAAATTAAACACTAAAGATAGCACACTAAATAAATACTGTATTAGTGACAAACTACAATTCTTAAATTAGTTGTAATGGGTACTGTGCAATTAATTTCTGTTTACCATTTCTTATGCACCAGAATCTTTTCAGGATCTTCCGCCCACACAGCTTCAACGAGATGCTTATAAATTAGGTTTATTGTGTGGTAGATAATATGCATACTGGTAAACATTTTTTCTTTATATTCTCATGTAGTCACTGCCTTCTGATAGTAGGATTACAAGCAGTGACTCCTAACTCTGTGGTTGCACTGGGGTCGCACTGGGGTCCCACTGTGGTTGCACTGGGGTCGCACTGGGGTCCCACAGGTGCACAGTAGCAACTTGGGTGCTTGAAAGAACAAACACCTTGGTTGATCTTGAGTCTACTTATTTGGTATTTCTCAAAATCTTTCCCAATATACCTGGTTATTACCTATGCTCATGACAACATTGTGCCAAATTCCATGGCTTCAACCAGCTTAACCTGTGTCTCAGCACCCTCCACCTGGTCCCCTTGAGTACCTGTCTATGGTCACATCCTTCTTTAGTGCTCCTCAGATGGAGAAAGACAAAACAAACACACCAAAGTCCCCAAGTCAAGCCACAACAATACATTAAAAATAATTCAACAAAATAATGATCATTACTTCCAACCCAATTCTGTAGGACTTTTAAAATTTTTTTTCCAATAGGGCTCTTAGTTTTTCTTCTCTTCTAGATTTAGACTTGCTTTGTAAAAATATTGGAAATAAACATCTTGCTGAAAAATAATATGACCATCAATTTACTGAATTCATCTGTATTAGACTTTCATAACAGATAACTGGAAGTGGCAGAGGGGCTATTGTCTGAACTGATAATTACCACCCGTGGGGCAGGTAATGTCTGGGCTACTAATGGGCAGTACTTCAAATAAAGGTTCTGCGCACTGCTCTTACTGGGATGGAACCAGTTTCTTTGGCTAGGGTACTGGTAGCTACAAAGGTGATGCACTGCACATTTGGACACGCAAACCTAGAAACCCCTGAGTGACCTTCACTCAGCCAGGTATCCCGTGTTTATTGAGCAGGTGCTTCACTGAGCCCAGCAAAGAAGATCGGGGGATGTGATATCACCGAAGCTCTTTGCCTTTAAAGAGCTAAATGTCTAGGTGGCAGAGTGAGATGAAGACAAGTGAAACAAACTATAACTAATACTTATCAATTTTCAAATATTTTAAACATTTCAGAATCATATCTTAAATCATATTAAATTTGTGATAACAAATTTGCTAATAAAAGGCAAAGATTGTTCTGCAGCATTGGGGAGGCTTTGTGGAAGGAAGAGGATTTATTTTTATTTTATTTTAAAAACTTATTTAATTTCAGAGAGACAGGAAGTGGGGATGGGGGAGAGACAGAGACAGAGACAAAGACATCAGTTGGCTGCCTCCCAGCCAGGGACCAAACCTGAAACCTAGGCATGGGTCCTGACTGGGAATAGAACCAATGACCTTTGATGAATGGAATGATGACCCAACCAAATGAGCCATGCAGCCAGGGCAAAAAGGGAGAAAATTTTAATGGGCCTCGGAGAAAGGTATGGGTAGGGAGCATGCTGGACTTTCCGGATGGGGCAGGGACATTAGCAAAAATAAGAACATTAAGAAAAGGCAGATACCTGCACTAATACCATATGATCTGACCTGTAACAGGAACATAATGAACAAAACAGACAAACAAGCAAAACAGGACCGGAGACATGGAAACAAAGAACAAACAGACAGGGACCAGAGGGGAAGGCAGGGGGGATAAGGAGGAAAGAGAGGGAAAGGCCCAGTTAAAGAACAAGTGTAAATGACCCATGGACATGGACAATAGAGTTGGTAATGGCTGTGGTGGGGAGGGCGGGGCCGGGGAGAGCAAGAGAGGAAAATTAAGACCACTGTAATAGAACAACAATAAAAAAACAATAAAATACACAAAAAAAGAATGTTAGCATAGGTATAGTGATTTGAAAAAAACTTTGAAGGGAATGCCTGTTGACAGTGGAAGGTTGTGTTTTAGAGGTCAAGCCTCAGAACAACATGGGGCCCCCGACTGAGGTGCCAGGCTTGGTTTCTGTGCCATGTAGAGGGTACTGGAGTTTTTTGGTGGAGGGGAAATGCCATGATCAGAGCTGGGCTGGAGGAACTGCATCATGCGCTGGGAGAGGGGCCCTGTGGTTTGGAGCACCAGGGCAGAGGGGTGCCAGTGAGGTCTCCTCCACGGGGGACGTCGCTAGTGCTGCTTTCTGAGCTGAGAAAGGCTCTTGCCGGCGGCTGCCTGCGCCCCACGCC
Source organism: Mormoops blainvillei (assembly GCA_004026545.1). Lineage (NCBI taxonomy): Eukaryota > Metazoa > Chordata > Mammalia > Chiroptera > Mormoopidae > Mormoops > Mormoops blainvillei. Next base: position 212,617 of record PVJD01000823.1, read on the forward strand.
TCTCATTCATTTCTCTCCTCACCACGCACACAGGTATTTATCCAGCTTTTCATTTTTTCCAAGGGCAGGCAACAGGTTAACATAATCTTTTTGAGATCCTTGAAACAGTTAATGGGACAGTGTGTCTGTATGTGTGTAGAGAAAGAGAGAGAAAATAATATTATAAAGGAAATACCTGCTCATGACAGATTTGCAGAATGTTTGGAAAATAATAGAAAAATGTAAAGATGAAAAGAAAATTTCTCATGATCTTGCCACGCAGTAACAACTTCTGTTAGCATGGAATGGGTTTATTCCTGCATATATTCAGACATAAAATATAAACAATTTTTAACAAAATTGAGATTATGCTTCCTGTGTTTTAGCCTGCTTTTTATGCACAGTTTAAAGGAATGATTATTTTTCATGTGTCATAAAGCTATTTGAATTCATACTTGATGGATACATAATATTCCAATGAATGGAGTTAGCCTACTTTATTTGATCATTCTATCAGATATTTGGGTTGTTTCCATTTTTTTATTATTATAAATAACACTGAGATGAACATACAGGTGGATAAACTTTTTATCGGGCCCCTGATGGTTTCTTTGGACAGGTTCCTAGAAGAGAAATTACAGGGTCAAAAGTATTATAAATATTTATAAGATTCTTGTTCCATATTGTCACATTGCTTTCCAGAGCAGTGACACCGGTTTATACTTTCCTTGATACTGTCTGCACCCTTCCCCCCACTGCCTTTGCATCGATTGCCCATATCCTCCACGTTGCTAAATTCAATGGCCAGTTCTCAGTACTCATCTCCCTTACCTGTCAGTTGCATTTGACACATTGGACACTCTCCTCCCTGATACACTTTCTTTCCTTGATTTTGAGGTTTTGAGGACACTGCAGTTTCTGAGTTGCCCTCCTTAAGGTTCATCTTTTGAGCGTTAAACAGTGTGCTAGAGCTCAGTTCTCCAGACTTTTTTCTATGTGCATTTGCTGTCTTGGTGATTTCCAGATTCACATCTCTGAGAGCTATTGAAGCGCTCACGTCTTCTGAGTTTTTATCTGCATGTGAGTCTCCCCAAAATAAGCTTAGTGTATCTATTGTCCATCTACCTAACATTCCCTTTTGGATGTCTGTTCGGCAACTGCCCATTTAAAAACCAGGCTCCTAATTTTTAAAGCCCATCCTGTGCCTGCCAAGGGCTTTCCTTTCTTCTAAATGCTAATTCTATTTTTCCAGTTGTTCAGGCAAAAAACTGATTAGACGATTTGAGTTATTTCTAATTTTTAATTATGATAAGCAACACTGAGATGAACGTATAGGCATAAAACTTTTTAATGGGTCTCCTCACTTTCTCCGACACCCTACATCTAATCTACAAGTGAACTCTTTAGACTTTTTGCTCTAAAACACACCCAGAAACAGACCCATTTTAGTATCTTGGCACTTCAGTGTAGCTCAGGCCCTTGGCCGCTCCCGTCTGGATCATCACAGTGGCCTCCAACTGGTCTCTTTGATTATGTCCCTCTATTCCCCACCTCCCACAATGCTCTGTTCAACCAGAGAAGCAGCCAGAATGAAAGGATCAAATACAACATGTCGAAATTTCTGGGATGCAGCGAAAACAGTAGTAAGAGGAAGTTTGTGTCATTACAGGCCTAGCTCAAGAAATAAGAGGGCTCCCAAATAGAGATCCTCATATTACATCTTAAGAACTAGAAAAAGAAGACCAAAAGCATCCCAAAGTCAGCAGAAGAAAGGAAATAATACACATTAGAGCAGAATTGAATGAAATAGACTATGTAGACCAAAAAGACTCTAAAATTGCAAGCCATAGCCTATCGATGACTTGCTCAAAGCCAAAGGCTGTCCACGTCACCTAGGGTAAAGCCTGGGAGCTCACATCACCTGCTGACCCATCTGCAACACTCAGGCTCCTTCGCCCTGTTCTAGCTCACCGGATTCCTACACCTTTTTAAAAAATATTGCCTTCTCCGTGAGGCCTTTCCCGAACTACAGAGCTCTGTTCGTCTTGCCAAACTAAAAGTCTATACCCATTAAACAACAGCTCCTCGTTCCCCTACCCACGGGCAGCCATCACTCTACTTTCGGCCCCTATGACTTTGACTCTTCTAGTTATCACATTTAAGTGGGATCATGTTGTATTTTCGTATGTGTACACCACCTTTGTTTATCTATTCCTCCATCAGCAGAGGCTTTGGTTGCGTCCACCTTTTGGCTGCTGCGAATAGCATTGTCAGGAGCATGGATTTACAGGGCCTCCTTGAGGCCCTGCTGGATCCTGTGCAATTTCATGTTTAATTTTTTGAGGAACCGCACACTGTTTTCCACAGCAGCTGCACCGTTTGACAGTCCCACCAACAAGGTGCAAGGCTTCCAGTTTCTCAAAACCCTCTCCGACGCTTTTTATGTTCTCTTTTTTCACATCCCATTGGCTATGAGGTGATATCTCATTTACGGTTTTGATTTGCATTTTCCTAGTGATGAGTGATGGTAAGCATATTTTATACGCCTTTTGATCATTTATATATAGTTTTTAAAAAAATATACATTCAAGTCCTTTTCTCCTTTTTATATACTTTTTTCTTGTTGTTTAGTTGTTTTTGTGCTAATTTTTTTCCGATTGGCCTCATGATTGCTGCCTTATTGGTGATGCTTATGTTAAATTCTGAAGGATGAGTAGATATAATAGGTTGGGGTGGAAAGGTGGGGAGTTTAATCTTGGCAAAGAAAATGGCAAGTATAAATGGTAGTAGGTAAAAGAGACATGCATATTAATATAAATAAACATCAATGCCCTATTTGTAAAATGAATGTATAATTTACATGTTTTCCCCATAATAGTATGTGTGTGTGTGCGTAATGACAAGGTTTCTCAACAGCAGCATTGCTGACATTTTGCGTTGGCTAATTCTTTGTCAGTGGTGCTGTCCTGTGCACTGTAATGTGTTTAGCAGCATCCCTGGCCTCTACCCAATAGATGACAAAAGCTACTCCGTCTTCTCCCAGTTGCGACAATTAAAATGTCTCCATATATTGCTAAATGTTCCCTGGGGACAACCCCTCCTGTCACCCCAGTTGAAAATCACTGCTGTAAGAGGAGATAGCAGATAGATAAATAGATAGGTAGGTGGGGGGCTGTTTGGTGGATGCTGCTATATTGTAACGTTGTGATTGAAAGCCTTATCTAAAACAGGCTCTATTTGTATGTAAGTCAATATTCAACAACATATCAATTATGTTAGTAGGTTTCGGGGTCAGTCCAAAGAACATCACTCTTATATTGTTTGTAAGCTTGTATTGATATTATTGTTAGTTGTTATTGAGTACAGGCTGTGCTAAGGGTCTCCCATTAAGACTCAGTTATATGGTAAATTATAGTATTTCTCCTTTTCTGTTCAGAGGAAGTGTTCTTACTACTATTCTGAGACTGTTTTCAAAGCATTGGACTAAAATAATTTGGTTGCTTTGCATTTCTGGTATCTCTGGCAGAGTGAGAGACTGAGAAAACTTTAGTCACCCCCATTTTATAAGCTGTATACAGGAGAGAGAGAGAGGGTGAGAATTGAATCAAGTGACATATTCATCAATGATATTGTATGATTAACCAGCAGCAGGAAAGGGTGTATTCTAGAAAAATTTCTGGGGAAGACTTTGATATCTCTAGTACTAATTCTGGCTGCTTTAGATACAAATAAACTTACGGGTGTTGAAATTGTAAGTTGACTAAAGACATCCCCCTGCCTGATTCTCCTTGTGTGTCCTTGGCAATTTGCAATAGACCATTAAAATTAGGGCCACTATTATTCAGCTTTCCCTGGAATTCTCTGCTAAAAGCATTGCAAAATTTAAAAAAATGGCATTGTGCCATCCGTATGTTGGTAAACTCTAAAACTTGTTTCTCTCTAATGTGAGTTACAGACAATTCATGTATAGTGAATGGCCAAATACACAGAGACTGGTTGCTTGAGGGTCTTACTCCTAAGGCAGTGGTGTGTTTAGTTGCTTCACGGATTGGAGCCACCCATTGAAGAGATGGGAGTGGTCATTCAAAGTGGTAATTGTATAATATATAACAAATCGGCACAATTACCTACCGATTGGTGTTCATTTTGGCCGTGTTGATATTTGCTAATAGAGTGTATTTTTCTTAAATTATTATTGGGGATGTAAAATGTATGAAAAATAAATGTAAAATGTATTTTTTTCCTCCACCATGCTTCCATTTTTAAAAATTGTGTTAAAAAATCAAATAATGTGAAATCTAACCTCTTATCAAGCTCTTCCAATTGTAAGTACAGTATTGTTAACAGTAAGAACAATATTATACAGCAGATCTCTAGAATTTTATCACCTTGCATGACTGAAGCTTTATACTGTTAAATAACAAAAATTCAACTGAATAAATTTTAAATATACAATGGGCTTTATTAGATGATTCATGAATTGGGTAGCATCCTATCCAGCAAGTAGAGAGGTTTTTAAGGGTAGAGAGGGGTGAACAAAGGAAGTTATGAGGAATGAAAGCATTTTTTTTTCTGGCAAAGTTATCCTTCTAAGGGGAATGAATGGAAAGAGTCTGTCAGGGGAATGCCTCCTAGTGCTGAGCAGGAAATTCCAGGTCGGTGGGTTAGAGGTAACATTCCTGGGGAAGGGTGAAGCTGTAATTAGGGTAGGTATTAAGTCTTGGTTTGCTGACAGAGGGCCTTAACATAAGTGACTCCATTTTGGGCCAATTGTCCCTTTTTTAATAACGCCATTGAAAAGCAATTTCCCTTTTCCCTTGCCACTCACCTCTTTTGCTTTTACCCCCCAAAACTCAGGAATGATGGGAGCCAAGAGGGAGGCAAGTAATCTCCAAATCACTTATATTTGTCTCCAACCTGCTGGGCATTGCTTCTCACTGTAGTTATGCTCTTATCCTGCGTGATTTAAAGATAAAGTTTAATGTTTATTTAGCAGTTATGGGCCTGTGCTAAGCTCTTTTAATCATTATCTCATTTAATTATCTCAGCAGCATTGTGAGTTCAGTACAATTATTATCTGCTTTTTTAATAGATGAGATAATAGATTAGGAAAATTGAATAATGTCCTCAACACTTACACATAAAATAGCAGACTGAGGACTTGAACTCAAGGCCCCGTCCCCAGAGTCTATGTACCGCTAATAACTCTGCCGAACCAGATTTGAAATACTGCTCTTCCAGGACACCCATATGGCCACCACAGGCTACGTCAGGAAAAGCTGGATAAAGAATCAAAGCAAAATGAGGCGGAAGAAAAACAAACCAAAGCAAAAATCTCCAATGGGAACTCTTTCCTGTTCATATTGTCAAAATCATGTAAATGCAGAACTCACAGGCACGGCCATAGGTTTTGTATCTATATACCTGTAATTAAAAATGGAAAGGCAAGGGTTGTACATTTCTTGGTTTCTGCAGAAACCAGTGATCGTAACGTTAACATGAGCCACATGACTTCTTCATGAATTCAGTCCACAGATATTTAATTTGGGCACATTTTAAAAATTCAATCTTAAATATTTCAAGGAAAGGTCGGCACTTGGCATGTGGCACTGTCCTCACCACTCCATGTCCGGCTGTACCGGCCCCACCCGCTGTGTACCTGCTTTCCGCTCTTACGCATTTGCGTTTGAAATCCCTGCTAACAGCAGAAATGTGGGTGGGGGGATTTTCTTTATGTCTGTAGCATTTTAATATACAATATACGTATTTTATCTTGAGACAACTTCTGATGAGGCATTTTCTCCCTTATATTTATGTTAATATTATGGTCTCTTCTTTTTCCTTCTTTCTTTTTTGAACACTAACATTATTTTATTTTATTTTTTTTGGTTGGGGTGGATTCCTGTTTATTTAATTTTTATCTCTTCTTGGCCAGGGTAGGTATTTGTCAGAGAAGGAAAGAGGATTTTTTGTTTTTGGTGGATTTCTTAGAGGTGCTTAAAAAAAAAAAAGGATGAAGACCTGCTTCTCTGACTTCTACTTGTCCCTTGGTAAAAATATGCTTTCAAGGTCCAGTAAAGTGTTAGTGTGTAGACGGGGAGGTGGTAGCGTTTGAATTGAACAGAAGAGGTCAAAGTCAAGTTGCTTTTCTCCTCTGGTCCTCAGTTTCCTTATCTGTAAATGCAAGTAACGGTAATTCACATAATTCACACTCAGTTCTAATAAAATATCCAGTAAAGTGCTCAACAATTTAGAAAGCTTCTACATGTAGATTGCTATTCTCCTTCCATTAATTCTTTTCAGAAATGAGGATTGAATACAGACACTGCCGGTAATATCAAAGTATATACAAAGATTTCTGATGAGAATGTCAGGGAAAGGTTGCAATAAAAATGTACTCTTGCCAACAAAAACTCCCTAAAACCACCATACAATGTCAATATGCCTTATATCTAAATTCATTTCTGTGTGCACGCTTGCACATATCTGCTGCATCTGTGTCCATGTAAGCACACGTGTGCCCACATGGATGTGGCATTTGTATGCAGATTGCAGTGTTTGTGCATGCAGGTGTGGCTGTGTGTGTGCAGAAAGAAACAGGGCTGGAGGAAGAAGATACATTACACTAGCACTTGATGGTAACCCTTATTTAGTGTACCGTAACTCACGGCATATAAAATAAAGTTTGTTTATGACATCGGTCTTATCTCCTAATTAAAATCATAGGCATGCAGCTTCTTTATACCTGCATAAAATAAGCAGTTTAATTTCTCTGCACCAGGGGAAAAATTATTTCATTGCCTTGTTATGTAGCCTATCAGTACATGGTGTGAAGTAAGCAAGTGCGGTTATGAAAGGCTCATTCTTGCCCAGTGTATTCGCTCTCGCACGCTCTGCAAGAGCATGAGTGCATCCTCTGAGGTTTCCTCAAGGGCGGCCAGGGTGTTTTTCCCAGCTATACTCACCCTGTCACCATGCCAAAAAAGGAGAAATTTATTCTCTTTCTGCATAACCCATCTGAGCACTTTCCCCTAGAGGAGCGATCTTCAGCTGGCATGTCACGGCACACCGGTGTGCTGCAGGAGTTTTTAAAACAAGCAACACCTGACTATTTAGTCAGGGACACTGACCTCTTTTCCCTTAGATTGTTAAATAAAAAAATGACAACAGCTAACACAACAATAACTTTCCAGTATGAATGGATCAAAATTATACCTATTTTTTGTTAGATTGGCAAAAAATATTTAGCTTTTGATGTGCTGCAGAATTTTAGTAATTAGTTTATATGTGCCATGAGATGAAAAAGGTTGAAAATCACTGCCCTAGATTATTTACACATGCATGGAAAAGCTATAGAATACATCCTTTTCGTAAAAATTTGCTGATAACTAGGAATAACTTAATTCAATAAAGCCAAAGCAAGTGCTTGAGAAAGAGAATGTAAACTGGTCTTAGAAGCTGTAAAGGAATAAGCAAAAAAAGTAATGAATATTAGCAGTTAAAAGGATTGAGTTTCTTTTAAAGCTTACTTTATAATACTAATATATGCTATGCTAACATTTTAACAATCCTGCTATTTAGACTTTTATTTTATAAGGTATAAAAACGTTGTTTGCTTCACTATAGACTTTGGGCACTGTGATTCAGACCGTGTATAGAAGTAGCCCCAACAACAGGTAGCAGTTTAGCCAAAGATAGAAAAGCTGCAAGGAGAAATAAGCTCATTTGCTTATTTGGTCACTCAGTAAACATTAGGAACTCAAAGGAGTTGGGTTGAGCTGGATAAAAATGGCTGAAAGTGCGGTGTGGCAATGAAGCTGGAGACATAAGCAGGGAGCAGATTATACCAGGCTGTTTTAAGGATTTTAGAATATAGGAGGGTAAATGATAAGCCATCGAATGGTTTGAAGTAGGGGAGGGTCAGAATCAGATTTGTATTATGGAAAGATTGTTCGGGCCACAGGGTACAGAGTGAATTGCAGGAAACAAGGCAGAAGCAGTGAGACTGGCTAGTGATGCTTTATTGCAAGCTAGTACAGAGATGATCGCAATTTGGACTAAGGTGGTAACGGTGGGCAGGGAGAGAATGGACCTGATTTCAGAGTGTTTAGTAGGTGAGATACACAGAACTTAGAGATGAATTTTTGGATGTGAGTCGGGAAGCAGAGTTAAGAATGAATCTTGGGCTTTCGGCTTCACACGAATGGTTGGTGGAAACGCTCCCTAAGCCAGGCAGGACACACTGGAGGAATAATAGGGCTGGGATGAGGTACATTTTGGGGCATGTTGAGTTTGAGGTGTTTGGGTAACATCCAAATAGAAGAATCTACCAAGAAGCTCTTTTCAAGTCTGAAAACTGAGAGAAGACCTTAATTTGAGATTTAGTTCATGAACTGTCCCCAAAAAGATGGAAATTGAGGAAAAGAAAAATAAAAGTGGAAGAAGTCACCGAGGAAGAGTTTGTTGAGTGAAAAGAGAATAAGATCAAAGCTGAGGGTTGAGGAATGGTCCTATTATAAGAATAACAGAAAGCTGAATATTCAAAAGAATTGAAAAGAGAGACCAGACAAATATGTTGTTACACAAGTACCTGGCAGAGAACGCTTCAAGAAGGATGGGATTATCAGAAGTATCAAAGACTCCCAGGAGTTTAACTAAAGGAAAGGCCTGAGTGCCTAAGTGTCTACTGGATTTAAATACCGAAAAGGCAAAGACACTTTTAGTAGGACCAGAGTCATTGAATTACTACAAGTAGGAACCAAATTGCACCTACTGGACAGGGCTTTTCCATAAGCAGCAAAAGGTAAATAGCAACTGTATCTATCACTTGTCAAGAATATCCATTACACCAGGCAGTCAGAGCCAGTTTGGGTGTCATCAGACTCAATTATTGTTGTGGAAACCAAGGCCCATAGAGGTTTAAGTTACTTTCCATGGCGATACAATATGCAAAGAGAAGTGTTGAGATTTGAGCATGTTTCTTCTGACGTCAAAGTGTTTATATTGCACCATTCTGTCTATCTGGCTTGGGGATGACAAACTTTCTTGAGCAGCAGAATTTGCCTCAAGGTCCTCTGGGGACATGTGCTTTGGAAAATATTGAGAACAAAGGGATCATGAAGTCACTTAAATCAATCGAATCACTAAAACAATTCAGACAAACCAAAAACAAACATGAGATTATAGGGGGATCCTTTTCATGAGTAAAAAGCAACCGTTCGATGTAGAGTGACATGGAAAATTGAGCAGGGAAGGAGGGGGAGAGAGGTGTGATGACCTCAGTGTCAGGGGACAGAGGACCATGAGCATATGCTCCTAACACTTAAAAGAGAGACACCCCAAAATGAAGCCTCATTTGTACGCAAACCTAACCTTGCACAATATTTCAGCTCAATTCCGTAATGAAGGACTAAACTGGGAAAAAGTACCAATATTTTGTATAGATCTCAGATGCACCTTTCTGTGTAGTGATATACAAGTACAGATGACTTAATATTTATGCTTTAATTTCTTGTACTTATTCTCTCCTACCAACTCTATGTTTTCTCCTCTCCTTTTTTTTTTTTCAGATCATGCTTCTTAGTGACCCGGAAATGGAGAGCAGCATATTGATCAGCTCAGACGAAGGAGCAACCTATCAGAAATACCGGCTCACCTTCTATATCCAGAGCCTGCTCTTTCATCCCAAGCAGGAGGACTGGGTGCTGGCCTACAGTCTGGACCAAAAGGTGAACAAATGCTGTTTTCATTCACATCTTGTCACCTGGGTACCACTTGGTGAAAAGCCCTTGTTTCTTCCATCCAAATCTTGGAGGGGATTCAGTGGCGTTTCATTATTCCAAACAAGTTGATTTTGTCTTTAGCAAGTAACTTTCCTGTCTACTTTTTAGTACCAAAATACATAGATGGTATCTTTCATTTATTGGCTATGATTTTAATTTTTTCATAGGTTCAAGATGGTTTTCTCTATAACTTTACTCATTTGGCCTTTAAAACGACCCTGTGAAGTAAATAGGAAATGTGTATTCATAATAATTTTATAGTGACTGTAACAAACAGAGATGTTCAAATGCACCCAGCTAGTAGCTGGAGGAGCCAGGATTTGCAAGTTTAGGGTGTATTATATCACATCATGCTGCCTTGATTTGATAAAATGTGAATATACCATTGTTCTGAAGAAAGCAAACTTGCCTGTTTTGTTATTTTCTATAAGTACATTCCAGATAGAGTGGGCCAATGAGTCCTCCTCTTTGAGTTCCGCTGCCATATTTTCTGGTCCTGTACTTGACCTTGTCTCCTACCGTCTCAGAAGCCTCTTGATTCAACATATTCCCAAAATGAACTTCTGATTTTATGCCAACATAGCTGATTCTTTTCCAGTGTTTCCTAATTGTATCCATTTAGTTGCAAAAGTCAGAAATTTAGGAGGCACGCTTAATACTTCCTTGTAGTCCTAACCCAGGATGTCTGACTAACTATCAAGTCTTATTTCTAATTATCTCTTGATTCCACGCACTTCTTTCTGTTACTGCCACCATTCAAACATAGGCTACTGCTGTCATGTGAATTATTGCCACAGCCTCTTCCAGCGTGTTCATACTATTACCCAAACAATATATTTCCCAAATTTAAATCTTATGATTTCTTGCCTTCGTTAAAACTTCTTCACCGTTTTCTTATTGCTCACAGAAGAAAGACCACAGTCCTCAGTAGAATCTGTCAGCACCTACTTGGTCTGCTTCCTCCTTCTCCCTCTTGACTCACTGTTATCACTTCCCCTTGAAAGGTTTCCTTTAGCCCCTCTCCCTGGCTGTCTTCCTTGCTCTATTTCTTGGGCCTGGAATCTTCTTCCCTAAGGGAAGCCTCATCACTGCCAGATCTCAGATCTAGTACCACTTCCTTAGGATGTCTTCCCTAAACCTCTGACAAAGTTATTTTCTCCTTGATGTTCTTTCTCATAGCACGGTGAGAAAGAACACGGATACCCCTTCAGAGTACTGGCATGGTTGATATTTTACATTGATTTATATCATTTTTGGATTATCTGAATTCCTCACTAGATCAAAAACTCCGGGAATGCAGGGCCATCTCTGTTTTTACTTACTGTTGTAGCATCAGACCTTAGCACAGTGCCCGGTACTTAGTAAGTGCTCAGTAAGTATTTGATAAGCGGCCAAATTAGTAGAAGAATGCAGAAATGCTATAGTAACAAACCTCTGTGGTTGATCAGCCTATACCTAAGGAAATGGACTTTAGATGGTCTGTCTTCATATTCCCTGCCATCGCCAGAACCTTAGTACAGTGCTTGATTTCAGATTATAATATAATAATGTTGTGGGATCAATCAATAAAAGGAAATGGAAAATTCCAAACACTGTCTTGAATAGAGAGAGACCCGCAGAATAACCTTGGCTGAAATAGCTTCTTCTCTTTATTCTCTCATAAAGCCTGAAACAGTTGCTTCTCAGTGTATATTTGCACATAAGATTGTAAATGTGAGGGAGTATGTGTGTGCATGTATGTGCCCATGTGATGTCAGCACCTTTAAACAATAATTTCAACATAACCTTTATATCTCTCATTAACGGAGCCTCGAGGTGGGTGTCAGGTGCTTAATGCAATCCCCTAAGGCCAACCACATGACATTTGCAGAGCAAAAGCCATTGCAAATACATTTCTTTCATGGCATCAAGCGGATGCTGTATAAAAGGCTTAGCCGAGTGTCAGATAGTCTGTGAGTTTTGATGGTCAGTATATTCAGGAATTTTGAAGCTATGTTGAAAAAAAAAAATTACTTGGATTGTTAAATGGCTGGATGGTAATTTAGAAGCTCAGAACTCCTAAATCATGTTTTCATTTGTACAAAGACAAGCTATCAATAGATTAGAAGCAACAGACATCTCCTGGCAGGTTGATGAACCGAATGCGATGTGCCTTGTGTGTATCTAGAAGCAGCGTCCTTTATCTCCATCACCGCAGCACTGAGAGTGTTTGTGGCATTGCTCGAGAAGTACCTACCCTCGTAACTAAAATGCATTCAAAATATTTCCAGACTTGGTGGGTGCTTTTTTACTTAGTAAAAATATTTGGAAATGTGACAGCGGTATTGATGGATTTTCCTAAACACACTGTGCACTTCTGGACAGATTATTCCTCAGGCACTGTTTCTTGTTGTCATCTTTTGCGTAAAGTGGCTGACTATTCTTCAGGCCCATAAAGTTTCTAACTGGTGTCCTGTCATTCTTTTAAATAAATGGTGTGAGGAGGCAGATGATGCCCCTGGCAACATTTGCAGAGATGCCATAAAACACCTAGACCCAGTCATCCACGTTGCAGAAGTTTTTCTTTATTTTGGGGTAATTTATCGGTTTAGAGTCGAGGAGAATGATGCTATACAGCAGCAAATGAAGATGTAAGGGTAGTTGAGCTTGATATACAATTGTCTTATTTCAGACTGAAACCTTCTCTGATGTGCTTGCATTGAGGCAGCTGGTTTCTTCAGAGAAAATGAAAAGTGCTAGTGTTAAGGTAACTGCAGCATCAAAGAGAGATGCTTGTGGTGAGGAGTGAATCAATGTTTTCATTATTGTGCCTTTGATGAAATGCACTAGTGATTTCTTCAGAGTCGGTAAGGCTGCCTCGTTCTGTTGTATGTATTACAAAAGGCCTAATTGAATGATATTTTAAAGGTACCATATTCAATTGCTTTACCTTCCAAATTGCTACCCCAAAGCAGCAGGAGACCTTCCAGGAGATTTCACTTGGTAAAAACACTGCTAGAGAACTCAGGTTGTACTTTCTGGATAGAACAAAACTGTACCTAAAAATTGAGAGATACGCATAGTGCTGTGTTAGCTGAGGTGTCTCGTGGCGACTTTCGAGTCAACTGGGAAACATGGCTACTTTGCACTGGTCAAGGCCAGGTTGTGGGTTAAGGTCATCCGAGCCTTCCAAAATCCAAAGCTGTGAAGCGGTGAGGAGGTAGGGGGCAAATGCACCTTGCACTTGACCCTGTCGGGGCACCGTACATCTTCAGTTCTGAATATGTCCCAATATAGCAAAGTCCTTTCTGTTTCCTGCTCAGCTTGACTTGGGCTTTTGACCAAGTCCTTTCATTCTGACCATCCTATGAGAGTCCCAATTCCTGCCAATGTCTGTGCCAGCTCCTTCATTTCAATATAAAAGGACTCAGTACTTGTAAAGACAAGAGATTCTTTCTTGGGTAAGAATCATTGGATCTTCGGAGATACTTTATAAGAATTTTTGTGATTAAAAATCAACCAGCAAAAGTAATAGGTTATGGTTGACCAAATTGGAAATTAAAAAAAAGAACAAACAAACCCCCTCTGCTCCCCTCCTCTGCCCTACCCTCCCTTCCTCACCAAACATCTTTTGAGGGCTGAATGTTTACCAGTCATTTAAGAGGCAGGATTCTTTTTTGTTTTCATCAGGCTGTTTCCTCACTGATGACTGAAACAGCTTACCTTGTGATGTTTTGGATTTGCTGGAGGGCTCCATAATCTTACTAAAACTGAGGAATCTTTGAAAGGTTTTGAGATAGGTTTTGAGGACATTGAAATCCTCTAAATAGATAGGTTGTTGTTCTCATCATGGAAAGCTGGATGTTTAAACATCCCTCATTTTGACAGGAGACTCAGTGGAGTTTTTTTTTTTTTTTTAATAGGCATGTGCTCGTGTATTCACAGATACATACATCGTAGCACAGAGGGGTTCTCCACCGGAGATGGAGGACTGAACATGGCTATTTTTCTGTGTGAGAGGTGGGATTGCAAAGCTCTTTATTATCATTCCTCATCTTGGCAAAATGAAACTTTAACAAATACAGCTGGTTTTGGAGGTCAGAGATGAGGAATTCAGCGGGATTCCAGATGCTGTTGTTTTTCGGACGCTTCTGGGGTAGCCTGTTCTGGAGTTGCCATATTTTCTATGTAAACATCGCACTCTGAAGCATGAGTACCTTAATGACAGGTTTTGCTGTTACAGTAGTTGGAGAGGTGGGTGTGTCGCTATGGTTTTGTTTTGTTTTGCCTCGTTTTGTTTTTTGATCATCTTTTACCAGCCAGGTTCAATAGCAGCTGACAGATTGACAAAGCCGATGCAATTTTAGGCATGGTCCCTGGCAAAGCAGGGGCTACTGTGGAGGAGATGGCGATGGCAGCATGTGGGCTTTGCTGGTTGGGTGGGGTCGGGACTGCCACAGCGCACACGCACAGGGCACTGGCGAATTAAAGTGAACCTGGAGTGGGGAGGGCCTGAAAATTTAAAAGGGCGTTTAAACCTGTGCTTCTGAAATGCTGGATAAAAATGAAGCTGTTCCTTTCACTTAAATTCTCGTATAAACCCTCAGATTAGAAATGTAATTGTATTCAGAGCCTCTAGGATTAGTAGGTGATGATAATTTTCCTCAGTAGCTGTTGGCAGAAACAGGTGTCCTGTCTCCCCACCTGCTGGGGATTAACTAGGGATGACCATGGTTTTGAAGCTTATCCCTCATGGAATAAGTGTAGGACTGAAGGGCACTTTTTGTATTTAAAGAAAAACAGTGCATTTTCTTTCAGTCCTCTCCTGTGCCTGTAAAACCATTTGCGTATTGTTTCAGAGGAAAAAAAAAATCAATAGCCCCACTCACCTATGACAAGCTGACTGCTTTTACAATGCCTCGTCAATACAGTGGGGATGCGCTATCTCTATCACCATAGAAATGCCAGTTCCATGAGGCCACTTTCCTTTAGGTGAAAATAAAAATAGTGGACCAACAGTGGTCCTATTTTTTTATTAAGAAGGTGGAGCAAACACTGCGTTATTCACATATTACCATTAATCTATTCGAGCTGAGTTCTGAATAAAATAACTGGTTTAACATATCATATCCTGTTAACTGGCATTGAATGAGGGTGGTACCCTCGGGACCCCCACCCACAGCGGCAGTGCTCACCAGAACACTGGCTCAGAGGAACAGCCTTCAGCAAAATTGTGGATCTGGTGGCCTTGGTCACAGGGAAAAGCAAGCCTGCTTTTTCCCCATCATGTCTCAGATTTTCTGTTCTCTGCCTCTACCTTCTATGTGTCCATCGTGCTAGCCTGACCCATTTCTTTTAGGGAAAAGTGCATTTGCTAAAATAATGGAAGATACTACACACACACACACGCGCGCGCGCGCACACACACACGTATTGAGAAGGGTACTGAGGTATTTTTCCAATAACATCTTTCTCGAAGCAGTTAATGTTCTAATGGTAGAAATTCAGCCATGGCAGTACTTTGGCAAAGGAGATGACTACAGCTACTGGTGCTGGGCAAGGAGGTGGAACAATGAAGCCTCACAGCTACTTCCTGTGTCCTTCCAAGCCCGCTTCCTGTATGGGGTGACCTTGTCTTCACACATGGACTCAGGAATTTTTCTGCTTGGTCTTTCCTTTGCAAGCCTTTCTGGTTCTTGATCTTGTCCATCTGACCTGAACACACCTCCTCTCCTCCCTGCAGTGTCTGTCTCCATCGTGACCACTCACCCTGGTATGATAGCCAGGTGCTTTTAAATTCAGGGTCTGCCTTTAAACTTTTTAAATTAGAGTGTAATATATTTATATACCAAAGTGCACATTTTATGAGCTCAATGTATTTTCATAAACTGAATACAACCTATGGAACCAGCACCCTAATCAAGAAACACAGCATGACTGGCATCCCAGAATACTTGGTGCATTTTTCTAGCAATTATCTTCCACACCCAGTGGGGGCGCTATTAGTCAGGGTCATTATTAATTTCATGCCAGTGATTGATGACTAGCTGAACTGGTGAAGGAATAGGCAGAAGATGAATTCCTTGGAAGAAAGGTTGGAAGGTAGCAAATGCGGCAAATGACAGAGAAGGAAAATTTTTAAAAATCTTAACATTAGAAGATTGACTAAAGCAAGGTAAACATTTATTAAAGTTGAATAAGCACAACTAATCTAGAGAATTCATAAGGGAGCTTTCAAAAATGCTCATTTCGAACTACTTTAAAAAGTTTCAATTTTTAAAAATATACTACTTTCTGTGAAATAAGGAAAATCCCCAATGCTGGCAAAGTTGTGGTGAAACTCATGCTGAAATTGATGGCTGTCTAGGTAAGTGTCCTTTCCTGGAAAACATCTTGGCAGGGCATATCAGAAGATATAGATTCATAACTTCGATCCAATAGTTAACCACTTCTGAAACTGTACCAATGGAAGAATACCATAAAGTTTTAGGTATAATGGTGTTTATCAGAGTCATTCATAATGGGAAACACTAGAGGGAAACTTAGTGAATTCCCAACACAAGGGCCTTTAACTCATGGTACATACATTGCCCAGAATATTGTGCAGCTGTTAAAATGGTAGTCATGATGACCGTGTAGCAACATGGATACATATTAATACCTATCTAATGTGTTCAGGTTGGGGCCAAAGTAGGTCTATAGTTGTGATTAGACAAAACACAGAGTTTATTCTCATTCTATTATTTATTAATTATTGTAATTTTTCCATACAAATAACTGCAAACCTACTTTTACCCCACCCTGTATATGTCTCATATTACATACATAATGCAGGGTCAGGCAGAAGGAAGACCTGCTTTGAGTGTAGTTGGTAGGGTAATAATATGGGTATAATAATTTATATTTTAATTTGAACATTTCGCTTAAGCGTTATATGGTGTGCTTGAGTGTGATATTGTTATGTTATAGAATTACATGCTTATGATTTTGTAATAAAATATTTTGTAATAAAAAGGGGGCGTTATTTGTGCCGGCCGGACCCTGTATATATAAATTCGTGCGTAAAAAATGTATATTAAATAAAGTTGTACTCTTTGAATACAGGTATACCAAAAAATAAGATAAAGGAAGAGAGGAAGCAAAGTGGGAAGGAAGGAGAAAAAATTTAAAAAGGAAATTTCCCCAAATATTATCTGGGTTCTCAGATAAGATGATAGAATTATGTTTATGGATTTTTTCCATACCATTTGTTTTCCAAACTTTTCTATTCTTTCACTAGATTACTTTTATAATTAAAAAATTCTGAAAAGTAATCTACCTTAAACAGCTTATGTTCTGTCCTAATTATGCGGCAGTGTTCTTAAAAAAGGTTCTCGTTGTTAATAGCTTCAATTTAGGTAAAATCATTTCAAATTATTATTTAAATACCTTCACAAGGGGCAGTGCGGTGTGGAGGCAGATTTCCCTGAACTAGGAATGCACTGAGCCTGAGGTTTCTCTTTTTCTCACATTGGCGTTTGACTATGGTCCCTGCTGAACTGTGAGACTCTAGGAATTATTTTTTTTCTCTCAACAAAAAGTGTACTCTCGTTGGTTATAACTTCAATCTATATTATTTACAACTCAGCTATAGATACAGATTTTATTATTTAGAAACACCCACTATAGATATATGTTGCGAAAGTTATTTATTCTGGTAGTTTTCAGATGAATTTTGCAGCTATATCCCAAAATTGAATTAGTATTTAGTTATTTGTTTTGACAGCTGCAATGGAAATGGATACTCTGCAGTCAAGAGGGGTAGACGTACACGGGGAATTAAGGTTTGTGCCAAGTGACTTTTATACTCCCTGTGCTGTGTTACACACTGTGGACGTACGAGTATATGTGCTTCTTAGAAATGGAGGTACATGTCCGTGAGTATCTCCCGGGTATGGGCACTAACAGGTGCTTTTATATGCATTATTACATTGAATTCTCCTAGGAATCTGCAAGGTGGTTATTATTTTTCCATGTTACAGGCAAACACGATATTGAGTTTCTCAAGGTCACACAGCTAGTGAGGGGTCCAGGCTGCTCTCTGTTGTGAGCCTGGCAGAGGTCCCCCAACTCCCCGTGGACCACCACACCTCACTCCCCCTGGGAGATCAACAGACTGTCCTTATGGGCCCAGCCCCAGAGGGCACTCCACAGCCAGCCATGAAGAGACGAGACCTTCAAATGAATGCTGAGGTTGTTCTGTCCCGTCCCTCAGCTGACAGCAGTTTCTGGGGTGGGACTTTGAGGAGGGAAGTCATCAAACTGTTTACTGATGGATGATAGGCCATAGAACTAACTAATTCTGCCTCAGGCAGAAAATAAATAAGGCTGTTGTATTTTTTACAGTTTTTGTCTTGTTTTGTTCACTTTTCCCATTAATTTGTTCCAACATTTGGTTACTATATTAGATTAAACCGAAGTGTTTGCCATCTAAAAAGGTAATACTATGATCTGAAGTTTTTTAAGGAAGCTTATGGAGACAACATCTTTAATATGGTAATGAAGATGGAAGTTGAAATCATTTAACTTCATTTACAAATCATGAATATGTATTATACTTTAAATGAAAAGAAGGGCTAAAACAGATATAGTGTTTGTTCAATTTGCTAAAGAGAAGACAATTTGTCAAGATTTTTCCCCCAAAACTCAAGCAATATGCAAATGTAGGAAAATCAGACCCCCATGTTAATTCCATGGCGTGATGAATATTTTTATAATCCTAATTAGTACCAGTCATTTAGTCTAGCAATTTTCCCCAATCTAGCCAATTTGAAATTAAAATAGATGCCTTGATTACAAAACTCATTAGCAAAGAAGCACCCTTCTCACTAACCAGTTCACTTAAAATGCACCAACTGAATGAACTGTGGAACACTTGTGTCGTCAATTGGCATAAGTGAAGTGAGTCTTAATTGGAAGCATTGTGAAGTATTTGTTTTGCTGCATGTTTTATTGCAGTATAATATATGATTCATTAAATGTAACAAAAGCAACTTTTAAATGGTTTAATTAAGGCGAGTTGGCGCACTTGGTAATTTTTATGAAGTCAAATGTCACAATTGTTTGCGTTTGAAGCTCTGATGGGTATTGATGTCAGACAAAACCTGACTCCACGTTTATCACTCCGGTTATGAGAAGAATGGCAGGTTTAATGCGAGAGGAGAAAATTAAATTGTAGAACATTGACTTCTTACTTAAAAGCACCCACATGCATATTGTCCTCGTGCATTTGGATGTGGAAATTCCAGAACTGCCTGATGTATGGCTGGGAAGACAGGGCACAGCCTGAGGATCAAAGAGAAACCAAAGGAGAAAAACAGTTGGGGATTTTTCTCTTTGTAATTTCTTTTTTAATTTTCTTTTTTAATCAAGGGAGGAAGTAGTGGGTGGAGAGAAACTCCATCCAATATATTTTCATCTACTGAAAAGAGCAGCAGCGATGGTGGCAGTGCAGATTGATGTTCTGTCTAAGCCAAACGTGGTGGGAGTAAGAGGAGGGGGAGACTGGCTCCGGACCAGGGAAATGCTATAAATGGGAGTCCGCAGAAGTCCTGACTCAGGGCCAGAGATCAAGGTGTTCAAGGCTGGGTTTTCTGTAGGAGAGTCTGCAGAATGAATTGCCACAGTGGCAGGTCTGTGGGCATAAGGCACTGTTGCATCGATGTTTATTCTCAATGCAATCCAACTGTCAGCTGTGACCTCGTATTTATGGACTATTTCAACCCTACATGAATGATGTTGCAAGACTCAGCCATGTTGCTGATTTCCACAAGGAATCTAATTTTAACAGACACTGTTGTTGTCCTGCTCCTGCTTATATCCGTTCGGTGTTTCCACTGCAGTGTGCTCCCACTGACTTCTGTTTGCCAGGATTTGCATTTCTTTGCTGGAAGGCTTCCTCCAAACCCTCCAAACCCTGTAGAGGCTCCTTCACTCCTCGGGACAGCATATTGTAGAAGGGCCAGGGAATTAACATGTGGGAGCAGCCCTCAACCAATGACCAACAGAATTTGGTGTGTACATACTCTGGTTCCCTTATTTCTCACGCGGGGCAAGTCTGAGGTGTGTGGTTTACACTTTTTTCCTCTAGAATTTCCCAACGGGATTAAGCTGTAGTTGCCCACAGAGTTAGCCGGCTTTGTAACACACCATACACCGACTGCCTTCCATTGGGTCATTTCTCTGCTTCTATACCATCTCCCAAATACACGACGTAATTCTTATCTCAGTGTTTGCTCCTGGGGGAACTCTAACCCATTGTGCCAAGCATTTCGTGGTTTAGGTGGTCATAGCTGAAGATTCATGGGGTCAAGGACAGGGATCACAGCACATAGGTCTTCGCCCAGAAAGTCCTTTTTGACATTTCTATGTCCCTAGCCTGTTTTGGTCCATACCACTCTCTGATTGTCCTCAGCGTTGTAAGCTGAATAGTGCCCTCTCCCTGAAAGATGTCCACCTCCACATCCCCAGAGCCTGTGAATATGTTTTCCTACAGAGCAAGAGGGACTTGGCAGATGCGATTCAGTTAAGACTCTTGGGATGGGAAGAGTAGACTAGACACCCAGGCGTGCCCAGTGTAACCACTGGGTTCCAGAAAGAGAAGGAGGCAGGAAAGAAGGAGTTGGAACCTGGAGACGTGACAGTGGAAATGGAGATGAGAGCGAAGCTCTTTGAAGATGGGGCCATGAGGTAAGGACTGCAGGTGGCCTCTAGAGGCTGGAAAAGACAAGGAAACGGATTCTCCTCTGGAGCCTCCAGAAGGGATGCAGCTGTGCCGACACCTTGATTTTAACCTGATACGAATGATTTCGGACTTCTGACTTCCAGAACTATAAAATAATAAATCTGTGTAAAGCCACTAATTTGTGGTAATTTGCTGTAATCGTGATGGGAAACTAATATACTCACTGACTCTTCCCCTACCTTCAGTGGATCCTCTGATCCACAGAAGCCAAAATCCTTTGCTTGTCTGCACCCGCTTCTACAAGCCCAGGCACCCACAGACCCAGACCCGGGCCACCCAGGCTCTTTACACTGATCCATGCAGTTCGGACGTAAGAGGAGTTCTTCCCGAGAGGAATTCTTGTGAAAAATAAGGTGTATCATCTTGTTACATATTGTCTTAGTTTGCTCAGCCTGCCATGACAGTCGCACAGATGGATTGGTTTAAATGACGTAAATGTAAGTTCTCACAGTCCTGCAAGCTTGGAGTTAGAGATTAAGGTGTCAGCAGGGTTGCTTTCTCCAGAGGCCCCTCTCCTTGGCTTATAGATGCCCTCTGTTTCCTGAATCTGCCCATGGGACCTTCCCTCTGGGAGTCTGTGTCTCGATTTCCTCTTCTTATGAGGATACCAGTCAAATTGCATTAGGGCCCACCTTAGTAACTTCATTTTAACTTAACGAGCTCTTCAAAAATACAGTCTCATTCCGAGGTACTGGGGGTTAGAACTTCTACATAGGGATGTGTGGGGACGTAATTCAGCCCTTAACATATTGATACACGCAGGTCAAGGTTGCTGAGTGATGAAAGGTTTGTTCTTTTCGTCTCTATTCCCTGTGTGAGGAAGGACTAGGGGCCCCTTCCTCCTATAGCCCAAGGGGCTCCTGAGGCACGTGGAATGGAACCAACCCGCAGAAAGGATTCACAGTGGGGGCGGGAGGTAGGAAGTGAGGGTGGGGCCAATCACAGAGATGGAAACTGGATCGCAAGAGAGGCCCTGAGACTGACCAGCAGGGTTTCAAACTGGTCTTTGGCCTTGACCCTGAGTAGGTTAGGGAATCTTGCACAAGAGAAAAGATGGTGCCTGGGCCATGGAGACCACTGGGAAGAACTCTGAGGGAACGGAATCTGAAAGAAATCTCAGGCGGAGAGTTAGTTTTGAGAATCACGGATATTTGCTTCTGTAAGCTAGTTTTGTTTGGTTTGGTTTTGGTGCTTTATTTTTGTTCTCCCTTTGCATTTGAAAGTGTCAGTAGATCTCAGATGTGCCTGAAGTAACAGAAAGAGACTTGGAGGACCTGAATGTGTTATAAATTTTAATATTCATCATTGGCTTCCCTATGGCTTGGAGGAAAACGTTAGCTCAGCACATGGCTTGTCTAACTTTCTATCCCTGTTCTCAAGCACTCCCTTCCTTCACGCACCAGGGAATGAGCGCGTCCTCCTGAGTTACCCCAAAATGCCTTAGCACGGGCCCTTCGCTCTGGGAACCCTTTTCTCCTTCATCTAGCGACTCCTGTTTATCTTCCAAAACTCAATGCAAGTGCTTTCCCTAGACAAACATATCTATGGGAACAGAATTAAACTTATCAAGATTTTGAAGAAAAATCTAGAAAGAAGCTACTTTCATGTTCATCGACTGAAAAGCTTTTTATTTTATAAGCATGTAAGGGTGGAGGGACAAAAATGTTTCCCAGTGCTTAAGACATCCAAAGGTCCTAAGTTGTCCCTAGACAAGAGATAAAGAGGACATGAATTAAGGCAATAACTGTGGGGTTGCGAGGAAAGGGGACAATTTACAGAGGGTAGAAGCCGACTTCGTGACTGTGTAGAAGTCACAGAAAGGAAGAGTGCCTGATAACCCCAACCATGACGAGAGCCGAAAGTGCACCATTGATCTAACAGTCTGAGTGTGTGCAAAAATATCTAAGGCCAACGGCTGTGCCCACCGTGTGTTTCTTGGCTGACAAAGGAGATGCTTGTTTCTCAAAAGTACCGCATGAGAGAGGGGAGGCCCTGGTGGGCGCTGCCACCAAGGTGTGCCCTGGAGGGGACAGTGACTTTTCCTTTGTGGCTGCTTTTTCCTTCAGCTACTTTTCTAACATTTTGCCCCATGTCCCCCTTGGCTGTGCTGAGCTTGGGAGGCAGCAACCAGCAGTAACTGTCTGATTGTTATTGAAACAAGGCTTTTAAAAATCGAGACTTTTTAATTTGAAGTGCTTGGTGGAGATACCAGAAGTGGTTATCCAGAAGCTTTGTAATGAGCAGCTGGGGAGCGAGTGCGGGAAGAAAGACGTATTAACTCTCCTTTCTGCATATACTACCGTTGTACTAATATTAGGATGGAATGTTTTCATCATTAAGATGCTGAAAGGTGGCGGAGGAATCCCCTCTCCCCTGTGACTATGTGGATGGACCCTGGAACCTCCTAACCCAGAGGCTCCAGCCCCAAAGGGAGCTTTCAAGTCTCACTAGCAGATCATTATTCATGATATAATCTGTACCCCTTAGGTTTATATAATCTCTTTCCTTTATTTGATGCTCAGCGTGACAGTTTAATAACCAAGCAGGTACAAAGCTGATATCATTCATGTATTCGTTATAGGTATCACAACTTGATTGTTAAAAATAACCGAAAACTATGCCACAACATTTGTGTGTTTTTTTCTCCCAGGTAACTTACTAACAGATATGAAAGTCTAATATATTCTAACAAAGATTCATGTTTTAAAATATTAGTTTTTTCTCCAATGAATATTGATACAGTGAATGGGAAAATGAGGAAAAGAATCCTAGAGAGCAAAAATAATTTCTTGCCTTTTAGTATATGCCATGTATCAACAGTCTGCTTTTTATTACCAAGATACCAGGTCAAGGATATTATATTCAACAAATACTTACTGAGTATTTACAAGTACCAGGACCTAGAGATGGAATAATGGAGGGTTCTGATACTATCTGCTGTCTTGGCAAGAGAAACATTGGTCAAATAACTAATTGAGGCCAATTGTGGGAAGTTCTACCACATACAGTTCTAGACTTTTTTGATAGTGTATATTAGGGAGAAGAGCTGACCTAGCTTAAAAAATCTGTGAGATAATGACTGCATTGGAGGGTTGGGATATTCTCATGGAGTTAAACATTTCCAAGTGCTCAGACATATTATGGAAAATAAAATTAAGGTCATTCTATGAGTTACCTTCAGACTTTTATAAACGACTTTATTGAAGTATAATTGATATTCAGTAGCTACGTGAATTAAAGTATACAAACTTGTTAAGTTTTGACAGGGAGACACCGATACAACCATCGCTACAGTGAAGAAAATGAACATATCCCTCCCCGCTGCCTCCCAAGCTTCCTTGTGCTCCTCCTAATCTCTTTCTGCCACCCTTCTTCATCCCCCCAGCATATTCACACTTGGGGATTTGCTTGCTGTCACCACAGATTAGTTTTCATTTTGTATAATTTTATGTAAAAGGAGTCACGCAGCATATATTCTGTTTTTGCGTGGCTTTTTTCTCTTATAATTATTTGAGATTCCTCCGTCATGTTGCTGAGTGTATCAGTAGTTTATTTTTACTTTTTGGCTGGGTAGTATTTTATTATATGTATATATCAAAATTGGTTTATATGTTTGCCTGTTAATGACGATTTGGGTTGAATATAGGTTTGGTTATTACAAATAAAAATTCTGTATCTTTCCTGTACAAGTTCTGTATGGATATCTGCTTTTATTTCTCTTGGAGAAATACGTCAGAGTGAAATGACTGGATCTCATGACAGATATAGCTTCAACTTTTTAAGGAAATGGCCCCCCTGTTTCCCAAAGTGCCTGTGCCATCCCTCCCACGACTCCACCAGTGGCGCATGAGTTAGAGTTGCTGCCCACCCTCACCAACACTTGTGAAGGTCAGCCTCTTCCATTTGGTAATTTAATGAGTGTACAGTTATATCTCATTGCAATTCTAATTTTTTTCTTAGTGACTAAGAATGTTGTAAGTGTCTTTTTATGTGCTTGTTTGCTATCTATATACAGGGCCCAGCAGCAGTAAGGCCTGCTTGAGTGTGGTTGGTAGGGTAATAACATAGGTATAATAATTTATGGTTTTAATTTGAACCTTTCACCTAAAATGTCATATGGTGTGATATTGTTATGTTATAGAATTACATGCTTCTGATTTTGTAGTAAAAGGTTTTGTAGTAAAAAGGGGGCATTGTTTGTGCTAGACTCTGTATTTTCTTTGGTGAAGTTTCTGAGCAAATATTTTACCAATTTAAAAATTGGACTGTTTTTGTCTTATTATTGAGTGTTGAGAGTATTTCTATATTCTGGATAGAGGCCTTCTAACAGATATGTGACTTGTAGATATTTTCTCCCAAACCGTAGCTTGTCTTTTATTGTCTTTTAATGGAGAAAAGTTTGTAATTTTGATGAAGTATTATTTGTTAATTGTTTATTTTTGCTTCATGTTTTTGGTGACCTATCTAAGGACTCTTGGCCTAAGTCAGGGTCACAAAGATGTTTGCCTCTGCTTTTTTAAGATGTGTTACAGCTGTAAGTTTTATACATGTTCTATTTTTAGTTACACTTGTATATGGTGTGAGATACGAGTCAAAGTTTATTATCATTATTGAATATCTTCATTGAATTACCTTTGAACTATTGCCAAAAATCAAGTGTCTGTATACATGCAGGTCTACTACTGGATTCTATTTCATTCATTTATTTTTCTCTTTTGACACTAATGTCACATTGTCTTGATTATTGTAGCTTTAGAATAACTCTTGAAGCCTGGGAGTAAGTCTCCCAAGTTATTCTTTATCAAAGTTGCATTTCTATATGAATTTGAGAACCAACTTGCCAATTTCTGCCCTCCAAAGAAGCCTTCTGGAATTTTGATTAAGATTGCGTAAAGCCTATAGATCATTTTGAGGAGCGCTGACATTTCAGGAACGCCGTGTTCTGGTCCATGGCCACTTTATCTCTCTCCATTTATCTAGGTTGCAGGAGTGCTTTATAGGTTTTAGTTTATAGATCTTGCACCTTTTTTGTGAGTCTTGTTCCTAACATTTTATACACATGATTTTTAAAAATGCTATTAAAATTTAATTTCCAGTTCTTTGTTGGTAGTTTGTGTGACAGACTTTGATAGAAGACTTCACCCACTAAAGCAGAATACATGTTCTCCTCAAGTGCATGTAGGACATTTGCCAAGATCGGCCGTATGCTGGTCCTTTGTGAAAGAGTACACTTATTGTGACTTTTCACCTGTAAACTGGAACTATTTCTACTGGGTTCAGAGAAGTAGGAATATTACCTAAAGTACGAAAAATATTTCCAAGCCATAGAATCAAGAAGTAATAATATAAAAAATCCTTACTGCTGAAATGTCACTTTAAAATGTCAAATAAGTACAAAGTTTAAAGAGGTAAAACTTCAGGAGTTCAGTGGGGGAGATTCATCCAGTGTGTAAGGAAGATTAAAAAAAAAACAACAACTGGCTTCATCGGGGGTGCTGTTCCTGGAAAAGTGTCAGATTAGCACATGGAGACTTCCGAGGCAGTGCAAACAGCCTTAGTAGACTTGTGAAGGTGGGGGCAGAGGGTTATGGCCAAGGTCAGCAAGCAGTTGGTTTTGGTGGAGCACAGAAAACATGGTCGGGGAAGTCGTCAGGAAGCCAGTCTGAGGTCAGCCAATGGGGGCTTTTGGGTGTTAGTTAGTCTAGAGAGTTGGAGCTTTATTATGTAGATTGTAAATTATTTCTTTACTGTTTAATGTGGTCCACATGGAGGTTGGGGACGGTCTATGTTGAAATAATAAAGGCTATTTATAAGTAAGTCATTTCTTTAAATGAAATAACCGTTGAAAACCCAAAGAGAATCTTCAGTTTTGCCCTTCATCAGTTTTATGTGAACCTCTGACTTGTTTCAGAATTTCAGATGTGAATGTTTCTCTTGACCCGAGATTTGGCCTTTTCATCAAGGATCTTATCCCAGTTAAGGAATCCGTTCCAGGCGGGGCAATCACCTGACTCTAATGCTTCTCTCAGCCCTTGGGGAAGGGGCTGGCACGTCAGTGACGGGATGAGGGAGATGTATGTGAGCTGTACTTTCTGGAGGCTGTTCCTCGGGGCTTATCTGTACAGCAGTTAAAATCTGGGGCACACAGTTTAGCATTTAATGATCTCCTTCAGTGTCTGTTGCACATATACCTCTTGGCTGTGTAACAAGACCCTAATTTCCTTGTGCCAGAGCCTACTTTTCCATTCTGCAAACCTTTACTGAGGACTTGAAGGATTTAAATAACTGCATACAGCCCTTCTGTAACTGTAATAATCAATCAGATACAGACCTTCCCTGAAGTGGTTCGATCACATGCGAGGGAAAAGTTATAAACCCTTGGTCACATATGGTGTCTTTGGCACCTTAGGAACCAGTGATTTTCTGAGACCACCAGCAGGGAAAGGTCTTTTTAAAAAACTATGTTTATTGATGTTAGAGAGAGAGGAAGGTTGGGGGAGGGGAGAGGAGCGAGAGAGAGAGAAACATAGATGTGAGAGAGAAACATCAAGGTTGTTTGCCTCCCATATGCGCCCCAGCCAGGGATCAAACCTGCAATACAGGCATGTGCTCTGATCAGGGATCGAAGCCCCAGCCTTTTGGTGTTCTGGACAATGCTCCAACCAGGTGAGGGCAGGGCAGGGAGGGGTCTTTGATGAATATTGGGGGAGGAAGTGAGCTGAACCTTCGAGAATGAGGGGAACTCACCAAAGAAAGGAAGCTACTGGGTACTTATTAGATGCCTAATGAATACTTGGTGACAGGTCACTTATTATATAAAATGCTCAGTTAAGAAGAATATGTAGTTTAGAGGACCTTTCACAGTTAGTAGCCAGCTGAAAGGGGACCTTCTTGAGGGACATAGTACTAGGCTCTGGAAAGAGACGTGGACTTAGACTCAAAAGATACTGTTTTTATGCCATACTCCTCTTGTTCCCAGATAGGTTACCTGGCATGGATGGCTTAACCTCCCTGAACCTGCTTCATTTTCCTGAGAATGAGAATAATGGTGGAAGGGTCACGGGCATTTTGTGATAATCCTACGAGAGAAGGCATATAAATAGGCTAAGTCCCTTTTCATTGTTAAACTTCTGCTTGGAATAAACCACCTCTGGCTCCTCCTCGGCCCCACGGCTGCGTAGGTGGCACCAGTTTTCCTGAGATTTGGTCTCTGAACTGGCTGAGCTAACCAGGTTTCCTTCACTTTCGCAGCAGCTATTTATTTATTTTTAAAACCTCTTCTTCTTTTGCTACTTTGAATTGAACAGTTCTAAGACTTGAAGGGGTATTTTCTCTGAGGTGGTTATCTTTCAAGATTCTTTGAACCTTCTGTCTCCTTAGTACTCAGTCGTCCAGACTCGGCGCTAACAAGGCCAGGGGTCTCGGGCAAAGGAGGCCGACCAGGCCGTAGCTGGCCGATAGGACCATGGACCACTGAGGACGTTTCCCAGCAGAGTGTCATCGGCTGTGGATAAAATGGAGTGTGGAGGTCCGTGACTGGTCTATCTTTGCTCATCAAGTCACAAGCTGGGGTTCTGACTCCATTTGCAATTCATCAGCACCCATGTTCTCTCATTACCGCGCGGAAGACAGCAATGCTCAGATTATTCAGGGCTTTCTCTTTATCATGGAAATATACACAGAGGAGGGAAGTTATGACAATGTGTGAACTATGACATTTTTAGCATTTCAATTGTGCCAGCCTCAGCTGGTGGTGTTCCTTGGATAGCCTGTGCGTGTGCATGAACTCACACTCTGTTATAAAACCAGAGGGGAGGTGGGGAAAAAAAACACCCCATACTGATTATCATTTATTTAATTAAGCTCATTTTTGTTTTACTTAATAATTCTAGGAATGGAATTCATTTTATATCATCTCAGTCAATACTTTTTGGAGTTGTTTTTGCTGCTGCTTTTAACCTTTCTACTTTTTATTTCCTTAACTTTTGTAGGATCTTTGAGCTGGGCAGGTTTTTCATTCAAGTCCCCAGCCCTTCGAATATTAGCTCTGGCCAGCAACCGCATGGCTTCCGTTTACACGTTTCCAGATTCAGGGAGCTCAGTTTCTCCAAGCAGCCAATGCTGATTTCAGAGAATTCTGATTACTAGCTAAGACCTTACACATAAAAAATATCTCCCTATTTCAGCCCACCATCGGAAATGGTTTCTCTTTATCACTACCTCATTCAAACATTCTGACCTCTAAAATCCACACCAAGTCTCCTCTGTCTCCTGATGAAAACCCTTCAGGTGGGTGACTGACATAGCTTTAGTACTTGTCGTGTCACTCTCGTTCTGTTCAGGATAAACTCCTCTTGTTCTGCAAGATAATTTCTGAAAACTAGAACTAAAGCCCTGCTGTGTAAAGGGCAGGCTGGAGGGCTCATGGCTTTTTAAGCACACACAGAAAGTTGGGAAGAACACTTTATGCTCCTCAACTTTGGTGTCAAGTCATGGGTCCAGCCCTGTAGAGCCCACAAGTGGAGCTGGAGATTACTTAGTGGCGTCCTGATTTTTCCCATTAGCTTCTCCCCTTATACGTCTCTTTTGCCACACGGCCACCCTGCTGTGACAGCAGATGAATGACCTTTCCTTCGGACTGCCTGCCTCTTGCTAGGTCCCAGTTTCTCCATTATTGCCTCTGATTTTTTAAATCCCTTTTTTTTCAATGGTGAATGAACCAGTATGGTGGTCACATACAGTACAGTCTCTGTAAAGCTCAGCTCTGGTCCTGCACTCCCCTGCTGAATGAGCGAATGAATGAATGAATGAATGAATGAATGAAATATAACGAAACCAAAAAGAAATGTCCCAAACCAATAAAGATACAAGGACAGACTCTGGGAACTAGGATTTAGGGTATAGAAGAAGAGAGCTTGGAAAATAAGAACCAGTGAATACCTAATATCTACTAAGCATTGTGCTAAGAGTTTTACTTAGGCTAATTTTATTATTCTAGCCTCTTTCTGGTGTAGTCATTAATTCCATTAATTTCATAGAGGCGTATGTTTGTGTGCAGTTATGTGTGCATTTTAAGTGTCAGCTCACCTTTACATGGACTTGTCTAGTTTGCTTTGTTGCAGGCCGCCCTGGATTGCAATTTTTCATTTGCTTTCGCTTGAGCTCTAGGGGCATCCGTGGACATGGATGGACCTGTGTATCTGTATCTGCTGTGGATTTCTGCATCATGCAGGTTATGTGGCTTCAAACTCCAGATCCAGAGCCTGGGGTATTGGTTTCTCTTGGGTGATTATTCCTGCCTGCCCCCTACCCCTACCTGAGTTCAAAACTCTGACCTGAAGGAAATTTGTTGCTGTTTGCCTAGATAGTGGCCGACCTATCTGAAGGCACCATGTATCTGATAACACTTCACACTTTACGTATGGGCTGTTTCCAGCCATTTGCCGTGTAGGATGCAGGAAAAAAGGTTTTCCTTGTGTAGATTCTAGAGCCTGCCCCTTGGTTCCCTTCACAAACACTGTGGATGACAATTGAGTCAGCTCCTACTTACCACTTTGGTTTTAAGTTCGTAATTTGATTTTGTCATGCAGGCATTTACTCTGCAGCTCAGAAATTATTTAAGATTTTAAGTTTTGTTTTATTTATCATGTCACAATATTTGTTGGGAGATGAGGTCCCATCTAGTGGTGGCCTTTCTATCTCTCTTCTATATAATCTTCAAACTAACCCTATGAGGTAGGTATCATTCTCTTGATTTTACGGATGATACCAAGGTTCAGGATGGTTAGGTAAGTTTTCAGAGGTCACACAGCAGGAAGTGGCAGCACAGAGAGGTGCAGCAGCCAGCAAAGGAGGCAAAGGAAGAATGTTCCTGGGAGCAGGAAAAAAACAGAACAAAACAAAAACTAGGAATGAGAAATACTATGGATTTTAGAAAAGAAAAGTGGTTCAAGCTTTGGACAATAATCAAATGCTATTAGAGGGGTAAGGGCTGAGACAACAATCGTTGGACTTTTCTAAAGAGAGCAGATTGTGTCTAAGTGATTCTTGAAGTGGCCCTGGAGGGCAGGGGCTGTGTAGCCCTGTCTTCTTCCTTAGGAGCCACTTGCAAATAGTTATTTAAGTGCTTTTTAATGGTGATGGTGATTACCCAAAATTTTCCTCGAAGTTGCACTTCCTACAAAAAATGTACGCAACAATATGGGATCAGGTCCGGTGTTATGCTTACCCTTTGAATATAATTTTGCTTTGGGAAGTTGTCTACAGAAATCCTTCCAGAGGAAAACATTGAAAAGAAGGATCCATTAGGAACAGGCCAATTGGAGGAGGTGGTAATGGTAACTTTGGGCCTTGTAGGGAAAAGTAGAACATTCCTTCGGGAACACTTATAATTTATTGGGTTGTATGCTAAACTTCTTCATGCTTGTCGTCTCTCAACCTCTTGGAAAGGGGTACTGTTGTTTGATTTTAAAGATGAGGCACCTAAGACTTTAGAGCCTTGCCGTGGCCCAAGGTATCACAGCTAGAAATGACAGAACTGGGACTGGGACAGAGGCTGGTCGGATTTCACAGTGTGGCATCTTAAGTTTTCAGGTCCCGCAGTGAAACCTGTTTTAAGTGGTCCTCGCAATTTCCCTGGCCACATGGGGAGGATGTGACTGCCAGAAACAAAATGTGTTCCAAATTCTCTTCTAGATGCTGAGGATGTGTGCCCAGGTAGGCCC
Source organism: Mormoops blainvillei (assembly GCA_004026545.1). Classification (NCBI taxonomy): domain Eukaryota; kingdom Metazoa; phylum Chordata; class Mammalia; order Chiroptera; family Mormoopidae; genus Mormoops; species Mormoops blainvillei. The sequence continues at coordinate 243,864 of PVJD01000823.1, forward strand.
TAGGTGACAGGTGATGCAGGGCCTTCATGGCCTCTGAGTGTCTCCCTCTGGTCTCTCCTGAAGAGCAGACAAGAGCTAGAAGGCTGCAGGCTGGGGAGTGGGGCCTCTGGCTTATGATAAAGGGCGGAGACCAGGAGGCCCACCCTGCTTTACATGGAGTCATTTCTCAACCTAGCCAAGATGAGGTTTTCATTCATTCCTTTCGTTATTCACCCTGCAGGCCTTCATGAGTTCATCTTAGCCGAATACTCCTTTACCGAGGACAGACCCGAGAAGGCAGTGTATTAGGAAGATGGGAGTAAGGGCTTGTACCCTAGAGAGTGACACGGAATGTCACCCGTAGGCATTTCGCTGGGGAATAAGGACCATGAAACAAATGAGGCAGTGAAGAGACGGGCTGTTTGACACAGTAGTCACTAACCACATGTGGCTATCAATGAAATTGAATTTATTATAAATAAATAAAATAATTCCATTCCTCAGCTGCACTAGCCATGTTGCCAGTGCTCCGTAGCCACAGGCGGCTGGTGCCCACCGTGTTGGCTAGCACAGCTGTGGACCACTGGCGTCACCACCGAACGTTCTACTGCCTGGTGTCCGTGAGAACAGCGTGTGTGCGCATTGGCCCTGCAGTCGGAAGGCCTGGGTCGGAGCCTGGCTCTGTCCCTGAGAAGCCGTGCATTTTCACGTGTTCTCGAGCAGGAGTTTAAAATACCTCCCTGTCTTTTTCTCCCCTTATCTACGAAACAGGGAGCAGAGTTAAGCGACAAAATAGGGACCATTTCATACGGTGCTCTGTACGTTTGAGACATCACTGTCAGTCTTTTATTTGCATCGATTAATGTAATTTTGCAGCCACCCTCTGAGGTCGGTGCTCTTACTGTTCTCAGTTCACAGAGGTACAGATGCAGGTGGAGCCGTCGTGCAGCCCATTAACAACGGAGCCAGTGGAAACCCAGGCCGTCGGGGGCCAGAATCAGGGCCCCCGGCCTGCCCCGCAGTTCCTGATACTGGCATCGATCTCATAGCGATGCTGGCAGAATTAAGTCACGTACTCCATTAAGAGCTTAGTGTCTGCCGGGCGTAGAGTGAGAGCTCAGGAAATCCAAGTTTTAATATCATTCTGGCCTTCAGAAACATTAGAGAAATTTTAATTTTTATCTCCTTAACGTCTAGGAGAGATAAACACGTTGTTCCCCTTGCGAGTGGAAAGTAGCAAAATATAGCAGAAAAAGGAGTGCAGTGGGGGGCAGGGGCCCTTAGCTCTTGCTCTTCCTGCCTCACACACATCACTCCCCCTCTCTGCTTCAGTTTCCTCATCTGTAAATGAGGGAGTTGAAAGAGAAGGTCCCTGGACTCTGCTTTCCTTTTCAAAGTCTGATTTCATGATAAATGGGGGCTAATTTGCATTGCACAATTGCAAGTCATGTATAAATATTAGCTTATGCAACTGGTTAATCACTCAATGTCAGATAAATGTGCAGAGCAAGGTGTTTAGTATGTTTACATAAATCCTACAAACCCCTTTGTCATTAACTGTGCTTAACAAGCACCCTTTTATGAGTGTGTCCAGGCAGGGTGCATGGCATGGGTGCCCATCCTCCTAACTTTTCGTTCTGACCAGGCTCTGATGTATGCTGTGGGCTCCCTCCTGCACACTTGGGAATTGGGGCTCGGAAAATGTTTATGCAAACAGTGCGGCATTATCGCCGTCTTCAGACAGGCTGCACTCTCATTTTTCATCCAGTCAGGGAAAAGACAGGAATTACCACTAGTTTACACCTGGATGTCAAGCCTTTCTTTCTTTTTTTTCTTTTTTATCCTTTCTTTAAAGTTCTACCCCAGGAGATCCAGGACAGTTTCAGGGCAGTTATGGGAAATGTCTCAGGTGTGATAGAATCTCTGGGTTTTTGTTCCATTGGTTTTTATGGGACTAGATGGCTGTAAAGTCTGAGCGGACACGGTGCAGCAGTCTGCCTGAGAGCCTGACCGTGCGGGAGGCCAGGAGGGGCTGGGGCCGCAGCAGGACAGTGCCCAGAAGGGGTGCACTGTGGCCCTGTGTAAGTCAGAACCCAGGCCCAGAGCAGAAGGTCGGCCCTAGCTGGAATTCCAGTGAGAACTGAGTGAAGGGACTCTTTCAGAGGGATGTGCAGGGCTAAGGAAACCAACACACCGTGTCAAGGCACCCAGAGATTAGCAGCAGTAGGAAGCTATTAGAACGTGGGGCTCAAAGGAGCGAGCACAGGGAACCACTGCACAAATTGCTGGAGTGACCTGAGCAGCGGTGTGGCGATGGGGTGGGGGTGAGGGTGGTATCCAACAACTGAAGCCACAAGAGACAGACCCCTGCTGGAAATGTGGGCCCCAGGCCAGCAGGAAGGAAGTGGGGGAAGTGGAAAGACAGAGCCCAGCCTCTGTCCCTTCTCACCTGCCAGACTCCCGCAGGCGCCTTTCCTTGGCTGAATCCCCCTGGAAGGCAAAAGGCGAGGAAGCCAGGTGGGCCAGTGCGATCCACCTGGGCATGCCCTGCAGGGGCACAGAACAGGCTAGAGAGGAGCAGAAAGTGGCTGCGGAGTGAGAAGAAATGGAGACTAACCCGCATAGACAAATGTGGACAGCGGTGAGGTGTGAGTGTGATGTAATGGATTAGTGGGGGAGAAAGTGGGGAGAGGTAGGAAGGTGCATCAGGAACGTGAGGCCCGAGTTTATTAACTCTGTCCTCTTCTGCCATTTTCCATCAGTCACTTTCTAAGCAGGCCAGTATCAAACAGTTACTGAACTCGTACTATGTAGGGGCAACAGTGAATAGGGAACGGGCATCTGCTTTGAATGAGATAGACTTGGGTTTTCTTTCCAATCCTGGTGTAGTTGCTTGTTCGCAAGGTGGCCTTTGATGAGCTGTTCAGCTTTCTCATCTTTAGTTTTGTGTCTATAAAGTGGGACTAATTCTATAAACATCAACATAGTGCTATTAAGTTGCGATTAGATAACAAATGTGGGACACCCTGCCCAGGGGCTATTAATTATTCTTGCATTAATCCAACAAATGCAGTCTGGGGCTAATGGAATTAGACAGAGCCCTTGCATGCAGGTAGACAATGGCCTGGTATATACATTGTATATACATGTAACCAAACATGGAATGTTGCAAATTACCATGCTTAATTATATTCATACAGAGATAGACACATGGATTCATACCTGGAATATCAAGGAGGTAAAGACCAATGTGATATGACAAGAGGGAGACAGTATATGTTGGGGACCAGGGAAGTCCTCTGTGAGAACTTGGGACAAAGGCTGAGATTTGGACGATGGCTAGAAGCTATCCAGCAAAGCCAGTGAATAGTGTTCAGCAGGGGGAGGAGGCGGGGTTCTCTCTGGAGTAGAATTTTGTGGAAGATGGGGCACCGTGCTCCTTCGTGTCTTCTCCCTCGGTGGGTGCTGCATCTCAGGAGCCGTTCCCGGTTCTGCCTCATCTTTGTGATCTCTCTGAACATGGAAGAGCCCTTGGACCTCTTCCCGTCTCTGCCCTCACCCCTTCCTTTTATGATCTCATCGGGCCCCTGGTTTTAAATGCCATTTATATGTCCTAATCATTAGCCCAGATCACTCCTCTGTACCCCAGGCTTATTCATCTCCAACTTCCTCCTTGACATCTCAACATGGATGTCTCATAAATATGCCAGATTTTCCCTTCTAAAATTAAACACCTGGTTTCTATTCATTCCCCTTCGCACGTTTTTTCCTCTCGGTTTCGTTCTTCCAATTTTTCAGGGCATGTACTTGGAGTCCCGGCTCTTCTCTTTGTTTCACACTGTACCATCAGTCCCGAAGCAAACTGTCTCGTCTCTGTTTTTAAAATCCATGTAGAACCCCAGAACTCCCCATTCCCTCCCGCGCTGCTCCTGTGTGCCTTCTCTCACCTCTGCACTGCCCCCGCCCCGCCCCCGCCCTTGCACTCGCTGTGCCGCAGCCCCCGCGGCCCCCCTGCTCCCCCAGCCGCTGTCGAGCCCAGTCCCCCCTCAGGCCCCGTCTCTCGCACTGTGTTTGGGATGCAGGCTATTCACCTGGCTTGGGCCTCACTGGAAGGTCTCCGTTCAAATCCCATCTTTTTAGGGGAGAAATGCCTCCCCTAGCCACCCTATGTGAAATGCAACCTTTTTGGACCATTTATCCTGTTTTACTTTTCTTCTTAACAAGTTGCCACCAGCAACTTCTTCAGTGGCCTGTTGGTCACCCTCACCAGAATTCAAGCAGTGGGAAGGTAGGGATTTGATCCCTTTTGTCCCAAGATGTATCCTCAGTACCTTGGTCAAAGCCTGGTGGAGGCAGGTACTCTAGACTTACCTGTTGACCAACTGCGTGTGCGAGGGTGAGAAAATCCTAATACAAGATCCTCGCTTTTGTGAGGCCTCATCCTTGAAAGCTCATTCCCCTAGGAAGGAAGGGAAGTTACCCTAGTCTAGCATCAGTGGCTCCCTTTCATTCAAGTCCTAACTAGCGGTTGGAGTTTTTAACCAGTTGGGCAATTAATATGTATTAGGAATCTTACTTTCTGTATAGCGCTGTGTTGGGTGTTCTGAGAAATACAGAGAAATATATAATATAATTTCAGTTCTCAAGGGTTTTTATGGTTTGGTTAAGGTGGAACACACATACATGCAGGAGTAATGGGCATTAACCCCGGTAATATTACTGGCTTTGTTCCAGGCACTGTTTAAAATCCTTCATTCAAAATCTCGTTTAATTTTTACGACACCTTGAGAAAAGCACCATCATCACCCTACCCCTGCCACCCCCCTCCCCCGCACTTCAAAGAAAGAAACAGACAGATGAGGAAATGGAGGGCTAGGACGCATGAGTAACTTTTCCAAGATGAGTACGAGTTTGTGAGGATGGGGGTCAGGAGTGGAGCAGCACGAGTTGGATTATAAACGCCCTGCTCGCCTCTCCGTGCTATAACTGCAGACCGTGTTTTCTGAACCCCAAAATATCTGAGCCGAAGATCAGTTCATGAAATACTAGTTGTTAGTGTGTTTAACCGGTGGTTGTGTGTTTACAGAAGTGCTTACTGGGTACCAGGCAGGGTGCTTTGTGCTGGGTACAACGTGACGAGCCACCCCTGGCACGGACCCTGTCCTTGAAGAGCTCAGAAGGCACAAAGACATAGATTTGAAATCAGCATAGCAGCTGGAACTTCAGAAGTAGGGAGATCTTCCAGGGAGGAAGTCCCTCTGGGGCGATTGGCTATGTCGCAGAGACAGAGGGATGAAAGTTGGCCTCAAAGATGAAAAAAGAAATAGCTCAACTGGAGAAGAAAGGGGAAGAAAGAACAGAGACATCTCCGGCAAAGCATGGTTCTGGTTGCATAGTTTGGTTTCTGTTTAGCGAATTTTCACTCAGCTTAAGTATCTCTGGGAAGCTTTTTTGATCTCTACCAGGCAGCCTTAGATCCCGTCCAGTTGTGGCCCAGACGTATCTCCATCTTAGCATCTGCCGCTTTATGTTGTAACCACCCCTCTGTACAGACCGAGGAACAGTGGAGAAGACACCTTGTCTTTTCTTCTGCGAATCCCTAGTGCCCAGAACATAGCGGTGCTCTGCACTTCACTGATGGCTGGGGAGACTCCCACTGAAAGGATCTCTCTCTTCTGGTCAGCAGTCCCCGATCAAGGAAATGCATTCAAACCCGACTGAACTCGAAGGCTGTAATACCATTTTGGATGCATCTGTCCCTCTGCTATGGCTTTAAGCTATTATTAGGTGTCTGAGCTATGGTTTTGGCTGCACTTGAGTGATCAGAAGAGGCTGAAGGCGAGATACTTCATGGCCAGGGTGTTTTGGGAGCAGGCTATCCATCCCATTGAATGTTACTGACAAAGCAATGGTGAGTAGTTTTGAGAAGGTAGAATGGAGTTAAGTTTTGACTGCACATTTTTTTTTCTTCTTCTCTTTTTTCCCTTTAACTCTAGGGGGAACTATGACCATAGAACCGTGTTGCTTTATATTCTCAGATCTAACACATGTCTCTAGAGCACTTACTCCATACCAGATATTGTGCTGAGTGCTTTCATGTGCTTGTTATTGCACAATAACCTGGTGAGTTTTTATTTTATGTTTTTTTTTAAATTTGGAAATTGAAGAATTAAAAACAGGACATGGAAAAAGTATGTGGATAACCCTGTACTGAGAGCTAGTAAATGTAAAAAAAAATAAATAAATTATTAGGGAAATCTGGAAAAGGAAGCAGAGTTTTAATTGTGAAAGAAGAAATTCAAGAAGTGGGGGAACATAGGAGAAACGTATATTGGGGCTTTTTATGCCCCTGGCAGTAAACAATAAATACCGAGGCACATCCCAAAGAAGTGTTATTTAGGGTCTCTGCCCTCAAGAAGCTCGTCCTCCAGGGGGAGAGAAAATATTTCCAAGAGGTATAATTTTAGCTCAAGAGAAGAACAAGAGGATGGATCTTCTCTGTGAAAATGGCAGTGGAATGAAACACCAGCACGGAAATGTAGAGATGTATATTGTTGGCAAGACCTGGCCGAGATCATGGGGGAAATGAAAACAGTTGATCTATTGGAGTTATTGATTAATGATTAATTTTAAGTCTGGTATTTTTATGATAGCATTTCTTTTCTCAGTAAGTTTGAGGGGGAAAGGAAAAAACAGGAGTGATATCCAAGGAAAGGCTAGTCTTTCTTGGTAATATAACAGGGCCCTGGCTGGGAAGAAAATTAACCAGCCTTTCCGTTGATCATAAAATGAAACCCCTTTTTCCCTGGTTTTCTATTTCTCAGTTTATGGAGGCAAATAGAGACTGTCGGAATGTAGGAATTGAACGGATGTTGAAATAGTCCCTCTGTTTAGAGACGAGGAGACTAAAACCCAAAGAGGCACCAAGGTTTGTCCCAAAGTCAGCATAACTTGTGGCAGAGTCAGAATAGAGTCCTGCCTACCGGCTCTGCTGTGCTGATAAGAGCGCTAGATTCAGAGTCAGAGGTGTGGGGCCGGCACATCTCCCCTGCTTCCTGTGCAACTTGAGTACCTTGCCTACTCTCTGAGCCCTAGTTTCTAAGTCAGTATGGGAGGTAATTATACTTCGCAAGCCTTCGAAGAGGACATATAAGCATGCTTTGTAAACTGTAAGTCACATGTGAATGGCAGAGGCTGTTAAATCTTTCCTACACCATGTTTTAATGATGGTAGGAACTTTCTAGCATCTGCCCATTCCTCTGCCTGATTCTGTGTTTCTTCTAGAGGTGAAGGATGCAGTCTAGGTTAGATAATAAGGCAGAGCCAAACAAGGTATTAGAAATAAAATTTGCTTTTTCCAGATGAGATCTATTCAAATTGATAGAGGACATCTCATAACACTGAGCTGCTAATCAAAATCACCCTGAAGATTACCTACCTCTGGGAAGCTTGAAAAATCAGGGACTATAGCTTTAAGTTGCACTCCAGCTAATATGTGAGTTTCCGCTGCATTGCCCCAGCTACTCTTGCATTCAATAAACATGAGGAATTGCACTGTAATAGCAACCAATGCACCCAGACACACACTTTAATTAAAGGAATACATCACACAATAAAATGCATTTAAATGAAAAATCTTTCTATTGGAAACATGCTTTTTACTTTTTCTTTCTGTGGTACTTTTCTGATGTTTAAACACTTTTAAGACAAAAGGAAGGGCAGGCTAGGGTCAAGGTGAGATTCTCTAGGGAAACATTGGAGGTGATGGCTGACGTGACACAGGTAGAGTATCAGGTAAACCTTACATAGTGACAACTAGTACAAACAACATGTAGTGTGAGCACACAGTCAGTGGGAGGGATGGGTGAATGGAGCTGCTGTGTACATAAGATGCTGTGAGAGGAATTCTTAGTCTCAGGAGAAGGAGCGATGGCAGGAAAAAAGGGAGGGACATGCTAGAGAAAATGAACACGCGTCAGAGTCGACATTGCACTTTGTGGCTGTCTAGCCTGACGACTGTACACCAGTCTGACTGCTCTTCCTTTGAATAGGAGACTGAGCTAAAGAGTCATTTGCCTCTTCTGGTCCTTGTTAGGGTACTTTTCCCTTATCAACCTTATTGAAAAATACTTTATGTATAATAAACTGCATTCATTTAAAGTACACGGTTCAATGAGTTTTGACAGTTGTAAGCTTCTATAAAACCTCTACCAAGATACAAAACATTTCTGTTCTGCCACAGATTTCTCATGCCCCTTTGCAGTCCATCCCTCCCTCCACCTCTGGCCACAGGCCAACACCACTCTGCTTTTTATCGCTACAGGTTAGTTTGCCTTTGATACCCATGGAATCATCCAATATGTCCGTGTTTTGGATGCCTGGCTTCTTCAGTAAGCGCAAGGATTCTCAGGTTCCTCCATGTTGTTGAGCATATCATTAGGTTTTTCCTTTCTGTTCGTTATGGTGTTTCAAGATTAACATGATTTTTAATCTTTATTACATGGCTATTACTGCTGGTTATGGTACCCAGACAACTCTCTGTGTATATCTGAGCTGAGATCATTTGTCGGTACATTTTAGGGCCCTGGGGACTGCTCTAGTGACCAGCAATTGGGATCAGCATTTCCAAGTCCACGCCACACAGTGAGAGACCAAGGCAGGCTTCCCTTCTTTCCTCTCTCCCTTCCTATTTCCCCTCCTCTTTCCATCAACATTTTTCGTACACTGACTATGTTCTAGGTGCTGCTCCAGGTGGCTGGTTGCATCAAGAATTAAACAAATAAAAAAACAAAACAAAACAGACAAAAATCCCTCCCATTCTGAAGCTTATCATGCCTGTTAAACTTTAAAAAATCATAATTAATGTTAGAATATGCACTGTTTTAGTTGGTCTTATATGATTGGCCAACTATTGTTACACTTGGTCTGCCAATGACATATATTGTTAGTTGGTCGTCAGTAGTATAAGGAAAGTAACACAAGGGAGGGGAGCAGGGATGGCTGGGGTGGGAGACTAGAACTCAACATGGTTGGCGAAGGGGTCGTCCAGACAGCGATATTTGAGAGAGAGCAGAGGCTCCAGGTAGCACTACAGGCCTCCAGTGTAACATTGACATCGAGATTAGAACATGACCTCATGAAGGCGGGCAGCCTTTCAACTGTACAGAAGGAATAAAGTCTCGTGACACCCATTCACAAGTTTCCCGACACTGTTGTCTCCCTAGAGCTCAGTGCTTTTAAAGAGTTTATTCGAATTCTCTATGGCCTTTGATTCTGGTGTCTGCATTCAGAGAAGGATGTGGGAGAACCTGGAGCAGGTTAAAAAAAGCACATGTTCAAAGTGAAGGAAAACCATGCCTAGAAAGAAATTTGAGTGGATTTTTGGACACGGGATGGTTGGTGAGTGCTTGCCATTTTTTTTCTGATGAATTCTTTTAGCGAATAGTATTGAATGTCTTACGGGTGAAGGGACGAAAAAAGTATGAAATTAAGTGGAGGTGAGGTTGGGTAAATAGATTTGATGAATTTTTAAGACTACATGGACAGGAGATAAACAGGCCCATTTCCATTAACTAGTAACCTGATAAACTTCTGGTCATTCCTCATAATAGATCTAAAAAGACATTTTGGTCCTCATTTATACCCTTTGGCTCTTGTCTTCAAGCATTTTAATGCCAGCAGTTCCATCCCTCTTTTCCTCTCCCAGTAAACACACGTATCTACAACATTGACTTGCAAGGTCCATCAGTCAAGTGTTTAATTAAATTAACCTGTTGAAATCTTGCTGTCCCAAGAGCAAAAAACTGGACTAGAGGCCAAGAGACCACTCTGAAGATGTTATAAGTTGAGGCGTTTGCTTGAGTTATTAATATCAAAGTATTGAGAGAGCTACGACAGGTGATAAAACCTTGGGGTTTGGAGTCAGACAGGCCTGAGGTCAAGTTTTGCTTTTGTGCAGTCACGTCCCTCCTAAAAGATGCTTTGTTAGAAGATTACAGTGCACCTATTCCATAATGTGAAGATTTAATGAGATAAACTGAATTCGGCAGTGCTTGCAAAGGGAATATATTATGGTTGAGTTTGGTTTGTTCTAGAATGCAATACCATTTAATGGTATAAAAATCTAAAATTGAAATTTATTATATTAAAGGTTTTAGGAGAAAAAACACATTAACATCTCAGTTGACTCATACAAATCCTTGAATAGATTTGAATACCCATCAGCAATTTACAAAACAAAAGCAAGAAAATAAAACAAACAAAAAACTTTTTGCAAACTAGGGGAAGATGAGCGCTTCTTTAACTTGTTAAAGATTATCAGTGGAAAAAATACAACAAACATTATTTTAATTGTAAAATATTAGAAGCATTTCTTTTAAAATCAGGAGTAAGTCAAGAATACCCACCATGTAGCTTTGAATCAGCATTGCACTGGGAGTCTGAATCCATCATAATAAGGTAAAAAGAGGAAAGAAAAAGCCATTCTCTGTAGATAATATGGTTTTTTACATATAAGACTCAAAAGAAACCGTAGTCAAATTATTAAACTTAATAAAGCTTAGCAAAATTAAATGGATTTTATTCCCCAGTCATAATGTGTTAGAAAATATAATTAAAATATAATTTACATAGTGTAACTTGTTCTTCTATTCTAAAAGAATAAACTTGTGCAAGACCTTTATGGAGAAACTTTTTAAACTTTATTAAAAGACATTGAAAGAAACCAAACTAAATATGAAAAGCCTCAACAGCCTAGAAATGTCAGTTTCTTACAAGTTGTCGTTTCAATGCAGTTCGATCGAAGTAGCCACAGGTGCTTATAGGAACTTATGAAGCTGATTTTCTAATGCATAAAAGACACCAAAGGCCCAGAAATAAGCCCCATTCAGCTAAAGTGGAATAATGTGTGTGCTCTTTGGGCCGGGGTGGAGAGCTCATCAGATATCAAAGGTCATAGGTTTGTCCTGCACCTCTGTTCAGTTTGTACACACACGTACTGCATGGGCGAGCTGGAAAGCGGCACAGAATTGAGAACAGATCCATGCAAAACATGTGCGCGGCTTGATGTAACGGAGTTGGCAGAGCGGAACGGTGGGCAGAGGGTAAACTATTTAATTATTTTTCTGGGACAATTGTTTATGCATAGGGAAGAAACACATTTGGGTCTGAACTTCCTAACGAATACAAAAATTCCAAACAGATTTAAGACTTAAATGTGAAATTAAAATATTAATCTTAATGAAGAAAATTTTGGAGATTATATTTTATATCTTATGATAGGAAAGCATTTCCTAATTAAGAAACAAAAAATGTTAACCATAAAATGAATAAATCCAAATTATATTAATTAGAGTTTATAGTAACGAAGAATAGTTTTTTATTAAAAGGTACCAAAAATGATATGTGAAAATATAAGCCACAAACTTGCAGAATATATTTGCACACATATCTCTCTCGTAGGATAAGTATCTGTTTTATATAAGGAAATATTACAAATTTATAAGCAAAACATGGATGAATTAACAAAATATTTGTTAAAGTAAATGAACGGGCATAATATTTAAGAGGAAACACTAATGGAAAGTAAATGTAAAACATGCCTCATTAGTAATCAGTATGGTGCAAATTAAGACAACAATGAGATACCATTTAATAACTACCAGACTGGCAAAATTAAGACATGTTGTAGTATCAAGTATGAAGCAAGTTGAGGTTCCATGGAAATGGAACCCTAGGACATCCTGGGTGGCAGGCAGTTTGAATTCGAACAACCTGTTTGGAAAACAAGCTGGCTGTATCCTTGACATCAAGTAAGTACACATTTTACCATTGAACAGTCCACTCCTGGGTATAAACCCTGGGACCATGCTTTCCAGGAGACCTGTGGATGAATGTTCATATATAATTTCTTGTTATAGCCAAAAAGCTTGAAGTCACTCAGTATCCACCGACTGGGTGAATAAGTTGTGTTACACTGACACAGTGGAATATTACTTAGCCATGAAAATCAATCAACTAAACCTGCATTAAACAACATGGGTGGATATTGGAAAAATAATCTTGGAAGGAAAAAAAAATCCTATTGAAGTCAGCTTGTGTGACGCCATTTTTATAAATTTCAGAAATAAGCAATGCCTAACAATATTGTGTTTGGTTTTACATACATATGGGGTAGAATTATTTTGAAAAACAAGACAACAATGAAACTCCAGTTCTGGCGAGTGCTTACCTGATGGGTTCAGAGGGAGCTCAGAATTCTCTTTAATGGAAGAGGCAAAGTTTTACTTCATAATTTTTTTTTTAATCTTTACCCCAAAATTTGTTTATTGATTTTGGAGAGAGAGGAAGAGAGAGAGAGAAAGAGAAACATCGATGGGCTGCCTCCCATATGCACCCTGACTGGGGATTGAACCTGCAACCTAGGTATGTGCTCTGACCAGGGATAGAACCCACAACATTTTTGGTGTATGGGACAGTGCTCCAACCGATGGAGCCACCCAGCCAGGGCTTAACTTTCTAACTTTTTGTGGTAGGATCACATGTGTTTGTTATGTTTTGCTTGCTTTCTTAAATTTATGTTACACATTGCATATTACAAACGCTACATGCATATTTTATAAAAATAAAATATGACAGGATTTTTAAAACACTGAAACATAGTGCTGAAGAAACTGTAGAACTAAAAAGATAGGCATCGTGTCTGCAGTCTAACTGCTGAATAACAGCAACAAAAAAAGAGGCTGTCATTTTTATGGTGGTAACTCTTATTTCAGGGAGTGCTCACTTTTCTGTGCTGTTTCTTATATAAGTTTTCAACAGAAATGATGGAGGCTGCTGAGGACTCTAGAAGGTGGGCCCTGGCTGCTCCCCTCAGCCCTTCCGATTTCTTGGCGTCTTGGTGTTCTGACTTCAAGGCACACTGAGTTGCCTTGTCTCTCCACGCAATGTGTCTGTGGGGGATGGATGGCTGGCCTGCTCACAAAGTAAAGGTTACTCTGAGTTCCAGGGGGAAATAGGGGTTTCCTAGAACAACACAGATGATACTATTAATCTTGAAAACTGCCTAGAGGAGAGGTATGTTTAAACTGATTTGAGTCTTGAAATTAGGAGAGCAGAGTTCTTGTTGGGAGGACAGGATTTTTAACAACTTTGATGCGGTGCAAGAAATGCTATTTTGTCTCATTTAAAGACTAAGTTTTGTCCATTCTCTCAATGTTAGTAACATTTTTTCCTGCTGCTTTAGGTAATTATCAAAGTTATTTGTTGTTGTGATGAAGGGGAATTTTTTGAGGGAACCATTTGCTGCCTCTGCTGGTCTCTGCCTGAAATAGCTGTGCCATTAGGGTGTAGGAGAGGCTGGGTGGGGGTGACCCGCAAAGGCAGTCCTGGCGGTCGAGGTAGAAAGGCCCTGCCTCAGTGAGCGGTCCTGCGTAGCTGATCCATACAACTCCAAGAGGCCATCAGAAAAAAGAGAAAGGTAGTTTCCCACTTCCAGGAATCAGGAAAGTACGGTCTTCTCTGCAGATTCAGGTACGAAAAAGAGGATCAGTTAACCAGAAAGCCTGGTCGGGGCAGAAAGACAAAAGGAGGCTGCTAGCTATTGTAATATAGTGGTTAAAGCATGACCTTTAAATTGCCCAGTCCAGTCTCCAAAAAGAAATGGGAAGCGGTCACGGACTTTATGGATTTTATTATCATGACTATAGCTTTTGAGAACAGAACTACAGAGACAGAAAGTGTGGGAAGTTCTAGCATAGGATGTTGCTCAATAAATACTGCAATTTAAAAATCACAGTCTTCCTGCATTTAATTTATTTTACAAGGATGGATCCTTCTCCATTAGGCTCTACTCTGCGTCTTCTATGTGTCCTTAAACTTGTTCACCCTTGCCTTGAGTCTAGCTATGCAGCTGTTACCTAGGTAAAATCGTGAGGTCCCTGATTAACAGGAGCTGCACTGAGATCATTTGTATAAATATTCCCTGCAATGCCTAATAAAAATTTCATTAGCCAAAGCACAGTGAACCAACCTGCAAGAACTGGCCTCTTGCATAAATTGTGCACTGGCTAATGTAGCCTGAAAAAACACATGCCTCTCTATGGACTTAGTTTCTGCACGATGCAGTGTTACTTATGGTTATATGCTGTGTAGAGTGAGGAATATTTTGGTTGAAAGGAACAAAAGTCTTATTTCAAACGGACGTAAGCAAAAGGGAATTTCAGGATTAAGGTAGTTGTGAATTCCAGGGCACGCCTGATTTCACACAAGGTTGACCTGAGGGCTCTCTTTTTCTGCATCTTTCAGCTCCTCTTCTTTTCCGACATTGTCCTTGTTCTCAGGAAACTTGCCCCTCAGAGAGGCAGGATGGCTACCAGCAACTCCAGGCCTCGGTCCAATCTCTCCGTAACACGGGTGAAAAGTAGGCTCTTTTATCGGGAGGCCTTGGAATTGACTCCGATGGCTACCGATTGTGCCACATGCCCAGCCCTAAAGCAATCATTGAGGCCACTGCCCTTGGCTGAGGCCTGGATCGCATGCTAACTTGGATATCAGGGTGAGAGGAGGGCACAGTCCCATACAGATGTCCTGAACTAGTTGGGGGAAGAGTAGTGCCAGGGAACTTCAGTGTTAATGGCAGACACAGAAGTGAACACAGAGCAGGAAAGCAGTGAACATCAGACAGAGATGTCCTGTACCCTGACCTGTGTGACTTAGTTGGTTGAACATCATCCCACAAAGCAAAAGGTCTCAGGTTCTATTCCCGGTCCCGGCACATGCCTAGATCGGGGGCCTAGCCCCCTGTGGCAGGGTGTGCGAGAGGCAACCGACTGATGTTTCTGTTACACATCAGTGTTTCTCCCCCCTCTCTTTCTTCCTCCTTCCTTTCTCTCTAAAAACAAATAAGTAAAGTCTTTAAAAAATGTCTTGTGTTGCACAGAGACATGATTTTACATTTTTCTTATCTGAATTTTAAGATTATTACAAGTGAGACAGTGTTTTTCTTTTCTTTTTTTCTCTTCTAACTTTTAAAACAGAATATACAGTAATGATTCAATACAGACTCAACACAATTGAATTGAATTGCTCCCCTCAGTAGAGTCTAGAAGACCTCCTAGCTGCTAATTCTCATTCTCCCTTGATTAATTATAGTGATATACTCTAAAGTCAGTTTTTCTCTCTCAAGGCTGTGTTCATTGGGAGACTGAGGAAATATTAAAAATATTCCAGATTCTCTGCCCAACTCCACCCATCCATTCTTCCTATCACATAAGCCTAGGACTCTCCCCTCGTCCTTGTCACTCATATCGAAATTATACCTTGGCATCCTGTCACTGTCTTCACCTCCTTTCCATTCCCTACATTGCCCCCTCAGTTTTTGTCTTTCTTTTACAACACTCGTGGTGGCTTCCTAATTCTTCAGATGTCCCCCCATGTCTCTTTCTTCTAAGCCTCCTATGTACTGATGCCAAATTAAAAATTTTGTACAGAATGACATAGGTGATCATTCTTCAAAAGTCATCCCTGCTCCTTTCTCATTTGCAAAGCTGATAAAACTAAGGGGAGACTGAAATACCGGCTTAATGTCATTGAGCCAGTTTGTGGTGTCCTACGAGATGTAGAATGCCATTCCCGCCCGGAGCAACCAACCACCTGTCCTCCATTGCACATACTTCGAGTGATCATTTGATGCTTCCGTTCTAGGCCCCACCTACCACTTCCACTTCCTCCTCTTTGTACGCTTCATGTTCTAGACATACTTGGGGTGTGTTCCGTTCTATAAACAGGGGTTGTCCTGCCTCTTTCCTTCCCCTTTTTTACCTCTTTAACCACAGGCTAATGGACTTCCATGACCAGATGCCACTTCTCCATGAAACTTCCTTCAGTCGTCCAACAAAAAGTGATCACACCCCATCTGAGGCTTGACTTTACTTTCAGCTACTCCTAAGAGTGCTCTTTCTCAAGCGGATACTATGCCATATTTTATATTAAGCACTCACTCTGCCTTGCTCCATGATGCATACTTTGTCTCTGTACATAAAAACCACATTGGGATGAATCTGTCTTAGCATCTTTGTTACTCTTCTAGCACCCAGGATAACACCCTGTACTTAGAAGACCATCAATAGGCGTTTGTGGAGTGGGTGAACGAACGAATAAAGAAGGAATATAGTTATTGATGAATGAAAGATCTACTTGATGCAGGGGCCTGTATTTTTCTGATGAACATGGCAGGTGATGATTTTTCTGTTCCATGTCAAAATGGTGCTGGTTATCATAAAAATGCATTTCCTTTTCTTCTCTGAATTTTACAGAAGCACTGACTACTCACATTTGACTGTCAGGGCTTTAGAGTGCTAATGATTTATGACGTCACTTGGCTAAAGTGATTTACCAGACACCAAGTTTGCCCTCTCTGGGAAATCTGGTGTCTTTTCTCCAAACCCTTCTAGCCATAGTCTCCATGCTGCTTCAGGGAGCTTCCACTCTGCCCTTGGCATCCAAGGTGCTGCCCATACTTACCTGTCACTGGATAGCTATGGGATTTGTTCTTTTCAGAATCTTTTAAGGTAAGGGCTTTATAAATATTGGCCATGTGAGACAGTTTCTTTCAAAGAAAGTTGTGAAATCTTAAATGGCTGTCTCTTGCCATCAGGATAAATTACAAGCTTGTAAACACAGAGGTCAACCTTTCCACCATTTGTATCACAGATGCATTGCCCTCTGATTCTCTGTGTAAACCCTATACCACAGGTTTATCTCAGATGCACAGTGGGGACTGGCAGACTATATAAATAAGAAGCGCTTTGGACTATAGTACATTGGTATGTACACACCCTGCCTAAAGACATTCAAACTCAAATTTAAAATATATAAAATTTTTAAAAAATAAAAATGGGTAAACTAAAGCAACTCGCCTTTAAAAATCACACGGAGAAAAATAGCAAAAGCTAGATTTGGATCACAAGGTTGAGACTCCTTCACTGGCGCACCTCCCTCCCCACCGCCACACACACGTGCAGCCACCTGACCTACCTAACCTTCACCATGGCCCTCATTCTCTGATGCTGTCTTGTCACTGCATAGGAGGGTGTTTAACAGGTGACTTTCTTTTCTTCCTGAAAAGCTACCAGCTCACAAATCACCCAGTTAGAAAGGATCTCGTTCTCTTGTCTGAGCTTCCATGCCACTAATCACCTGCAGCTCCCCTGCCCCATCACACTCCTGCCCCTTGGAGATCATTCGTGGCTACTGTGCTGAGCATGTGTCTTCGATAACTACGTGCCCAGAACGCATTGAACAAAGCCTGCCGTTGCTAGATTCTCAGATAACATTCTGTGGCCAGTACTTGATCTGTGAGCATACGTGAACACTAAAATGGAATTAACCAATCGATTGAATAAACATCTCTTCTGTGCTGTTTTACAGAGTTCGAGCACTGTTTTTTCCTCTTGAACTCTGACACATTCCCGTTTTAACAATGAATAACTCTAATAACTGGTAATTGGAATAATGTTCCCCGAGATGGGATAATTTTGGTTGGCTCACTTGACAGATCTATAAACATGCACTGAATAATGTAAAATGCATCTTTGTGATTTTGCCCTTACAGGTATCAGGAAGCACCACACTTTCATTTCACTGGCTTTTCCTGGTGTCCCTGATCTGCTTCAGAGATTACAGTTAACAGGAGGAAGTTAGGACAGGCATTTTATAATTTTATAAGACACTAGTTCCAGCCCTGTGTTTCCAAGCTGCTAGACCCAGCAAACAAGCAAACACACACACACACACACACACAAGCAATTCATCCACCAAAAGACCTATAAGAAATCTAAAATGTATACTGCTAAGTGAAATAAATCAACCTGAAAAGCCTGCATATAACATATGATTCCACATATATGACATTATGACATTCTGGAAAAGGTAAAACTGTGGAGATAGTAAAGACATCACTGGTTGCCGGGGGAGGGCTGGGAGGAGAAGAGATGAATAGTTGGAGCAAAGAGGATTTTCAGGACAGTGAAAATGTTCTGTGATACTGCAATGGAGGATACATGTCATCATACATTTGTCGAAAGCCATCAAATGTACACAGAGTGAACCCTAATGTAAACTATTGACTTCAGTTAAGAAAGTATCAATTTGGCTCATTAAATGTTAACAAATGTACCACACTAATGCAAGATGTAAATAATGGTGGGGAGGTGAGAGGATATGTGGGGAATTCTTCATTTGTATGTACTTTCCCGTCATATTTCTGTAAACCGAAAACTGCTCCAAATATTAAAGCCTATTAATGTTTTAAAATCCTAATTTAAATATTTAAGATAATAAAATATAGCCCAATTGTCAAGAGATGACCTCGTAGAAATTTTACCCAGAACACCATTTGGAACATACTGGGAGGTTAAAGACAGAGCATTGCAAGGACCACTGTGGCTAAGTGGATTGTAAGTGGGCTGGGTGAGCCAGAAACGACAGTGACTCCCTCTGAGCCCGTCTTCCAAACATTGAGCTCTTAAAACAATAATTTCCAAGGTGCCACACTATCATTAAGTCTGTTATAAGAAGACTGGAAGAGAGACAGGAAGAAAAAGAAAAGATTGGAGCATCTCCTGGGAAGTAGTCCATGAGTGACCTGGCTTTTCATATGCCCCCTCTGCTACCAAACAGTGACACCGCTAAGGTACCCTTTCTTCCCAACCCCGGGCTAGTCCCACAAGCTCTCCTGTTTGCTGAAACACTATTTGGGATGTCTCACAAGTTTCAACACAACGGAATAAAAGTGAAACCCACGTTGGTAGATAAATGGGTCTATTTGTTTTTATTTCAGTTACTAGTTTCACGGGGTTTTTTTTTCTTTTTAAATTACTGTGAGTAAAGCAGGGCTGGAAATAGAAATGCACATGCAGATTTATTTTTTAATCTCTCAGTTCCCGTCTGCTGGCTGCTGTGCCTGAATCTGCGGTGCCCGTGGCAGTGGCAGTGGCTGCCTTTGAGCTCCCGGCCAGGGGAAGGGAGCAGAGAGTTCCCGAGGACGGTTGGGGACAGCGGGACCGCGGTAGTGGGGCCGTGGTGGCGAGGCCGCCTTTCTGAATTAGGAAAACAGCTTCCGGTCTTCCGTTTTGGGCACTGATGGATTGAGTCATTGTTTTTGGCACTGTATCCTTTCTTCTTTTCTTCCCCATGCCTGGGGCTGTAGGCAGAAAGCTGCTTGAGTCAGAGGCTGTGTACCGTGCCATATTGGCAATTCTGTATTTTCAGCATTTTGTCAATGCAAGGAGTAAGAGAAATTGTAATTGAGGCTGCCTCCCTATAAATCATGTCACAGAGGGTGAGCACATCCAAATGATGGGTCCAGTAGCAACTTTTGTCCCTTGCCGGGGGACAGTGGGCAGGGGGGCGGTGCTGGAAATCAATCTGAGGCATCTCTGTCATTGCTGAGCAGTGCAGTGTGGAAGAAATGGAAAATGACTTCTAACTTCCTGCAAAATTTTGAACTCTGGACAGGAATGGGGTCCAGGGAGACAATGAGTGGGAAATTATCAAACTAAAAAGTCCAGTCGAGCTTGGGAGGGCAAACTCGCTTGCAGGGTAGTTCCAGCATGCTGACCCAGGCCGGCGAGGAGACGGAAAGGCTCAGCTGCAGGGAGCAGCCAACCTCCGCGTTCCCGGCCTCACTATTTTCATTTTTGTAATTGGTCTCTCTCATAGAAACACTGTTGGAATATGGTGTTCTTTGGGCAAGCACGGTAAAGTCACACGGAAAGCAGAGTGGCAGACGGGGACATCTATGTCTACGTGTGATTCACACTCCGTACGTGATAGGCAATAACATAAAACTAAACTCTGGGTGACAGTACTTTGGATAGCCCCTGTGTGATTTTGTGGGGGATCTTTCTGGTTTTCCTCTAAAGGTTTTACATACGTTTCTGTTCTTTGTATCCAGGGATGTAGCTGAGCATGCCTCTGACTTTTGTCTTTCACTGTGCTTTGGAATGTGAAATGCCAACAGGGGAGGGTTGTGGGCCCACTTTACAGCCAGACAGAGGTGTAAGCCCATCTCAGTGTTACTGGCTTTAAAGGGGACTCCAGCATTGATCTCATGGGGCCCTCCCAGCCCTGAAATGCAAAATTTGCCCCAAGTAGGGGTGGAGTAGGGGCAGGGGCACTAGAAGGTCAGATCTTAGCCTGATCCAGCCTTTCGCTGTCCTGCACATCGTTTGCCCAGGGGAGCTTCGACACCCCCAATTCCCACTCATTTTCCTTCACAACAGCCACTGGGCTGGAGTTTCCACTGCAGGCATTTAGAGGTCTCCAAGGAGAACGTATAAACAAATGTGTGTGTGTGTGCACGAGCTGCCTGCTTAAGAATTAAGCGGAGGCGTTTTCTTAACGGGAGCTTTCAGACAGAATGTGTAACAAAACAGGGCTCGTGTGCCTGGTGAGTAGCGCTCTCAGCTATGGCGGGGTCAGGGGCCTCTGCACTGGGGTTTATTTATTTATATGTATATAAGTATAAATATATATTTATATAAATATATATGTTTATTTCCCTGTTGGATTTCTGGAGTACATTCTTTTTGAAAATGCTGGCCTGTAACAGCTGTGCAGAGGGGACTAAGTGAAGGGATTGTATCTGATTTTTCAGTTGCATCTCTGCCAGCACTGGGACCAGAGAGAAAGGTGGACGGAAACTCAGAGGAAAAAGTATCCTGCCCTCAACAGGGATTTTGCTCAAGAGAGCTATTTTTCTCCTTGCTCAAACCTTGGAGAAATTCATGTTTTGTTTGTTTTGTTTGTGGTTGTTATTCCCTTGGCTGAGATTTTCAGTTTTGTCAGTGTCATTCCCCAAGAGTCACCTCTGGAATGTTTTGCAAATCCCTCCAGCATCCCAACTCTACCCCTCGCATGCCAGATCGAGCCACCTCCCGTCTTCCCTGGACCACCTTGCTTCCACTTGAAAAGCAACAAGTACATCTGCAGACAAGTTCCACAGGGGGAATGAATGAATACGGGGATGCCAGTCCGATAGCTGTGTGCTGTCCTCTGAGCCAGGAAACATTTATGTGGCACTTAATGTTATGATTGTTATTGGCCTGCCCAGCTAGGTTTCTCATAAAGCCTTTTCCCAAGGAGGTTCTAGCAAGCAATTGAATTATCAGCTGAGCTACCTGAGCTGAAAGCTTTTGACTGTGTGTTTCTGAGACCAGTAAAATCATCCTTCCTTGGGTCTTTCTTTGAAGAATCTGGAATTTCTGCAGATTAGAATTTTTGGATCTCACTCTAATGTTCTTTCTGTGCAGACTTGGGCATTGCCTGTCACCCTCTGAACCTTCAGAAATTGTTTTAAGATTTTTAAAATAATCACCTGTGTACTTGTCAGTTTCCCCCATTAGATTTCGAGCTCTTCCATGGAGTATGGTCTCTGGCTTCGCCTTACTCTCAGCAGAGCGTACATAATAGGTAATATATAAATATTTTATGAGTTTCTATCACTTTATTATAATTTTCTCTCTTATCTGTCTCTCTGTCCCTCTCTGTCTGTCTTTCTCTCTCACACACACACAAACACACACATGAAGAAGAGTAAGTTAATTCATGTGACCAACTCATGAAATCTTCACAAACTCATTCCTTTCCAGGTTTGCAAAATCTTGGGGACATCTTTCTCTCAAACTCAGCTCCAGTACTGCGGCACATTTTGTCCCTTCCACCTTCCAAATACATCCTGAATGTGATCAGTTCTCTCACCTTCCTCTACTACTCAGTTGACAGAGTACAGAGCCCCAGAGCTCTGTGTGACCTCGCAGCTGTTCCCTTACTGAATCTTACTAATGTCACCTCCGGAATGTTTTGCAAATCCCTTCACCATCTCAACTCCACCACTCACATGCCAGATCGAGCCACCTCCCGTCTACCTTGGACCACCTCAGTCGTCTCTTCTGTGGTCTCTCTGTTTTCCCTTTGGTCGCCCCACTTCCTGCTCTCCATAGAGCAGACTCAAGACTTCCACCATATCGTGGCAGCCTTCTCAAACACCTCGGTGCATTCATTTCCATCACGCAGACTGTGAAACCCAGGGTCCTATCCGGGGCAGACAGGCCTTTGACAGGACGTCGTCCCCCCTTTTCTCTCTTAATTTTGTCTCCTGTTGCGCCTCCCTCTGGTTCACTGCTCCAGCTACTCTGGTCTGGAGGGGAGGGCTCCTCCGATAGGCCACCTGGACTGCCACCTCTGGCTTTTTGTTGTTGGTCCGATTCCATCTGAGGTCATTCTTCTCCAGATGTTCACATCACCTGCCCTTTCATATCTTTTGGGTTTCTGCTCAAATGTTAACTATTCAGAGAGGATCTCTTCGGCTGCCTTCACAAAATAAATGGTACCACTTGTCACTCTCTGCCCTCTTACCCCGCTCTAATGTTCTTCTTAGTTATCTCTGCATGACATTACACAGTCAACCTCATTATTTGAAGATACCGTGTCTGAGAACTTACCTACTTGATAAACTTTGTCGGCCCTCAAACTGTCTTCACAGTCATCCACAGACATGGAAGAGTGGCACGGCATTTGAGTTGGCCAAGTCTCTCAACATGTTCTCCGCTGAGGTTTAACAACCTCAGTGACTCCCTGCCTTCTTGTTTCAGTTCTCATACTGTAAACAATTGTCCTTTTCATGGTCTGTTTTAGGTCATATATTTTTTTTTATAGTTTTGTGTTTTTTCTCGGTGGATTCACTGTTACAAATGACCTGCGGATGCACTGCTGAGGGGCTGTCGATGATGTGCCTGAGGCAGTAAATGCGTGCAGTTGGCGAAGCTGCCTTCAGGCACGAGTCGCATTGCTTTAGCCGTGAGGTCAGTGTTAATGAATTCGCAAGGTATATTAAATACGGGGCCTTTAAACAGAAACAGGCCTAAAACAAGGCTGTGCATTGATTCTTTGATGAAAACACAAGGGTCGGCAAAAGGAGGTTTACAGTTGTGGGTCTACAAACCGGAGCTTATCCTTGTATCATTCACTTATTAATTATTCTATTATTTTCCATGTAAGCAACTGTAAACCTACTTTTTCCCATCCTATATTGTAACCCGAAACTCCCAGGAACCTAACCTTGTATTTCCACTGAAAATAGTGGTTTAGTACTTGCTAAATCGGTGTTTGCCCTGACTTTAAAGACCATGGCTATTACAAATAATGAGAATCAAATGTGAATCAATACACGTGCATATATTTGTTCTCCTGCTTAGGTATATATAAATACCCATCTGCTCATCACTCATTTCCCCCACCACCGTGAAGCCAGGGATCTGCAAATGGGGTTCTCCAGCGCCTTGTTCTTTGCTGGGTCCTGAGCACCTGGGACCGTGCCTGGTCCGTGGGAGGTGCTCACTGAAGTACTGATTGATCAAAAGGATGAAAAGCTTTGGGGAAATATCGTCAATAATATCTTAAGGGAAATACTCTGACAGTTGTTTTAGTCTGCCAGACATTTTAATTTTGTTAGACATTATGCTATTCCTAACCTTCGCACAATTCTTAAGGTGGGATACTTAGAAACGCTCCCCCATCTCCACCCCTTGAAGTGGCCCGCGGAAGCGCACGCCACAGCCTGGCTCAGAAGTTCCATGTTTCCATGTTGGGAATCGTGGCTGTGTGGTTTTGAGCACATGGGCCGTGGAATGAGACACCCTCGTTGGCATCTGACCTCCACCCTTGCTGTTTTTGGTCAAGTGACTTAGTCCTTTCCAACTCTTGTTTTCCATCCCATGAAGATAACCAGAATTTCTCTATAAGGGCAGTTGTAGGGACTAAATGGGATAATGCCAGCCTCTTACCCTAGTGCCTGACACTTAACCTGTACTCATTAGACATGTTCTTATTATTATGTACTTTGAGCACCTGCTGTTGGAAAAAGGGGTGTCAGTGCCTAAGAGCAGGGATGGACACACTCTCTGTAAAGGACTGAATAGTAACTATGTTAGGTTTTGCCAGTCATGTCTTTTCTGCTGCAGCCTCTCAACTCTGAACGAGTATGGCTATGTTCCAATTAACCTTTCTTTACACAAATAGGTGAATCATACTTTGCCAACCTCTGCGTTAGACCAATAGTACTCAGACATGTCCGCATGTTAGAATCACCTGCGGAGCTTTAAAAAGTAGCTGTGCCCAGGTAGTCTATTCCCAGAGACTCTGATTTAAGTTTTCTGAGATGGTGCCCAGGCATCAGTATTGTTGACAACTCCTGGGCACTTCTAATGCAGAGATCAGAGCCACTGACTTGGATTATTAAAGCCAGGAACGGAGAACCTCAAAGCAGTTGCTGCCTTCCTACCTCCACCCGAGCTCCCTGCTCAGCCCATTTTAGAACCCGAGGGCCAGCACTGTTTGAGAGCTTTAGGTAGGGCTGTCCAGGCTGCGGCAAGTCCCTTTCGCTGAATGCTGAGACCATAACACTTTTGTATCTAGAGGGAAGTCTAATTATCTGTGTAATAAATGCATTGCACTTTCAGGGAACACAGTCCAGCTGTTACTGTGAATTTGAGCTGAAGCTCTGCTTTTTGCTATTTAATTGTGCTCCAGCACTGGCTGTTGGACAGAATGATTTTAAGTGGAAACAGCCTGCCGATATCCTTTGTTAAGGTCGTGGCTTCTGTGATGAAGTTAGGAGTGGGTTCCCAGGAGTCAAAAGGTGTCTGACTTAAGGTCGAGACAATTTTATGTAAGGGGCCTTAGCACCAGTTTGTGGTACTCCCATCACTGCTGAGCTCCAAATATTCAACTGGACATTGTTCCCTGTGATGGAGAGGAGGCTGACTAAAGATAAGAGAACGAGCTGAGGCATAAATGTCCGTTCGAAGAATTGCCTAGAACAGAGTTCCTCAATGTGTGGTTCCGTAGCATTTCCATTTCCATTAGAATAATCTGCTAGGTTGTTACAAGGCAGATTTCTGGGCTCCACTCTTGATCTCCTGAATCAGGATTTTGGACAAGTTCTTTTAGACAGGCATCTGGATAACTTTGAAATTTGAGAGTCACTATCCTAGAGAAAACCATTCATTATATAAGAAGACTGAGAATGAGGAATTTAAAGTCTTCCTCCAGCCTCGCTAGGTCACTGATAGAGCTAAGACTTCAATCTAAGTCTGTGTATCAGCTAGCTAATGCTGCGTAACCAACTCTTCCTAAACTTAGAGGCTTAAAACTGTAAACATTTGTGATTGATTATAACTCTTCTGGTTAGTTTGGTGTTATTTCTGGTCCCAGCTAGGTTTATTTATGTGTCTATGGTCAGCTGTGGCTGAGTTGGGCAGCCGCGCTGATCTTAGCCGGGTTGTCATGTTTAGAGCTCAGCTGGCTGTAACCTGGTCTGAGATGGCCCCCACTGGGGTACCTGGGTTCTTTTCCATGTGACCTTTCATCTTCCACCAGGCTAGCATGGGCTTGTTTACCTGGGGGTGGCAGCATTTCAGGGATTAGAAGTGCTTACGATTTCTTAGGGACCGCACTCAGAGCTGGAACACTGTCATTTCCACTTCATTCTGATGCCAAAACAGGGAAGAAGGACAACTTCAGTTCAGTGTGTGAGGAAATCAGTTTGACCTTTTGAAGGGAGGAGCTGAAATCCCTTCACGAAGGCTGTAGATACAGGGAAGCTAAATGAATCTACCAAAGCCTGCCACACAGAGTCCTGGAGCTTTCTCACAACATTTGAGAGCCTTTTAAAAAAGTTTATCTGCCACCTTTTACAAATGTTAGGAAGCATCAAGAGTGAATATTTGCTCGGGTTCTGTTCCTAGGGTTATTGCTCCTGGATGAAGAATCTAAAACCTTAAGGGGTCTAAGAACTCATTGGTTTAAATCCCAGCTGACACTTCAATTTCCTGACAGTATCACCTTGATCAAAGTGCTCATCCATCTTAAACACATTCCCTAAATCCCTGGAGAACATGATGTCATGCAAGGCAGCTTCTTCCTGCCTCAGGGAGTTCTTTCCATTACAATATTATTTCTTATATCAAACCAACATTTACTTCCTTCTGCATTTGATCTTTTGGACCTACCCCTGTCTTCTGATGTAGCTCAGAAGAAAGTATCACTTCCTCCCACAGAATATTATTTCACATTTGAAAACTGTTATATACCTCTTTGCCCATTGATCAGATTTCTGTGCCAACAATCCCAAGTTTCTACAACTTTTCTTCTAGGACATAGTGTGAGCTCCCTCACAATTCAGGGCATTTTCTTGAAAACATTTATTTTCTATGGCCAGTAGCTGTTTTAGAATGAACAATGATTTTGGAATTAGATGTTCTAGAATGGGCTTTGAGATCTTGAGCAAGTTCCTAAAGCCCATGGGGCCTCCGCGTTTTCCTCCAGACAGTGAGGACAGAAATATCCATCAAACTGTTTATTTTGTGTAAATTAAACTAGACAACCTGTACACAAATGCCTGCCCAAGAAATTCCTCCATAATTAGTTTTTTTTCATTTTTTTCTTACTCATCTGAAATCATCAGCCTTTAAACTACATGCTTTTTTTTTTTTTTTTAAGATCTTGAGTTTGAATGAACTCTTAGATTTTCTGGCCATATATTAATACCTCAATGATCAGCATAGTTCACTGTCTACCTAGAGATATGTTTCAAATGATGTTTCATATACTGGGGATGGTAAAGCCTTCATTTCTTCCAAAATGAAAGCAGCTGTTACTGTTTGGTTACTTAGAGATAGTAACTTAAATAAATGACCTAAAACTGAGAGATTTATGTTCTTCCCACCTCTTTTAGAATCAGGCCTTTGGGAAGGAAAAACAAATCTGAACTTGGAAAACAGTTCGGCACAAATTGGACACAGTAAAAAGGCCAGGAGAGTCATGGGCAACGAAGTGGATGTTAATAATAGGATGTGATGTGAAACTAAACCATTAAGGATAGAGAAAACACAGGTGTGTGTGGGGGGAAAGGAACGTGGGCAGAACAGAAAAAGTCAGTGCGTGGAGAAATGCCAACGTTCATGTGCTTAATATGAGACATTTCTGAATCGTAATGTATAAAAATGAATAGAATCTGATTGCAACAGAAAATGGTCAAGAGAATAGGACTGTGAAGACAAAAGAATGGATTTTAGTAAATACTATGTAAATTGTAAGATTATTTTATGTGACTGTTAGCTCAGAAAATACTCTTCAGTATAAAAGAGGATATCCAAAAGAGGATAAAATGAATTGTGAAAATGATTTGTAAATAAAAGTGCTAGATAAATTCAAGGTATAATGTTATTCATGCGTAGCGTACCCAAAATGAGCCACTATTCCTGCGAGGTAATATTAACTTGTTTTTCTTTTAAAATCAAGCGGTTAACAAAAAAGGAGCACTGTACAGTGAAAAAAGAAAAAAAAGGGGGTGGGGCATTGAGGTAGAAGTCTGGACCCTGGTTTTGAATTCCAGCTCTATAACTAACTAGCTGTGTGACATTAGACAAGTCACTTGGGCTCTCAGAGCCTTAGATTCTCCATGTGTAAAAGAATTGCCCAGGTGATCTCTAAGGCCTCTGTCAGCTATAAAAGCTTATTGCTCTCTAATTCAGTTTTGTCAGACAGTCCAGGGGCAGATTCTGTGAGGAGGGATCCAGATTTCAGGTAGGAGTCCTCTCCTCTAGGAACCTCTTGTCTCTTTGAAGAGATTTCCTGAAGTTTTCATGCATAAGAATATGAATGAAAAGATCAATATTTGGGTGCATTAGATATAAAAAAATTGAGAGTCTATAAGAGAAACCTGTTGTTAGAATCTGGTTGGACGCTGGGTGTTAAATGTGAGATGAGAGATACTATTTATAGGGTACCTTTTCTTTCTCACCAACTTCTTATGGTAATGAGTTTTATGAATTTGCTTTTAAAAGTAGTTCTTTCATTTTCCTGTTGTAATCTTGCCTCTTTTGGCTACATATGGCAAAGGATGGATTCAGAAAGGAAACAATTTGAACTAATATTGAAAATAGCGTAGAATTAGACAAATTTGGGAAAGGAAGGAGCCATTCATGTGGATGTGGAAGGAATAGAATTCTGAAGACTTGAAGAGGAATATTCCTGTATTCGTTCAGCAAATATTTATTGAGCATCTATTCTCCTGTACCTCCCACTGTGTTAAGCACTTGGAACTATTAAAGTAGCAATCTCTGCTACTTGGAATGGAAGGAAGACATAGATCATATAATTACACAAATATATAATTTGAAATAAGAGAATGAAAAGCCATGACAGCAGATAATAGGTGGACCTGGTGCTATCTGGGGCAGGACGGGGCCAAAGAGGGCTACCATTGGGGAATGTTATTTCTGCCGATACCTGCCACATGAGTAGGAATTCGGTACATGAATGGAAAGAGGGAGAAGTGCAGAGACAAGAAGGGGATTTTAGGAAGAGGAGACAGAATGTGCAAAACCCCTGAGATTGGAGAGAGTCCATAGCATGTTTGAAAAGCCGAAAGAAGGCCAGTGTGGCTGAAACTTGAAACGGGGATAGAGAGAATCCCGGAAGACAAGGCTGGCGGGGAAATGGGCGTGGCGTCACCCTACTGGTAGAGTGTAGACATCAATCATTGTGAGCTGGCTTCCACGCGTCCGATTGGAGAAAAGCACGCTATGCTGTGGGGTGGGGACTGGGGAATATAGGAGCCAGCATCACCTGTGCACTGTGCTCTCAAATGGCCTTTAGCACCACCAGCACCTCTAGCAGGGAGTAGGACACTGACTTTCAAGACAGAAGGCTTTGGTTATCTAAACATATGTGTAGCCTCTGAAACTGGAGGCATAGTCAGGCAAAAAAACACTTACTATGTTAGCCGACAGGGCATAACGAAACCACTTTCTTGCAAGTATGGCTTCGCCAAAACTGCGTTTTCCTTGCCCTCGTTCCTTATAATTGAGACTTGAATAAAAAGCCTGCCCATAGGGTGTCTCCCAGTATCAAGTCCAGGATTCCAAGTGTCACAGACACTAAGAAATGAACACAGCGCCCCTTGTAGTTACCCTGCACAAAACACACTTGAGACAGGTAAATAAGTCACCCCATCAATAATACCCAATTTCTAACTATGCTTCAGACATCCTGAGTGTCACTTCCCCTTCTTCTTCAAACTGGGGCTCAAAAGCGCACCCGTGGGGGCAGTGGCGAAAAGAAAGTGTAATAGATATGGAGTGTCTTTCTGGAGGGCTCACCCCTCTTGAATATTTATCTTTTATTCTAAGCGCAGATATCTGATAGATGTCTACAATATATCCACGGAAATTTACAGGAAGAATTAGAACCTTAAAAATATTTGCCCTTATGTCAGATTGCCTATGATCAAACCTTCAGATTCCTGGTTAAATACTTGTCTTCCTTTTGGCTGTTGGAGATGGTTTGTTGAAAAATTTTGGGAAGCACTGAGTCTCATACCATGTTTGATTCCATTTACAGGATATCCTGTGCCTTTTTCATCAACTCCTTATAGTTGTGAATCTGATAAATTTAGTTTTAAAAATAGTTCTTCGTTTTCGGCATGGTAACCTTGCCTGTTAGTTTTCAAGGGAGGGAGTTTTGAAAGTCAATATACAAGTATGTGTTTCTCTGTACGTCTCTGCTTTTATAGCCTTCACTCTCCCAGCCCACCTTCAAGTCTTCCTTTTAGCCTCATGCTCACATTTTTGTGGAGCTGTTGTCTTCTCTTCCTCTTGAATCCTTAGATGACCTGGTTTGGATCTTTCTCCATCTCTGATCTTTGTCCAATGTAGTGATCAGACCAATGCTCACTGACCCCAGGGCCAAGTGAATTGTACATTTGTAGGAGGATGAGATAATGTTTCTATTTCATTTCCAACTTCTTCCCTAATGACCAGAATTTTTTACCTTTGTTAGCTGAAGTGTGTTTGGGGAACTCACCCTTCAGGCCAGCTCCCACTCATTCATTATGACTCAGCTCATGGCCCAGCGCCCAACCCAGCAGAACTGACCACTCCTTCCTTTGGGTTCTCCCAGAACTCCTCTACCTCTGTTGGCACCGGCCTTGTCATGTTGTGTTGCACATGCCTGTTGACAGGTCTGTCTTCCCATCTAGGTTTTGAGTTTTCTGGAGATTAGGGAACCCTGTGTTATTGATTTTTGTATCATTGCACCTGACACTAACATGCTAGATGCTGAATAAATGCTAACTATGTTGTGTGAATTAATTTGAGTTAATTGACTACGGGGCACATTGATAATTTTGAGTTTCTTTTATTTACTTGATGACATCCAATGTCAAAGTATAAAGAAGCATAATATAAGGAGTGTGTCTTATCCTCCAGACTCTTAGCAATGAAATGGGGAAGGACTTCAAGGTGGGATTACCAGATAAAGCACAAGATACCCAGTTAAATTTGAATTTCAGATAAATTACATCATTAAAAAAAAATGCCCGTCCTTATATATTACATGAGACATACACACAAACATTTATTTTTTATCTGAAATTCAAATTACATGGGCATTCTGTATTTTTATTTGCTGTGTCTGGTGATTCTACTTTCAGGTCAAAAAAAGAGTGTCCCACTCTTTCCTTCAGATAGTTGTAATTCTACACTAAGTTTCAGGTCACATAGTGGTGGCCCTCGAGCAGCATCTGACCTTCTGGATTAAGACATTTGCCCAGCAGTATGTTCTAAATTCTTAAATTTTTAGCCCAATTTAAAAAATATAGAGACTTCCCATAAAAAATCTGAAATTTCAGTTTCCTTTGGAAAACTGTAAAACCTGACCACACTGGATCAGCTCTCCCGTTCTGCTCAGGAACGGCTAAAGCCATTTCTAGATGGAGCACGGGCTCTCGGGATTCCCCGTTTCTCCCTGGCATTATGTAAAATATTGTCTGTCAAGAATCATCTCACTTATACCATGTTTTTCTTAGATCTGAAAGGAAAGTGAGACATATTTAGAACTATGTCAAAAGCAGGAAAACAAAAAACAGCGAAGAGTTTTAATAAAAATGGGGAAATCTTCTTAGTTAGGCAAAGACATTTCCTTAATGTTTTAAGTGCCAGCAAAATGAACCTGTGTCTGCAGAATACAAACAAGTATACTATTTTTCTCTATTTTTCTTCCATCCCTCACGTACTCACACTATGGGCTTGAGGTCATTTGGGTTCTTAATCTCCATTAGAATGTAAATCTCCTGAGGGCAGAGGCTTTTTGTCTCTTTGGTTCACTGATGTATCTTAAACCCATAGAACAGTTCTTGTTTCTAAATGGACATTTGATCAATGTTTATTAAATGAAGGAATGAGCAATGTAAGCCATCTGAGAGAGAGAAAACCTCCATGGCTAGAAATCTTCAAAAAGGGAAGAAAAACTGTACCCCCTATAAAAGAATGCCATGACTAGGTGAATGCCTATGTCTTTTTTTAATAAATATTTTTATGGTTTAGATGCCTTATATCTTCCAAGGACCAAGGGAGATGGCTGCTGAGGACAGAAGCTCTTCTGGACCCAGAGCTTTGAGTGACACCGGGTGGGATTGTCTTTATGAGCTAACAATAGAGAAGTTCTTTGGAGAGTGTCTGAGGAAGGAACCAGAGGCACATGATGGAAAGGACTCTTTGCCGCTGTGTGGCCTGTTTTCTCTCCTGCCTGCCCTAGATTTGGCCACAGCCCAGCGGCTTCTCCCCGCAGCCCTGCAGAGCCCAGCCAAGCCCTCCCACCTGCTCGGTGACCACCAAGGAAATAAGTGCAGAGCCCTTCTTATTCTGAGCAGAAATCAGCCTTATTTTATTATGAAAGACAAAATTCTTGTGGCCACAATTTATCAGAATGCTACCTAAATTCCATAGGTTTTGAGAAAAAGATCGGGAAAGTTATGCTTTAAGTTTGAATTTGCTTAGGGGAGAGCTTTTATTTTTTATTTTTTTAAATTTAAATATGTTATTGTTTATGCTGTTACAGTTGTCTCAGTTGTCCCCCTTTTGTCCCGCTCCACCTAGCCCACCCCCCATTCCATAGTCAATCCCCGCACTATTGCCTGTGTCTATGGGTCATTCATATCTGTTCATTGACTAATCCCATCACCATCTTTCAAACAGTCCCCACCTACCCAACCCTTCTTATAGCTGTCAATCTGTTCCCTGTTTCTATGCTTCTGGTTCTATTTTGCTAGTTTCTAGCTTTTACATAAATAAGTTTCCAACTATCCTTCGCTCTATGTGGGAGATCTGATAGCTCTAGGGAATCTAGCTGAAATACCAAAAACTGCCGTAAAATGCATATTTTATTGCCTTTCCTGATTATGTCTGGTTGCCACCATGTGGTTATGATGAATTCACATTTATTCTTAAAAACTACCGTTCAGAGGTGCAGTGAAAATGAATAGGATGGAGAAATACTGGCAAGTGAGAGTTTGGCTTTTAACCGTAGATTCAACGACCTGACCCTAAACCAGGCTTCGGACTGACAAATAAATGACGAGGAGTGGAGAAAACAAAATGGCAGAGAAATGTAGCAAGACCTGTCATTCTTACTCCTGGTAGGAGGCATAAGATGCCTGCATTAGATTCCTGGGGATGCTAGGACAATGTAGCACTAGCTGGGAGATTTAGAATCATAGAAATTTATTGTCTCACAGTTCGGGAGGCTAGAAGTCCAAAATCAATGTGTTGTCAAGATCATGCTCCCTCTAAAACTTATTGGGGAGTCTTTTCTTATTCCTAGTTTTTGGTGACTTGCCAGCAGTCTTTGGCATCCCTTGGTTTGCGGAAGTATCATTCCAATCCTTGGTCTTTGCATGATCTTCTCTGTGTGCCTTCACATTGTCTCCTCTCTGTGCCTGTCTGCATATGTGTTCAATTTTTTTCTCCTTTTGAGGATATCAGTTATTTTGGATTAGGCCTCACCCTGGCGTCATTTTAATCTGGTTACCTTTGCAGAGACCTTATTTTTAAATGTCACATTTTTGAGATACTGGAGATTAGAAATTCAATATATCTTTTTAAGGGGGACACAATTTAACCTATAATCTCCCAATGCAATCATATTATTCTTTGAATTAAGCTTTTCAGATACAATTTGTTCTTCCTGTGGAACATTATTACATTGATTAAATTGCCTCTTTAGTTCTTCAGCTATCAGATGCTTTTCCTTGGCAGGCTGATGTAATTAGGGAACTAATAACTGAATCAATAAGGAAAAGAGCGTGTTCTTTCATATTTTCCAGCTGTTCTGATGATTCATTTAGGGCTGTGTGCGTGTCACTACTGAATACGTGCTAGTTAACAGATATGAGACCATGACACATAGGGGAAGGAGGGAAAGAAGAGGATCTGGATTGTTCTCTGGTAAAAAGTCAGGAATGATGTCCATGCAAGGAGGGGCATTATGAGGTGGCGTATGGAGGACAACAAGGTCTTGCATATGTAATTTTGTATTAACAAGAAATGCTTTTTAAGGACATTTATTGCTTGGAAACTACACTTTATTTTAATGTTGCATGAAACATATTGAGTTGAAGCCATGCAGGGCTATATAAATACCATGTGCACGAATACAAATGCATGTCCAAGGAAGGATTCATCACCGTCCATGATAATCTCTGAGAAATATTTTGTGGGAAATCCATATTACCTTGTCTAATCCCAGACCTCTCATGAAAAAAATAGAATTTTAATTCTTAGATCTTTCAAAGGTGGTTTTAGAGATAAATATAATGCGGACATTATAGTTAGAAAGTTATTGTGATGAAAAAATAAGTTAAAAAACACAGACTTGTTTTACTATGAAGATATACCAAGATCTGCCCGGAAAAAGTCCAGCCATTGTTAATGTAACAAGATCAGTGTGCGTGACATTGATGTAACCTGGCAGCCAAGAAGAGTGGACTGGAATGCACATGTGTGAGCAATGACGACTTCACTGTACTAGTCAGTGGGGGTGTTGGGTGCCATTCAGTGGGTGTGTGTACTGTGTGGCTGTTGCATTCAAAATGACTGAGCAAGCAGAGCAGCAAATCTGCATCTGATTTTGCATTAAGCTTGAACATTCCTCCCGGGGACTGTTCAGATGATTCAGAAGGTCGCAGCTATGGGCAACTGGTGATGGGCAGCTTCATCAGAACTATGTACCTGCTCATACATCACATCTCATGCAGAGTTTTTTGGCAAAACATCAAATCACTAGGTGACTCAGTTCCCCTACAGCCCAGATTTGGCACCCTGCAATTTCTGGCTTTTCCCAAAACTAAAATCACCTTGTAAAGGGAAGAGATTTCAGACTGTTGATGAGATTCAGGAAAATATGGCAGGGCAGCAGATAGTGACTGGGGCAACTGTGTGAAGTCCCAAGGTACCTACTTTGAAGGAGACTGAGGTGTCATTGTCCTGTGTACAGTGTTTCTTGTATCTTGTATCTTCTTCAGTAAATGTCTCTATTTTTCATACTACATGGCTGGATACCTTCTGGACAGATCTTGTCTATCCATTGTAAAGAAATCTGAAAATTATGGAAAGCTTTAAAAAATATAAAAGTTCTCCATAATCCCACAATCCAGAGATAACAATTACTAATATTTTGGCTTACTTCTTTCTGATATGTTTCAAGTTTTTTGCAATGCTACTTTAAATAAAGTTCATATCAGCATATGCATGTTTTGTAATATATATTATATAAAATTTAAAAATAAATTATAAAATTATATAGTTATTTTTAAATAAATTATATATTATAAACATTTTCATTGCATTAGATACCCTTCTAACACTATTTAGTGGTTACTTATGTACCTATGTGCTTGTACCTATTTTATCTGAGTGTTACAGCTTTTTTAAAATTTATTTTTTATTGTATTTTTCCCATTAGCATTTATCCACTTTATGTCCTCTTCCACCTCCTTCCACCTCCATCCACCCCACTCCTCCCCACAATCACCACACTGTTGTCCATGTCCATGAGTCCTTTTTCTTTTTTGCTCAAACTCCCACCCCCTAACCTCCCATCCTCACCTCCGACCAAAACTGTCAGCCTGTTCTCTATCTATAACTCTGTCTCTTTTTACTTGTTTGTTCAGTTTCTTCATTAGGTTCCACATATGAGTGAAATCATATGATATTTGTCTTTCTCTGACTGGCTTATTTCACTTAACACATTCTCCAGGTCTATCTATGCTATTGCAAAGGGTAAAATTTTCAGCTTTTTTTACAGCCAAGTAATATTCTGTTGTTAAATGTCCCGTAGTGGTTTTATCTACTCACCTACTGATGGGCACTTGGGCTGCTTCCAAATCTTGGCAATTGTAAATAACACTGCAGTGAACATAGTGGACATACAGATGGCTAACGGAGATATGAAAAGATGCCCAGCATCACTAATCATCAAAGAAATATGAATTAAAACAACAATGAGATACCACCTCACACAGGTCAGAATAGATATCATCAATAAATCAAAAAACAACAAGTGTTGGTGAGGATGCGGAGAAAGGGGAATCCTTTAGCACCATTGGTGGGAATGCAGGTTGGTGCAGCCACTGTGGAAAGCAGTATGGAGATACCTAAAAAAATTAAAAAGGAAACTGCCTTATGACCCAGAAATTCCACTTCTGTGAATTTATCTTAAGAAACCTGAAACACTAATTTGGACAAATATAAGCACCCCTATGGTCACTGAGTGTTAGAGCTTTAATTTTGTAATTGTTAAAGTAATACATATTCACAATAATTAAAAAATCTAAAGAAGAAAGTACCAATGACCCACAATCTTACCATTGCAGAGATAACTAGCATTAATATTGTAACATATCTCTCATGGCAGTATAGTTGTCTGAAGAGATGTCTTCTGCTATTCATGGCATTTTTAGCCTTTGTAAGACCAGCACTTAGTTCAGTGCTTAAAGCATTGCACTTGCTTGATAGACTTTTAGTGAATGAATGAATGAACGAAGAAATGGATGAACAAATGTACAAATGGAAAGACTGCAAAGATTCACCTCTTGGTAGAATAAAATTTGTTTCACACTCAGCTAAAAACTTACTAGATGGAGAGGCAAAGTAGCTAACCCAAGGCCCTTAATGAAGAGGAGCCTGCTCTTTCTCTTCGTCTGAGTCAGCCTCTAGGCAGAGAATTCAATTTAATTTTTCTCCCATCAGTCAAACCGAAGAGCTGAAAAAGCAAACCCAGAAACAGGGGAGGCAGGAGGTGGAACAGACTTGGATGAGGAGATCAGTAGCTCGTCTCTTGTTCTTTTTCTCTTACGAAGACTGTGAGATGAGAGGGACCATGCTTTTCTCAAGGATGAGCGCTAGCAAGAGCTGGGTCAGATGGCAGCTTGCTACACACCAGGACCCGCCATGATGGAAGAACCTATCATGTCCCCAGGAAATGGAGACTCCCGCAGTGTCATCGTGACCCTCATGATTTATCCCTGGCCTGCCTCTAGATTTTGCGGCAGTGGAAGACACAGTCATGCTGGGTTTTACTTGGAGGAATTTGAGGCTCTGTTTGTTATGATTGGAATCAGGGCTGACAGAGAGCCTGATAATATCCCTGGGTTATAGAAGGCTCCAACTAAAGTCTCTTCTGTACTTAATTGGGAAACATGTGTTTTAAGTCTCAGCATCTGTCCCTCAGACACCTGCAATGGGAAGGAGAGTGTTCCATTTCTTAAAACCCTGCATTGAAAACTCAGTTTTTTCAGTAAAATTTATGGGTATATACTTCTTGGTGGGATTATCTGGGCCTTTCAAACCCTGTCCTTCCTCCCAAACCACCCCAACATAAATACACATTCAGAGAGAGGAACATTCGCAAATGGATCGATGGATGGATGGGCAGAAAGAGAGACAGGTTAATGGACAGACAGACAACTTCTATCTCTTTTCAGCCAGTAATAGTCATCAGCAACCTCCTTCCTCTGAAAAGCTTCCCTACAAGCGAAGCTCAAGACCTCGGCCACATTGACCCATTTGTTCTTCTGGTCTTTGCCACCCGGTAAAATCTCTATCTTCCTTCTCTCCTGTCTACACCACCGACCTCGCTCAGGATATAGTTCTCCAGGAAACCTCGTCGTTCCGCTTCTACCCCTGTTCATCTTGTCCGTTTCTCAGCTTCTAGAGCTTTATTTAGTCTTTACCATATTTCCCCCTTTTCTGTGGTATACCTGTATATATATTTCGATGGTCTGCGATTACCTTTTTGCTGCTTGAAGGCTTGGAGGTGGCACTGTGTGCTCTGTCACTTAATGGTATAGAGCTAGTATTGTTTTATTCACTGAGTTGGTCGATAAAGAAAGGTCCTAAGAGTGATGGGGATGTTACCTATTTTCCCCATGTGCAGAGTTGGACGCACGTGGTAGTTGGTACTTATCCATGAAGTGAGAGTCCAGTTTGGATAAATATGGTGTGAGTTGAGAGATGGTATAGAGTTGGTGTGGTATAGTATGAATTTGCCATTATCTAAATCAGGATCGACATCCTGGTTTTCCGTGTAGCTGCTGCAGTCACTTTGTAGACCAAGTATTAGTATCTTAATCTATAAAATGGGAATGCAAATAAACACATCTGTCATTTACTGGACAAAAAAGAGGCTTTTTCTGTAGTTCATAGCACCAATGTTCAATAAATATTTGCTGAATTAAATTGAAATGGGCCAAAATTTTTCCACGCCCCTCGAACCTGTTTTGAAATTACCAGAAATTTATTCAAAAACGATTTCTGTATGGGCTCTAAGATTATGGTCTCAGAACTTAACAGAGAGTAAACCATGTGGGTGTGTTGTGCTGGACAGTGCATCCCTATAGGTGAGCAGCTACTGGGGATGTGATTACAAGAATATACTTCAACTGATACCATTTCTATAAACTTGAGGGCCACTTCTGCCTTTCTCAATTTCTCTACGCATAAAAGTTTGTGGGAGAAATATAAACGTGGTAAAATCTTCATTACAATCTAGATACCATGATTGCACGGCAGGAGATGTGTGCTAGGCGCCAGAAAACTTAAATCCTAGTTTCTTTAACCAAAACTTAGCTTCTCCAAGATTGAGTTTCCTTAACTGAGAAAGAGGTTTGTTGTGTTCACCTGCTGGGTGCCTGGCATTGTATAACCACTGATACACAGAAAGGTGAACAGGGCGTGATCCTCGCTCTTCTCTGACTCACAGTCTAGTACGAGGAGGGACAGCCAACCATAAATGGCTTAGTGTGAACAACTTCCTGGAGACAGTAAAAATAGCAGTGACACCATTGAGTGAGTGGTTAACTCTCCCTGGGTTGATCAGAAATGCTTGAGAGCAGGAGTTTAAGTTAGTAATAACTGTCCTTCCTTTCTCACACTGTCTTTTTAAGGCTCAAACGTATGTGAAAGAACAATGTGGTTGAATTATTATTATTATTATTATTTCATTACCAGATTCAGATGTTGTGCTATCAGGCATCCTATTGAGAAGAAACCCTAGTCTCTTGGCTAGTCTCTTGTAGGTATGCTGGGCTTTCCCTTAGTGTTATAGAGGGGTCAGACTCCACAGCCGTAAAATTAGTCAATGTGGAAAATTTGACTGTTAGCCATGCAGAGGTTTTCTTTTTTTCTTTTTTCTTTTCTAATTTTTCCAGAGTTCTGGGGGCTCTTCTGGAACTTCTTCTCATTCTCTGAGTTGCTCACCATCCTTGCCTGTTTTGATCAGTGATTTATGCAACAGCTTCTTGTGAACACTGTATATATACTCGAGGAATATAAACTCAACTAAATACAGACAAATCTGAAAGACATAACCATATATTAGCCTGTGAAACCAAAGATGAATACAGGGAACTGAGAAGGAGGAAAGGTGATTGGGCTGAAGTGGTCAGGACAGGCTTTGCAGCGGAAGCCACGCTTGTGCTGGTCCTGCATGGATGGGTCATTTGTACTTGGGCACAAGGGTGTCCTTATCTTTGCCATTTTGCAAGCACATGGGAGTTTAAATGAGCCTGGTATCATGAGTGACATTGAGGAGTCCATTTCGTTTAGAGTATATGTGGGAGTAGGAAGAGATGAAAGCGAAAGAGCCCAATATTTTGCATATACTGTTGGCTCAAATCCCAGCCGATGCCCGTTTTTGACATAGGTGTTCCATTTTCTCTCTGAGCCCAGAATCTGCCTCCTTTTTATATTGATATCCACCAGAGCACTTTACATGTAGGACTTGTCCAATAAATACTTTTGAAATTGAATTGTTATAGATGTAGCTAAAGACATTCATGGACTTTGTGGAGAGAAGGAGACATAATTTTATTAGAGATTTTACCCCTAAAGGAGAGAATGATGAATGGCGTCAGAAATGGATTTATACTCAGCTCACAAACATCAGTCAATTGCACACATATTAAGTACCTGCTTGTGCTAGAAGGTATGATAATAAGCATAGCACAGCCAGCTACATATATTTTTCAGCAGGATAAAACAGATGCCTGTTTGGGTGTGTGAGGCACTCTGGTGTGTTGAAACGTTACTCTCCGGGGGGAGACGCCGGTATTCATGTTGAAAGTGCCCCTCAATGCTTATGCTCTCCTCACTTCATTGTTTTGCAGCTCTACAGCTCCATGGACTTTGGGAGACGCTGGCAACTCATGCATGAACGCATCACCCCCAACAGGTTTTACTGGTAAGCCCCACCCACAGACTCACCCCCTTGGGTAAAGAATTATCAGGCAGCATAGGTGAACAGTTCCTGGACACCTTTGTCACTAAAAGGCACATGTGTTCTAGTTCTAGCCCTTTGCTACTCAAAATGCAGTTCCTGGACCAGCATCATCAGCATCGCCTGGGAACTTGTTAGAAATGCAGATTCTCAGGCAAGACATACCGATCGGGAGCCAGCATGTAGCATCTTCCCTGGTGATTTAACATGCACATTAAAGTTCACAAAGCACTGGGCTAGAGAGCTCACTGAGAAGGGAGGACCAGGCGCTGTTTGCTGCGTACTCATCTCCCTTCTTTTGGAAAAAAAGCACAAATCTTATTTGTACCTGTTCTGGAAGGCAGCATTTCCTACAGTGTACTCTGAGGAGCACTAGTCCCACCCACAAAGCTTCTCTTTTCATCAGTGTTTTTATAGTCGAACAATTTTAAATGGGATTGGCCTGCTCGACTCTCCTGAAGACTCAGGATTCATGTTGGGGTATTGAACTCAGGGGCGGCCCTGAGTGAAGAAGGCTGCCGAACTTTCAGTTACTTACTTCTACCCTTATTTTGCTGCAGAATCTTTTTTTTTTTTGTATGTGTGTCACACCAGATAAATCCTTCAGAACAACTCCTGGGGAACACATTTTGACAAAAGCTCTTACACGAGTGAGTTGATGTTCCATACGGAGAATTAGCCCTCCCCCGGTCAGAAGGTGACTTCGTTAATCGGCGTCCCTTTATAGACCCATTCCGTCTTCACCTTGGCTGTCACAAGGCAAACTTGGGTTGATAATATTTTACCTCTTGCTCTTCCTTGCTCTAACAGGAAATGCCCCTTACTGGTATCTTGCTTTTTTTCAGTAGAGGTGAAAGTCAAAGGATTCAAGATTAGAAGCACACACTAATGGGTATTATATGCTTAATTATATGCCTAATCTAAAACAAAAATAAAATTCACAATATTTGAAAATAGCGCTTATTCCACGTCTCTTTTGAGTACTTTAGGGCAAGTCCCTTGAAAAGTCCCAGTGTGGTCACTTATGCCCTACGTAGTGTTGGGGCGAGGGTGGTATGGATGTGGCGGGGAGCTGCTGCTGCTGAGCGCTTTGTACACGTGCACAGCTACACCGATGTCTTTGGAAGGACCCGCAAAACTATGTCTGGAGTTAAAAATGATGATTTCTGAAGCATCCTGTGAAAACCAACCGTGTTTTATGCGTTCAGATTAGATACTGGGAGGGAAGCGCAAGTGGAGTATTGCTCTTGATTCAGTGCCTGGACTATCCCCAGTTATTTTGCCTTTTCAGAGGCAAAA
The DNA here is from genome assembly GCA_004026545.1 of Mormoops blainvillei. Taxonomy (NCBI): domain Eukaryota; kingdom Metazoa; phylum Chordata; class Mammalia; order Chiroptera; family Mormoopidae; genus Mormoops; species Mormoops blainvillei. The sequence goes on from PVJD01000823.1 coordinate 284,814, forward strand.
TAAAAAAAAGTTTTGCCTTTTCAACGGCAAAACTATTATTTGGTCTGTAATTATCATAATCATCATTTGGTCTGTACTTGGAACTATTAAGATTTTCCAATAGACTAAGGCAAAAGTAGGGAGTACTTGTTTCTCCGTTGTTCCAGCTGTGGAACTATAGCTGTTTGCTCCATTAATATGGACCTGTTTCTCAGTGTCAGTGTGCTGTCACTCAGAAGTCCCTCAAACAAACTCTTGGGATGGTAAGACAGTTAACTAGGAAGTCATGTTGATGGAGAAGGAAACTACAATAGACTAGATACGCCTTGTCATTGTTTCCGAAGGAAATTAAAATAAAGAGGATGAAGGGCCGTGTTTTTCTATATTTGCAAAGAGCAAGAAGAAACTATTCCAGATGCTGCCACCCTCCCCCTTCCTTCGTGCAGCGGAAAGAATAAATCCCTAGGTCCTAATAATTGTGTTTCATCTCTCTTCCACTCAGTGCTTCTTTCATATACGCCCCATGGGGAAATATAAAAGTTAGTGCCCGTGCTAGCTAGCCAAGTGGTAGATGAAAATTTCATTTTTGTAATTATCACTTCTTTGTTTCTGATGTATAATTGCTGTGATTATTCTTTTAGATGTCACAGGAGTCACAGAAGAAAAAACTTTTTACGTAGACATTCCTCCCCCGTCCCCAAGGACATAATCCAAGGCTTCTGAAAACTATAAACCACTTATGTTCAAGACACATAGCGTATACAGGTTAGGAGTAGAAATATTCAAGGGCCTCTCCTTGAGAAAAGACAAGATGCGAATTTCTCTGAGTGTAGATTACAGCTTTGGCTGAGACCCCGCCTCTTTAAACTGGGGTTTCTTCATCCATGTAATGGGAACAGTATTCTTCTTGTCAATTTCATAAGATTATTGAAAGAAACAGACAAGATCAGTTGGACACCTGGCAATTTCTTACTCTATTTCTGATTTATAACTTGTAAGTTACAAGTCTTTAAGCACTATGTTTATTAGCAATTCTGAAGACCATGGCGCATAAGGGATTCATCATTTTTCTGGGACACCAACTTGAATCCCGTGCATAGACTACATGCCCATGTACCTCTGTCAACAACGGAATGTGCCGAATTTACTTCTAGGGGTCCCCATCACAACCTAACTTTATATTCCTCTACTCTTTGAGACATAATTATTATGACGTAGTAAAAATTAAAAAAAAAACTATCAGCAACAAAAAACCTTGGAAATACTTCTTCGGGAGGGCTGGTGTAGAGTGAGGTGGGATTGGAGATGGTGTGAAACCCAGAGGGAAAGTAGTCATGCCGAAGACAAGACACTGAAAGGAAAGATGGTGTTAAAAAGACTTTTACCATATTTATCATATGGGATGTAGACAAATAGAGGGAGCATACAATTCAGAAGTAATATTGTCGAAATATTGTTATTTGCAATTTGGAGATTTGCAAACGTCTAGGGATAGATCCTTCATGAACGTCACATTTGTTCTCCCATGTAACTTTCAAAGTATGGAAAGTAGTGGCCTGGAGGGAATTCATAGGAAGAACACTGTAATCAGAAGTGATTTCTGTCAAGGGTGCAGGAGGAAGAGCTGGCCCCACATATGCCTCATACTTGCTCTTGGTCTTAGGTGACGAGCCTTGTAATGGCTGTGAAAGTGCATGGGAAATTGTAAGGGGCTATCGTTTTTGTCCACTTCCTCCTTAGTGCCCCACGATACCTGTGGGTTAGGCAGGGCATGGGGCATAATATTCATTAATGTCGATAATAAAATCTTCATTGAGAAATAATGCTTTCTTTATGAATCCCAGATGTTCTAACTCCATCAAGTGAGGTCACCTGGAAATCTTACACTACGGAGAGATTCAGCCGTCAAACATATGCTCCAAGAATAGGAGCAACTGATCGGAAAACCCCTTCTTTACTTATCTGATACCTGGTTAACAGGCAGATCATCAGGCCTGTCTTATGCTCCCCATTCATCATCCCAACTGCTTCAGCAATTACAATTTGAAGGGAGAGCTCAACAGTGGAATAACTGTTCTAACATAAGCCCTTTGTAGCCTTTGCTTGGACAGCCCTGTCATAAGGAAAAAAACATTAGGTTTCTTTCTGTTTTTTGTTTGTTTTTTTATACCCTGCTGAGCTGCAAATGAATGGTATTTCCCCTCTTCCTCTGGGAGATATATAACAGGCAGGCGCATTCTGCAGCGGGAGGAATTGTTTTTCCTGCACATCCAAGGCGAATGCTTGCTGTGGTTCACAGCTTTGCCCCTGTGGTCCCTTACCCCACCTAGGTGTCCACCCCCTTCCAGCATCTTTTCCAATGAGTTCACAGGCATCCTCGGCCTTGCTGAGTTTTGTGTGTAACTGGGCTGGCCTCTGAGTGCCCCTGGTCTCTGCTGGCATTTGCTCGTATAGTATCCTGAAACAGAGAAAGAATCTTCCTAGTGTCTCTTCCTTACTTAATTATCCTCTGCCTTGAAAGATCAGGGTATTTTTGTTTATCTTCCTTGCTATCGCTTCAGGGAAGTGTGCTGATAAAGTAATCCACCTATCAGGGACTTAAACTCTTACTCAATTTCTGGGGCATTGGGATTGCAATGTGGACTGGTCTTCAGAGTAAGAAACCCTCGAAGAAGTCAACAGATATAGTAGAAGTTCTAGGTGAGCCTACTTTAGTGGGGACAGGGGCGGGGTCCTGGAGGACAGCTCTTGAGCTGTTGCAAGCCTGGTTTCAGGTTCAGGAGTGGCCGGTGCACAGGGTCAGTGAGGATGGGTTCCAGGTCTCTACCGTGCTTGCTTAAGGTCCGCTTACCGACTGTCGATTTCTAGGACGATTGTGCCAGCAGCTTCTTTTCTGCTTTTTCGGAAAGGCACAAATAGGGAATACTTGTTCCTCTGGGGAAGAATGGAAAATCAAAGCGTGCCCTCCTGGTGTGTGTAGATAGGAGGTCCTAGGGAAATGGTTTATAAAGAAGAAAGGGTAGCATGGAAATAAAAAAACAATCTTTCATTGTTCTTATTTTAACCAATCTATTTTTTAATGCATATGTTCTTTTATATGTAGCCTAAACATATTACATATGAATTTATATAATCTTCCTTTTGTCCCCCTAATATTCTATTATAACAACTTCTGTTACTATAAAATATTTTAATTGTCTAGGCAACACTTCCTTATGTAAAGATGCCTACTTTATTCCTACTGTGCTTTATTTTTATTGGACATAGAAAATTTTTATATTTTTTGTTGTCATCAACATCAGTTTCATTAACATTTTGTGCATATTTCTTTAACCCCTGGGCTTGTTTTCTTGAACCATTGTGGCCCGAATAAAAACTTGGTTGCGGTTGCCCAGTCTCAGCAGAGTGTCACATTTAAATGGCATGACCCAAATTTGACACTGAAAGCCTTGAAGAGTAATGTAGCTTTTTAGCGAACCTCTCCTCGAAGCGGGTTGCAGGGAAGCATTGTGCCTCACAGCACACAGCAAGTCTTCTAAAACCCCTTTGACCATACCTGTCTCTCCAAAGTCCTTATTGTCATGATAGGTATTTCTCATCTTTTCCTTTCTCCATGGGTTTTGGTCACAGAGCTTTCTTGTCCACTGGGCATCCCTTCCAGAGGCCTCTTGTACCCACACCCTCCTCCCCAAATATCATAGATTTTCAATATAGCATGGCCTCCCCTTTCTCTTTACCCCTCCTTCTACCACTCTCACCCCATCCTCAGCAAATCAGTGTCATATCCCATAGGTGTGCATCCCTTAGAACACTGAGGAGGGGGGATTGGGGATTGTTAGTGTTTAATACTTTTGGTATAATCTCCACTAGAGGCAGTGTAATCACTTTAAAATATACACATTCTGAGCATTTTAATGCCTATTATTAAAAATATTAGTAAAGTCATGTGCTAGTATATAGCCCTACATATGACATGACAGTATCAGTCTATTTATAGTGAATATTTATTTTCTCCTCATGGTAGGTAGCCTCCAACAAAGCCCTTAATCATCTGTATCTTATGGAGGCCATGCTATTGTGTGGTCTCCCTTTAAATTTGGACTGAATTTAGAGACTTGCTTCTAGTGAATAGCCTGGGATACAGGTGATCAGATGTCACTCCAGATGATGCTTCCCATCTTAGGTGTACTCTCTTGCTTGTGTGGTCAAAGCAAATGGTCATGTTTTGAGCTGTCGTATGGAGAGACCCATGTGGTAAGGGACTGAGGGAGGTCTTTGGCCAATACTAAGGGAGGCTCTCAGTCCAAAGCTTAGTTCCACTAAGGAACAACTGAATCCTGCTGACAACCATGTGAGTCAGCTTGGAGGTATGTCCTTCTCCAATCAGGCCTTCAGATGAGACTGCAGCCCTGGCAAACACATTGATTTAAGTCTTGTGAGAGACCTTAAGAAAGAGGCACCCGATTGAGTCATGCCCAGATTCCTGACCCATAAAAATAGTGAGATAAATATTTGTTGCTTTTAGCTGCTAAGTTTGATGGTAATTTGTCACATAGAAATTGATAACCGGTACACTTCTCCCTGATCATTATTTATTACATGTTTATTTTTGAATATAAGGTAACTGCTTCTCTTTTGGACCACTTCCTCCATTTGCCCTATATTGGTATCAACCCCCCAGATGTTGAGCTTTGCTAATTGTTTCAAGTCCACCCTTTCGGTAGGGAGATATCATGATATCCTGATACCTGATACTCTGGCATCCTGATGCTTAGATTCTGTGGGGATTAATGGCTGAGCAACAGAGCTCAGAGCCTTATCCTCAGTCTGATTGAGCTCATTTAATATGTTGAGGTTGTCTGACTTTATTCTATTCTGTTCTGTTCTATTCTATTCTTTAATTTCTATTATACATTTGGATGGCAGGGTTGCATTTTCTGGGAATATTGTTGATTCTGAACATGTATGTGTGTCTGTGCACATATGTTTGTGTAAACACACATGAGCTAAGTGTACACATACTCATGTAGAGAAGTGCAAATTTCCCTTAAGGTATAAAAATCCCTATGTCTGGGTCCTAGAGTTACCCATCTCAGCATGGTAGCAGCTGTGGGCGTAGAGGGCATAGGGCAGAGATGCAGGGGCTGAATATGGGGAATGATTACCTTGAAATAAAGTGGCTGGAGTGAACACTCTTTACCTCAATTTAAACTCTATAGTTCTCACCTGTTCTTGAATACATTCTATGTTTTGCTGCAAAAAAAAATGGGCTCCATCTGTTTAGCTCGGAACTCCTTTAGACCTTAGACTAAGGCTCCTGAAGAACCACATGCCAAGTCATCCTTATGCTTTAATGCATTATCCACGATAGAGACAGAGTTAAGGGGTAGGCAGAATGGCTTGAGATTGCTTCCTGGAAAATCAAGGCCTTTTCAAACAAAGTTAACATTATGGGCTGAACTTTTGAAGCTTCCTCTAAATGTGCATCTACAATTTCGCAAACACAGTCATTTGCAGTCTCAAGTAATAAGATTTAGGCATCGACCTGATATAAGGGATCAGATTTAGAGGCCTTTTGCAAACCAGGGTATGCCACAAATAATATTTAATTCAGCTCTCCCTTACATTTTTAAAATGGTGAAGCAATTTAAAAATACATTACATTCAAAATAATACATGCAAGGCCAAGAGGGGAGATGCGAAAGCTCGGCCTGCAAGCAGAAATGGTTTCTGCTTGGCTGGTGGAGGCTGCCCATGCTGGGTGTCTGGTTGCTTCTTGGCCTTGGAAGAGCTATCTTAATGTTAAAAGTAAAATGCAGTGCTCAGAGTTTACACATGGTAGTTTGCCAGTGCACTGAGGAAGACAGAATGTTCACCTTCTCCTTGGACCAAATTAAGATGTATTGGACTCATATGATAATTATGCGTAGCACATGTCAGTTCTATGAGAGGTAGAAGAAAGGAGGCATATGTAGCTATATATATATATAATGATTTCTTTACTATGAAAAGAAGGGGTCATATTTGACTCTGTCTTGGGCAACCTGAAAAGACTGGTGTGGCTTAAACACAGATCCAAAAATTCCCTCATCTAATCCATGTAACGAAAATCATAAGATGGGAATGAAAACACCATTCTATTCTCTTTCCCTAGTTTTTTGACCCGTGTCTCCAGAATTAGAGATACATGCCTTTCAAATGCTTCTTCCACCTGGGCGATTTTGCGGACAATATGAGAGATACGCATTCAGTTCAGAGACCGTGGAGTCTCATTGGTGATAAACTTTCGGAGAAGAGCAGATTTAACTGTGCCCCTAGGGGGTGAGATTTCAGCTGGCTATTGTCCCTTGAGGGCAGGATCAGGAGAGATCCCCTGTGGAGCAGAGTGGCTTGAGGACTCTAGTAGAGTCATCTTCCTGAAACCCCAATTTGCTCATATCCAGCTCGCTCCTTAAAGAAATGGGGAGAGTGAGTGCACTGATGGAAGTGGGCTGTTCAGCAGCCTTGTGAGTAGGGACTAGAGGAACTGGAGGGTCAGGGAGAGGGCTAGAAGGAGAAGAAAGCGAAAGATTTGAGCCGAACAGCCCAAGAAGAAACGCCAGACTGAGGGCTTGGAGGCTGTTTAAAATGAGGTTGGATACAGGGCTGCAGGATGCAGGACTCACCCCTTTTCCCCCTGAGGAAACCTAAGAGTGTCCTACCCCAGATTGGGATGGAGTGCATATTAGTCTGTCCAGGCTGCCACAACAAAATACCAGACATTTACTTTCTCACTGCTCTGGAAGCTGGAAGCCTGAGCTCAGGAGGCCAGCATGGTCGCTTTCTGGCAAAAACTCTCTTCCTGGCTGGTGGATGGCTGCCTTCTTGCTGTGTCCTTACATGGTGGAGAAGAAGAGAGAGCAAGCATGCTCTCTGGTATCTCTTCACCTCCTCCTCCTCCTCCTTCTTCTTTTTAAAGGTTTTACTTATTTATTATTAGAGAGAGGAGAAGGAAGGGATAAAGAGAGGGAGAGAAACATCGATGTGAGAGAGAAACATGGATTGGTTGACTGCTGCATGCACCTCGACTGGGGAATGAACCCGAAACCCAGGCATGCGTACAGACTGGGAAACGAGTCTGTGACCCGTCACTTTGTTGAACAATGCCCAACCACCTGAGCCACACTGGTCAGGGCTGTCTGCCGTCTCTTCCTATAAGGACACAAATCCCATCGTGGGGGTCCTACCCTCATGACCTTATCTGAACCTAATTGCTTTCCATAGGTTCCATCTCCAGATACCATTATACTGGGGAAGAAGAGTTCTATAGCAGAAATGACTAAGAACGGAGGGAAAAGATGGAGAGACAATGCCAAAATGACAAAACTGATGTTAAGAGGGAAGGAACACAGTTTAACTACTTTTTTTTCTAATTATAGACACAAGACAAACTTATAGACATTTAAGAAAATGCAGAAAAATAAAAAGAAAATAATTATCTATAATTTCACTGCCCAGAAAACACCACTTAAAAAAATCAGGTACTACTTTTTATAATTCTTCCAATATCATAATATAGTATAATTATAAACATATTTAAGTTTTTACCACAGTCCAGATCATGCTTTTAGTACAGCCATAGGGATGTAAAGCATGGGAAATGAAGCAGCCAAAGAACATATACGCATGACCTATGGACATGAACAATGGTGGGGGGATTGCTTCAGGGAGTGGGGGGTGCTGGGTGGAGGGGGGCAAAGGTAGAAAAATCAGGACAACTGTAATAGCATAATCAATAAAATATAATTAAAAAATAAAAAAATAAAATTTTGTATTTTTAAAAATAAACTCAAACAGTTTTTATACCATTCTCTATAATTTCTGCACATAATTGAGCATTGGCCTGCGAATCAAAAGGTCACAGTTTTGATTCTCTGTTAGGGCAAAACAGGTCCCCAGTTGGGGGTGTGTGAGATGCAGCGGATTGATGTTTCTCTTGCATATTGATGTTTCTCTCCCTCTCTTTCTCCTTCCCTTCCCTTCTCCCTAAAAATATATATATATAAATAAAATCCTTTAAAAAACTATATATTAGGTAGGCAATTAGCAATCTCAACTGCAGAAATAAACATTAAAAAATAAACATAATTTGAAACTTCCATTACTTGTGTTGTATTCTAATCAGTGGATATATAATAATTGAATCACTCTTTTGTCATTTAACATTGACCTTGATTCTAAACTTTTACTATTAGAGAAGGCATTGGAATGTTGTTTTGAAAACTTGTAAGTAATTATTTGTTCAAGGTCTAATTATTGTAATTTTAAGGATAGACTATCAAAACAATATATATAAATATTGTCATGCCAAACTGTTCTCCAGAAAGTTTATACCAGTTTTCACTTCAACTAGTAAAATATCATTTCATTACACCTCATAAAAATTTAATTTAAAAAGTAATCTTATTTCATATGCAAAAATGGATCTCCCTTGTTTTAATTTGCATTTCTTATCAGATTGGTGAGTTTAGACATGTTTTTATATGTTTATTAGCCATTGTATTTCTTTTATGTGACCATCTGTTTTATTTCCTTTTTATTGTGAGTTCTTTATATGGTCTCTAATTTTGTTTCAATATTGTTCCCAGTTTGTTCTTTGGGTTTTAATTGCCTTATGATTTTTAACATACTTTTTAGTTTTAAAAAATTGATAACATATTTTTACTTTTCTCATTACAATGTCTTCTATCACTTTATGTTCAGAAAATGCCCTCAACCTATGATCATGTAAATATTATCTGAAGTTTTCTGATATATAATGCTGCTCTACTAAATACATAAGTATACTATATATGCTACTTATATATTATATATATTAGATAATATAGCAGACATAAAATACTGACTTTTCTCCTACATTATGCTTTAGAAATCTTATACTACTACTTCACCCTATGACTATATCATCATTTAATCAGTTTAATAATTTTATCTATCCTGATGGATATTTTTCGAATTGATGGGATTTGTATTTACTGTTTCTAGTAAAATAAAACCCAGTGAACATGTTCCCATTTAAATCTGTGCTCATATTTCTGCCTGTCATTTGATGGTTTAACCTGGCCATAGTCAGGCGCTCGTGAGGTTCGTGGCGTTCGTCAGCTTTTGTTCTAGAGGACTGGTCAGTCCTCTGCTCCCTGAGCTGCACTGCACTGTGTTTAATTATTGTTTATAACACAACATAGTGCCTGGCTGGGCACATCTCCTCTCCTAAAAACCGTAATAAAATAAAACAAAAATAAATAACCACCATTTTCAAAATCTTCTTGGCTTGCCACACTCATTTATTCATCCAAATGAATTTGGAATCGCTTTGTCATGTTCTAAAATCTCCCAATTCCCTCTCTCCATAAATCAACTATTGATTAGAATTGCAGCAAAGCTATAAATTCATTTAAAGAGAACAGAATCTTTTTCACTATCCAGTTTTCATTTTTGACCATATGGTTTGTCTTTCCTTTAATTCCATTTCTGTGTGTTCCTTGGTGAAATTGTATACTTTTCTTCATATCAGGCCTACACAGTTTCAGCTATATTATTTTTAGGAATTTTCACCTTTGGTGGTATTTTAGGTAAAGAATTTCGCACAGCACCTCTCTTCAGACTGGTATGACTGAACTGGTATACACCTCACTAAGCCATGAGGTGTATCTGTAATTTGCCTGCATCGTTGGTACCATAAGATTCTTTACGCTATGAAGAAAATATGTTTTTTATAAACTTGAAATGATTGGAGAGTGTGACGTAACTAATAGGGGCTTGGGGATCTAAATAAGAGACTGACTCTCCCCTTAATGGCTGTGTGACCTTGGGCAATTGTTTTTATTTCTTTGCCTGATGCCCCACCAGTCAGAAAGGACACCAGCTGGCATTCCCGGCCATTGCCCCTTGGCTGAATGTCAGGGTTCTCAGCCTGGCACATAGTAAGTACTTAATAAATATCAGCTATAAAAATAATAAACAGTTTATAATATGAGAAGATAATTGGACACAATGACTATCCTCCTTAATTTGGTGGCCAATAGCACTTAGCATCTCTGAAGCTAAGCAAGGCTTGGATGTCTAAATACTTCCCCCCCAACCCACAATCAAATCCTATTACCTAATAGTCAGTGTTTGTATTTCTGATCTGATTCCAGCTATCAGCATATGTCTTAGTATTATACTTGTTAAAACTATTTTTAGAGAAAAATATTTCCGGCTTGATGTTAATAAAATTAAATCAAATTCATAAGACTATAAACTGAGTATTGTGTTGTAGCAGGTCACATGTGCTGTAACAGATGTGATGCAAATGTTGAATCCAACCCATGGAGATTGCCGAAGGACCGTGGCCAGAACTGGGAACACCGAAAGAGTATTAGAGGAAGCGTTATGATTGCTCAGAGGATGAAGGGCTCAGGTTAGGTTCATGTGCCTACCAAAGTCATCCCAGAGGACAACTGGAGAGTCTTGAAGAGTGAATTCAATTGGCAAGTAAGAAAGGGAGGCAGATTTTCCCGGGAAGGGAGAATAATTGGAACAGAGCCTAGGTCATGGTATACTTGGAAGCAGTTAGTAGATCTGCTAGAATGGGGTTCTCGACTTCAACATTTTTGACATTTCTTTGACTGGATTGTTACCCTGTGTGTGGTGGGAGGTTCAACCGGATCCCAGCTTTCTGCTCCATAAATGCCCGCAGCAACCGTTTAGCTGTGAAAATGTCTCCAGGTATTGCCAGATGTTCCGCGAGGGGCAAAATAACTTCCCATCCCTCTGTCATTGAGAACTACTGTGCTAGAAAAATAAAAGTGCATTGAGAGACAGTGGGAAATAAAACTAAGGACATGCACTGCATTCAGGTTGTGAAGGGGGGTCTCGAATGCCAGGTAAGTGGTTTGGACTTATCTCTCTGGGTAATGAAGAGCATTCATCTTTTGTGTAAGGAAATGACATGATACTCATGTTTCATGAAGATTTATTGACATTTGACACTTTCCTTGAGATACTCAAGTGTATTTCTGTGCAACTTTCTGTCCATAGATAAAGCACTGATTTTTCTCATGACAGGAACAAATCTTTTAAAGCATCCAGGTTCCAGGTTCCATTCTCCAATTACATGAAAACACTCATGTAATTGCAGACTTTTAAAAAGAATATACCTAATATATGTTTTAAAACATAACACACTTTGTTTATACTTGATACATTTAAGAATTTTATTAAACTAATGATTTAATCATTTTAACACAACACCTTTTATTCTTTCTTGCCCTTTTCTAATTTTTGTATACATGAAAGTCATTTCTCACAAAATTATGGTTATATTATCTCCCCATTTTATGTCTTTTTTGGTTTCACTTAACACGCAGCCTAAATGATAGTCTATAGGCATGCATAAGATCATTTTGAGGGTGGCAGAATATTCTGCTCTCATTTATACTAAAGAATTATGAAAAAGGTAGAGTGGAAAAAGGACTCTGACAGGCGATCTGGTCTAGTGATTTCTCCGGCAGTGCTCTTGGACGCTCTGTGGGGGTGCCGATAAGTTGCCCCAGGACCTAGAGAAGCCTGGGGGGTGCTTATTGATCATATCCTGGGCCCTCCCATTTCTGCTTCAGCCAGAACTACTAAGCTCATTAATTAGTTTTATGTATTAGGCTTCTGTGGAGTATTACTTTTGAAGGTAGAAGACTATTTATAAAAGAAAGAAACAAGAATGTTTACAAAATCGCTGACCTAGACTTTATTAAAAAATTTCATTTTACACAAGCTGCCTACGGGTTGCCTTTCCTCCATGGGGATACCACCCTGCTGTGTCCATTCCATAGCGTGGACAGTGCCCGAATGGTTAGAGTCGCTGCCGAACTCCCTAAGCCTGTTGTGTCGGTGAGGATACTACCTGGTGACCCTCTTCTCTGTCCACAGGCTTACCTTGTTTTGGTGAGAAGATAACTGTCCACATTTACATGGCCATGATTTTGGCAATTTAAGTCTAATTCATGGAGCCAGGTATAAGAGAAGATGTAAAGCTGTGGTAATTGAGCTGGGAGAAATACTCACAGACCTCTTTACTTGCTTGGAGGCAAATGGTACTGAGGGGTCAAGTTAGTCACACTCTAGCTTGTTTTGTTTTTGTTTGTTTGTTTTTTCCTCAAAGGGATGCCTCAAGAGGACTTTTTTTAGAAGGTTAGGTTTTTTCAGCTGTCAGCGTATTGCTTTCGAAAGATAACAGTTTTTCTCCTGCATACCTGTTTAGTGTATATCTGAATCTAGCAAATGGCGTTTGCCATCCCTGATCAAGGGACAGAATTGTGATTCAAGAATCCATGGTGCTTCCCTTTAAAGCCCCCCGACTCGGGACACATCCCTCCCCTTGAGTCATCCCACTCTATCGGCTCTTTGGGTGATGGATTTGGGGCATGTCCCTCCTCTTCGCATCCCCTACCGGCCAGCTGGGTCATACTCACACATTCTTCAACCTTTTCCCTAACAGTGTGGGAGAGAAGCTGTCAAACTATTTGGGCAGAACTGTGTACAGTGGAGGCAGAGAGAGAGCCCCTGGGGGATTCCTGCTCTGCCCATTCAGCATTTTGGCTGAATTTGAGGAGACTCAGGCTTTGAAAAGGTCAAACCCTGGAACCAGTCTGACCTATAAAAGGCACCAAAGTATGCAATAATTGCCAAGGAACCTGACCAAGAGCACTGGGGGTTTGAAATGGGGTAGCCATGCACTGTCCCAGTGCAGCTGGGAATGAGAGTTCCAAGATCCTGCTTCATGCATTTTTTAGCGTTTGTCCCCTTGTTTAACAAGTGTCATGAAAAGAGGTGACCGTGAAGTGGAACAAAGGGAGTTGGGTTTTATGACTTTTTACTTTTGTGGAAGAGGAGATTTGGAATTTGAATTATGTAATTGGGGAACCATGCCTTCCTTCTCTTATCCTTTCTTTCTTTTATTCTTTCTTTTTTTAATGTGAGATTTGTTAGGATCTTCCCAGAGCTGAGAGAAATTTAATAAACCAGGTAGAGAAAATCTGAGAATCACCTGAAATGAAGATGAAATGATAGTGAATGTTAACTGTAAAAAAAAAAAAAAGAATGTAGTGCTGAATATGAAAAGGAAAAAATACAAAAGCAAAACAAAATTTTTACTCAATCCACTAGTAAAATGTGTGATTCCTTTTTCTTAAAAAAAAGAATCTGTGATTTTTGTGAAGTGGAAAGAGAGATTGAGGAAGAGTCTGGGCTTCCGACTGCTAATTCTCCTTCTGCCACTAGAGTAGTGGCTAGGCATCGGGATGTCTTTGGCTTTCTATGTATTTATTTGTGGAATTCAAAGTGCTTAGTAGAAGATCTTGGAAGTTTTTTCCAATGCTTTCACCCCAAGAGTCTGTGATCCTCTTGCAACCTGGGTGCTGATCGCCAGCACTGGATAGTGGCAGGAGAAGAAGTCCTGTTCAGTCCTCTGATAGGGGAGAATTTTGTTTCTCAGATGATGGTGCAGGGAGAGCCTGCAGTGCATTGACCTGAGGTTGTCAAATATGCAGATTCATGATCTGACTCTCCAGACCTGGGCACCAGGGATTTCTATTTTAACACTTTGTCCCAGCCATTCCTTTGCCCATTGGGTTTTAGAAACCGAAGGAGGTGGTTAGGCAGCTGTTTGAAAATCAGGGAGGCAACTCAGTGTGGTACCAGGCACTGTGCTTTTGTTACTGGCCCTCATTGGGTCTGCCTAGAGCCAGCTGGTAGCGTGTGGCTTGGGTTCTTGACTTTGTGTAGGAAAGATTTCACAATACAAGTCCAGGTGACTATGAGAGTGTGTTTATTAAAGCTGAGGATAGTGAAACAAGGGAGAGCCTAGCATAGAAGAAGCAACAGGAGGGCCTAGGTGGGACTCCCTTAAGTTCACTGGGAAGTCAGAGAAAAATGGACCTTGGAGACAGGTTCAGGGGGTTAGCCTGGGAGGAGCTGCCACTGCCCATTGCTCTCCTGGTTGCAAGTTGGGGTCCCTTAGGGTTTAGGAGATGTATGTCTCTGGGGAAAGAAGGGAGGGAAGAAGAGGGGAAAGGGAATGACTTGGGCCACTCCCCAGAGGGACAGCTCAAACCCTGAGTCTTCTGTCTTGAAGCTTTTTTTATCTCTTGCAAGCTGGAATCTTAGGGGAGGTCTCAGGGGCACGTTCAGTAGAATATTCATCAGTTTTGCAGGTGTGCCCTTTCAGGGTCATGGTCTCACTGACTGGTCAGTGCCAGGGCAGGGGGGTTAGGGTTAGTCATTGCAGCTGGTCCTGTTTTCGCCCACCTGGCTCTGCTACTGTCTTGGACCTGGAGCTGAAATACAGCTGAGGCCTAATATTATCCCCGGGGAGGTGACCTCCTGCATCTGGCTATAAATTGCTTGGCCCTTGTGTTCAACTGTCTCAGTTTCCCTAGTACACTTGCCTAGGAATTTTCCTGGCTTCTTACTATCCTACCTCACTTTGAGTGATGTAGATGGGGACCCCTCATCAAAAACTCCCTCCTTTCTCTGCAGCATTTGACCTCCATAGCTAAAATCAACGAAGACACTGCAGTCAGAGAAGACATTGCCACCTCCAGGCATCTTTTTAAAATGCATACACTCCATGCTAAATGAGATAATAGTTAAGTGCGCTTCGAAAGCTGTAAGGCATTATTAAAATGTTTTGTAAATGTGAAATGTGGTATAGGTGTAGGCATGATGAAAATAATGCCTCTTGTTTTTAACACTACAGCATGAATGAGGTTATCGATCTTATCAGTGTTGTTTAGATGTACTTACTGGGGAATTTCAGTCAAGGGGTGGCTTTGAGTCCCTAGTCCATGAACAGCGTATACATACAAAAGGGTACAAAAGACAGGTTGTCATTCTAATTCTTAACTCTTTCTTAAGTAATATAATTATATATATACACTTGTTGCCATGTAACTTTGCAGTGCTTTTTGACTACATACGCAGCAGTTACTTCCTCAGTCCTTTGACTGTGGGATCATGCATGTGGCTTGCTTTCTTTAAGTTTGGCAGATGTGACCCAAGCAGAAGATTTTAAAATGCCTACCTGGTTGGGCGTGTCTCTGTCACCTTTGCCATCCCAAGGTAGCTGTGGCCCTTCACCCCAGACTCCGTAACGGACACATGGAGCATGCCTGAGCCCACTCCTCGGCGAGGAACCAAGCTCTACCCAATTCCTCGCTTGGAGCAGACCTCCCATGGGGCCCAACCTAGGCGAGCCAGTTCCCAACTGGTCCCTAGGTGTATGACCAAATTAAATAACTTGTTGTAAACCACTGAGTATTAGGATGGTCCATTGCACAGCTAAAGCTAATTGGCAGCAGGACAAAGTTGAGACAAGTGGACACATGTCTGATATAAAGGATGGTGGAGTGCCATGAGAGAGGTACAAGCTGACACAGAGAGAGATCAGAGGAAGTAGCATCAACAGAGCCTTAATGGAAGAGATGGCATGTGAGAGGAAACTTAAAAGATGGGCTCAATTACAACAGGCAGAACTTCTGTGTGTACCTGTGGGCCTTCTGGTGTGATGTGGTGGTGGGCACTTCAAGCAGAGGAAGGAGCAGCAGGAGAGCCTGGAAAGCAGGAGAACACAGGTTGTGTTTAGATAATTGTTAATAGTTCAAGGGCTCATGAAGTTCAAGTTGCATGCTTGTGGGAGAATAGATGCCAGCCAATAAGGCTGGTAAGCAGACTAAAGTGATAACTTAGAGGTTTCGAATGCCAGGTTGAAGATTTTGCAGTTGATCAACTACACCCTTGAAGCATTCTGCTCAGGGCCAGGCATGCTCAGCACTGGCCTTTAGGAAGGTTATTCTTGCAGTGGGGGGAGGGCAAGCCGTAGAGCAAAGAGTTTGAGACTAGGTGGCCTATTAAAAGGCCATTCCCAGGGGTGGCAGGTACTGAAAACAGGAGCTGGAACTCCACACAAGTCTAGAAAATGCGCTTCGCAATTAAAAATGAAAATGAACATCTTGAAGAACAGAAAATAAATTCAAACCCTTCTTCCATCCTAGAGTGTTGTTTCCTGTCTTTATAATAGAAAAAAACTCAAGTTCTACTTAGAAATAAATCAACAGGTTATAGTGACCACAGATTTATAGACTTTCCAAATACATTTTTAAAAAGATTTTATTTATTTTATTTTTAGATATAGGGGAAGGAGGTAAGGGAGGAAGAAAGAGGGGGTGAGAAACATCAATGTGTGGTTGCCTCTCATGTGCCCCCTACTGGGGACCTGGCCCGCAAGCCAGGCATGTGCCCTGACTGGGGAATCCAACTGGTGACCCTTTGGTTCGCAGGCTGGCACTCAGTCCACTGAGCTACACCAGCCAGGGCACAACTACATTTTTAATAAGTGTTTAAATTCAGTATCTTGTTAATACACTTCCTGGAAAGCCATGCTCTGGACTTAGGTGTAATTTCCTCCAAGGAAACAAGGCACTGAAACAGTGTCCCCTGGGTGGCTTTATGCTTATTTGCTAGTGTTGGGGGACAGGTAGACATCGTAGTCCGTGTTCCCTTGGTTGATCAACTAGGGTAGAGACTTGGGTGCAGGGGAGCTGCTGGGAGCGCTCAGGAATAACACCCCCTTTGAGAGGGGAGGGGCGCCCCACGGGTAGGGCAGAGGATGGTCTGGGATGCCGTTGTGGCAGCTGATCCAGCGGGAGTGGTGTGGCTGGGATGGCCCTTTGGAGATGTCCAGCCTTGAGCTAAAGGATTGGGTCTTCACCCTGCACATCGACCAACCATAAGATGTGGGCTGCCCTGGGGAAGGGGTGTGACTTGGTAAGGTGGCTGTCACCAGCCGTGGAGACTTCTCCGTGAGAGACTCAGCTGAAAGCCATCAAGTGTGCTTATACTCCCAACCGGGAGTGAATGTTGGGACAGAGGGGGGTCCTCTGGACAGCACGCAACTCTGTCCACTGCAGTGCGGGGAGGGAGGGCTACTCCCCAATTTTATCCTTGTTCCTAAGAGGAAGATGGATTCCTACGCTAACAGTAATAAAGAACCATGCAATAATAAGTAAATAACAATGGTAATGACAAGTTATCATTTATCAAGAGCTTATGCTATGTCAAGAAATGTGCTGGGTCCGTGACATCCAGCACTGCGATTATCTTTTCGATGGGTGTGCCGTGAGAACAACGTAGTGGTCCGATGTGTGGGGCTGGCTGCAGACTGCCCGGGCTTGAATCACAATTGTACTGCATATTAAGCTGAGTGACCGTGGGCTCCCAGGGCCTCAGTCTCCTCATGGGATTAACACCAATAGTCTGTATCATAGGCCTATGGCACGTGTTATGTGAACCAGGAACTTGTTGGGCTGGTTTTTCTGAGTACAACGCCTATATTGTCAAGTTTAATTTTTGGTTTTTGTTGGAAGATGGGCCAGAGAAGGAAGGGTACCATGATAAGGACTCTGCTCAACTAGACAGTGTTAGGTGTTCTGCGGGAGAGTGTGGGCTAAAAGTACAGTGGGAGAGAGAACTGTGATAAGCAGGAGAGTGCAGAAGACTGCCAAATTCAGTGTTTTCGTGCCTTTCCCCAGAGAAGGGTCACCCAGTCATACAAAGAATGAAACCTAGGGAGTCTATACCTCATTTCATTGCACTGAACGTCACGCTTGGAGGTTAGTCTGAGAAAGTTTTTTGCATATTCACTTTCCTCCGTGCCATAGATTATGTCGATGTAGATGCTTCCATTCAGCCTCAGCACAGCACCGGGCTCCATCAGACACTTTTTGATCGAGGGGATGGTCTTTTAGGCGTGGACATCTGCCCTTGTTATAAAAAGAGGCTCGTCAGTCAGGTATGATTGCTGGACTGGGAAGTGGGTGAGACCAGAGAGAAACAGCAGCGGGGGAGGTGACCATGGAGGAACTGACTGTTGTATGTCATTAATCACTAATTGCTGAATGATTTTATTCTATGGCAGACATAAAATATCACTTGAGGTTTTACAGCCAGTTCTGGCTTTAAGAAAACAGTTCCTTATGTCAAAATGACTATTAAATTAAGTGATTCTGTATTAAACATCCGATGGGCTCCAGATGATTTATGGGGCTATGTAATGAATAAGAATCTTTTCCTTCCGGCTGCTCAGAGATCATTTCTGGAACAGCCGTGGACTTTGGGAACTCAAGAGAGACGCACGGGTTTCTGAGAGACCCCTGGATGCTTAGAGGTGGAAGGGAGTCTTTAGGAAACAGACCCAGCACCTTCACTGTACAGCTAAAGAAACAGGCTCAGAGAGGTGACATGACCCACACTCATCACCGTGCAGACAATGGTCCAGCACTGTATCTCTTGTGCTGCTCTTACTACTAATTATACCTTTTACCCGTTATTCCCAACTGCCCATCCTGTTCCTATTCTGTAAATGACAAACCGAGTCTTAGCAGACTCTTTTTGTAGGTTACCTCAAGTATAACCACTTTGAAGATAAAGCTCAATGCCTTTCAATGACTCCTGTGTGCATTCGTTGCCCTGAATTTGCTTTTATGTGTTCTAGGTAGTGGCAGATCCAGAGAATGATCTGAAAGTAAATTGTTTTGGCTTTGCAGTGTATTTCCACTGAAGGATTCATTTACAGTTTCACACCTGGAGCACCGTGGGGCCACTGAATGTGTACCAGCCCCTGTCCCTTCCTTCAGAGAGCTTGTAATGCAGCTGGGTGTGCACCTGTGTGATCCAGATATTTTGTGCCACAGGAAACCAGAGGTTAGTGTAGGTCTCAGAGGTTAGTGTAGGTCTCAGAGGTAGTGGCATTTGAGCCAGTTTTGGCCAGGGGAGACCCAGCAAAGTCGGAGGAAGGAGGGTGGGAATATTTCAGCCAGAGCAGCAGCTGGGGCTAGAGATTCAGACGCAGAAATCAGTGTGATGCTTGGAGATGCTGAGCAGCGGGGTTTTGCATCCTGGGTAAGCCTCAGCCAGGTGGGATGTGATCTGATTAGGAAGGGCCTAAAACCCAGGCAGAGGAGTCGAAAACCCTAGGGCTCATGTTGTCTTTGTTAATTTTTGCTGGCTTTTCTCAGTACTGATCATGCGCACATATCTCTCTCCCTGACTAGATTATAAACATTTTCTAGGCAAAAGTCCTGCCAGATTATCTCTGAATACATCGCCTCACATGGCATTAGACATATGAATAATTACAGAGAGGAAAGAAGGAAGAAAGGAAGGGAGTTAGGACAGGAAGGGAGCCTGCCGTCTGCTGTGTTGATCAAGGGCCACATGAAATAAGCCTGGAGACGATGCGAGGCTTGAGGAGCTGAGCATCCCTGGAGAAAATTCAGGAAGTGTCCAGGAGCCTGTGGCTCAGCTCTGTGGCAGGTCTGGTGTCCTCAGGATGGCAGCTCTGAGCATGCTGCTAGCTCCCACAGTTCCTGCAGGTGGCCCCAGAGTGCCACCCTGGCATGACTTCTTTAATTCTTTCAACAAACATCTGCTGAACATCTACTAGAAGCCAGGCACTGCAGCAGGCACTGGGGCTGAATGGTAGGCCAAGCAGACACAACCTCTTTCCCCTGAGCACTTACAGTCCAGCAGGGAAAACAGGCAATGATCAAACACTCGGACAAAGATGTAATTGCTAACTGTGATAAAAAGCAGTAAAGGACCCTTAAAGGTGGCGACATGAGTGTCAAACTGAGGGACTCGGCATAACCTGGGATTTTTAAAGCCTGTCTTAACAGTGTGTATATAACAAGGAACCTGCCTGGTCAGGTATGTACACGTACTTAGCAAAATCAAAACGCATAGGGTGCAGGTAATGAGGAATCTTTGTGCGGGCACCATCTCTCTACACACGAGTGAGTCTGAGGAGGTTCAGTACGTCGTGGACGGCAGCAGTAGTTCTGGTTCTAACCTAACTCTCCCGCCAAGAAACCGTGTGTTTGTGGTTCATTGCTTCCTCCCTGTGCATTTCAGCTTCCTTAAGTGAGGAATGGGAGTTTGTATTGTTATCACTGTTACTCAGAGTGTAGTCCAGGGATCAGTGGTGGTCCACGAACTGCTACTGGCCTGTGAAAAAGTAAGGATAGGTAAGTATATCCATGGAGATTCTTTAGAAACTCGTGTAGCAAGTTGACATTCTCTGATATCTTTATTGCACTGACTGAAATATCAACCTGCAATAGTTAGGGAAAATATGTTCATCCCACATGGTTTGAAAACCAAATATGCAAGATGACCTCTGAGAGCCCTTCCAGTGCTAAGAGATTTTGACTTTATTTAGATGGGGTAGAATCTTCTAGATCAGTGTTGTAAAATACCCCAGGTGATAGGTAGAGCCTGAAGTTGACTGGCTATAAGTGAGAAAATGATCCTCCAGAAGAAGTTTTTCTTCAGCCTGGGCCTCTGAGACATTAACCAGGTCAACTCTAATGCCCTGATAGAACACAGACGTCATGACATCACTGGAGTCAGAGGTTAGTATTTTAAGAAGACAGTCACAGCATGTCCTTTCCTGGCAATATACCTGATCTCCAGGCCAAAGCCGAACACACTGGACCAGCTCAGAGCATCTTCATAAAAGATGTTAGGAGAAAAAAAGAAAGAAAAATCTAATAAACTCAAATGACCAAATATATATATTTGATGTTTGTTCTTTCTTAATCCATTTCACTCCCATCAAATTGCTCAAAAGCTACTTTGATTTATAAATGGAATTTAGGAAGTGAGCAGTGTGAAATATACGCAATTTAAACTTTGAAAAGTAGCTCCCATGAAGCAGAGTAAAGGTACTTAAAGGATTTCTATTTCCCAAGACCGTAGAAACACAATGAATTAGAGTGTCTCTGTTTAACTGCCTTTATGGATGGTCCCCTGGGTAAACACTGTGCTTTATAAAAAGCTAATACTCGGAAAGTGTTTTTAAAAATTAATATTCATTCATGGGCTCATCTGGTGGAACAATCCACACTGACATTCTGTGACCATGTTGCCAAGAGGACCTGCATTAATACTAAGCAGCAGGCCCTCCCCCAGTCCCATTTCTGCTAAAATGTTTCCTCCTGAGCATCAGTTCCTTGGCTATCCTTTCTTCCGTGTTCAAGGTAGGGGTGTCTAGTCTAGATACGTGGCTGCCCTGCTAGGAAACGGTGCACTTGAGCAGGTGGAGATGCACAGGAGGAGAAGGCTCTAGGTTTAAAGAATGAAAGAGCTGGAGATAAACTCCTGACAGGCTGGGGCTGCCACCTCATTGGCCACACGAGGCTGCTTTTTCCTTGCCAGGACCAGAGCTGGTGTGGGATTGTGGATTTTGCCACATCCCACTGGATTATGACACCCAGAGACCTAATTGGATTTGTTATGACTATCTCCAGTAGTTTGGTAGGCACCCATGACATGCCATTCCATTCTTGAAGAAAGAGAATCGTGACAACCCAGCATCAGCTCCCGTGCACCCCTCTTATTTGATAAGCGAGACATCCCTTATTATTGCTACATAGCGATTTTCTCGCATTAGCTCCCCTCCTGTTCCTTACGTGGGCTAGTTCAAATCTTTACCACTCACGTTACCTCCTTCCCCCCTTCCCCTCCCCTCACAACTATCATTGAGCCCTCTGTCTCACCGGGAAACAGGGACTGCAACATGGAAATGTACCCTACTTTTCTTTGCCTTTTTTACCCAAAGTTTTATCTCTTTTCCTTTATTTCTCTGCTGGACTGTGTTGGGAGACTAGCTGTACCTTCTTAATGGACTCAGATTTTTATTTGCATTTTAAAACCTTGTTTCTCCCCTCCTTTTGGGAGCTGGCTTCATCACTTACTCTCTAGGTCTAGTATCTTCAAACTTTAGTCCCTTCTGTTTAAAAAAAAATCATAAATTCTCTTCCATCCTGAAAAAGAAAGGAAAAAGAAAACACACCTGTCCTCCTTCTCCCTCAAGTGACTTGCCTTTTTGCCCCCTTTTCTTCATTGCCAAATTTTGTGAAATTATTTATAATGAATGTACCTCCTCACCTTCACGCCGCCCTTGAACCCTCTCAATCTGCTCTCTCCACCACTTCTCCCTGGATGATCCCTGGGGGCCTCCGAGTGCCAAACCTTGTGCTCTCTTCTCATTCTTCATTCTACCTGACTTCAGCAGATGTTCCCACTATTGTCTACCTCCTTCTAAAGTCTTTGTCCTTCCTTGATCACTGTGATTTTCTTCTGTTTTTCTTTATCTTCCTGACCATCCCTACACCACATCCTTCATTGACTACCTTTTCATTTGGGGACCTCATAAATGTCCATGTTTTCAGGATGTTCTCATCATTGTTTTGTTTGCTTTTAAAAAGATCCATTTTTTTCCCCCCAGAAAAGCATGCCCACTGTCATCACTACTGTTAGCTTCTATAAAGACCACTGAGTCCTCTTTTTTACTCCAATCTTTTGGGAATTATGGACATGCACAGCCCGTGCCCCAGTAGGCATCTCTTCCCCAGTGTCGCTTAGATAATGCTGGATGGCCCTAATGTGATAGTTCTCATATATCTCAAAGCCCAAAATATCCATAACATATTGCTACTCACTCAATGCACAAAAGCTACATCTCCAATTTCCCCCGGCTTGCTTAAATCATTCCTCCTGATCTCTTAGGTAATCTCAGTTAAGAATACCACCATCCGTCTATTAGTCTGACCTAGATATCTGAAGTCAGTCTGGACTCCCTTCCTTCAGTCTCTCGGTTACCCCCACCCTCTCTGTCCTCAGGCCAAGTTTATGATACCTGCCAGGCCTCTTTCCCACCTGCATGGCTTTCTTCCTACGGGCGGGCACTTCCTTACACTAGGTCCTCGCCCTCCTTTACACGGACCAGCACCCTCTGTGCCCTCTCTGCCCTCTCTGCCTGCGCTTTTGCCACTGCTTGAGTCAGTCCTTTACATTGTCTTGGAATTTTTCTAAAATGCAGACTAAATGATGTTATCCTTTGGTTAAAAGCTGCTGTTAAAGCCAAGAGAGAACTATAAAAGAAGTTTAAATAAAAGTGTAATGACACACCGGTGAGTCATGATTACTTGTGAAGTGTGTCACAAAAATTTTGCGGCCAGTAATAAAGCACTGAGGTTGATGAGTTATCTCTCCTCCAGTTTTTCCTTTTTTGGGTAAATTTGAGGCAATTCAAGGTTGTCAGTAAAATTATGTCATCCTTACATACTTGCATTCCTAAATGAACGGAAATCCATTGAATGACAGCGAATGTGTCCCTAGCCTCTTCGGTCTCTCTGACTAACCATAGTAAGCTACCTTTTCGGAGGAACCATAAGAGATGTAGTGAATGCAAATCATTGCTGTGCAGGATTTCATTAAAGACTATTTGAGGTTTTTTTCAAAATCCTGGCATATCTACCCAATTGTGTCTTATGTGAATAGCTTCCACCATGGATTTTTCAGGGAGTCAAGACTGAGAAAGACTAGACTAGAGATTAAATTCCAAACCCTTCGCATGGCATGGAGTGCCTTCTCACACCAGATATCTGAAATATTTTCCCAGGCTGTCCATCATCTACTGATCCTCATTTCCCACCTGCACCACAGACTCCTCACCCTTCTGCGTATATGCCATGAGAGTGTCTGCCGGCAGGCCTTCTGTCCCTTTGCCAGGACGACGTAGGTTGGGGCATGTGAGTTCAGGGAAACAGCTTAATACTTGCTATTTTCTAAAGTTCTGGTGATGAGTTGCCTTACTTTTGCAACTGCCTGAGCCTTCTTTCATCCATTTTCAGAGTTTCAGAGTTGTTCAGAGAATGTTTCCTAAACCAGACGTCCTGGCTCCTCCGCTAGGAGTTCTAATATTTTCACAATTTCTTACGCCTCAGTTTCTTCATCCATCTAGTCATGATAATAACGATGTCTATCTCACGTAGTTACTGTGGAGTTTCTGTCTGGTAATTAACCACGTCTGGGTGTTCTTCACACCTTCCAAGCATGCAGATTGGTTAATGTCTGCAACTCTATCAGAAAAACCTTGGTAATGCCACACTCATCTGGGATCAACCTCATTTCACATCTCTCCGAAGCATCTATACTGTGGAGTAAATTAATTTTCAGCAAGTTAGATGTTGTCCCAAGGTAATTCTCTGTGATACTTTCCAGCAGGGAGGCTCTGAAATGCCATCCCTCTCATAATTAATATGTTGTCCTGTGCTGCATCCATCGGCAGATGGATTTATCCTCGCACATTTGGACTTGACAGAGGTCTGCCATCATCTCTCTCCATGTGTCCTTGTGTGCGCCTGGCAAGCTGGCTGCTCCCCTTCCTTCTTTCCCAGCCTCTGCCTCCTGCCCTGCCTCCTGGTCTAGCCAGATCCTTAGCTCACTGGCTGAGAGTAATTATGATATCAGGCTGGAGTTTTGAGGCTTGGACGGACTCCACTGTCTGCTTAAATTTCATTTTTGACTAGAGTCATTGAGCTGTCACATCATCAAACATGCCACATGTATTTCTTCCAAACAATGGAGGATGTAGGAGTTGGATTCCTCCCAGCCTTCTCTCTGGACCTGAGACACACTCCTGTTTTCAGTTCCGCTTAAAAATTTTTAAAATGTTATTAGGATTAACAGGATGACCATATATCGTTATCGTCAGCATCTTTACCCTCGTGTCATGGATAGACCTGTTTCACAGACAAGGGACCTGAGCTTGAGAGGGGTATGTAAATAGTCCAAGTTCACACAATTGGTTCACACAAAGTAATGGAGAGCCAGGATCCAACTGAGGCTTCCTCCAAAGCTATTTTAACCACACTCTTATGCCACCTCTATGTGTCGGATGGCTGTCTCCTTCCAGGCTATTTTCAGAGCCACCACCAAGGATATTTCTGTATCAAAATAGACCTGACTCATAAATACCTGATGTCTTCAGGGAAAGGAGAACTCCAAAGCCCTTTGTCTTCTCAGGCAGTGATGAAGGAGCTTCGTATCATCTCTTTCAATGAAACCACCCTCCCCAGCCCTTTTGAGAACCCTACACTGGAGGGAGGTGGCTGGTATTTTCTTCACAAATCACAAGACCCTCCCTTGATAGTTAAATAGGATGATCTCTGTAAAGCTGACAAGATGTTTCCATGTTGGTTAAACAAGAACCATTTGTTTTGCTCAGGAGCATCTGTTGAATAAATAAGATATCTGATGTGCCATTTGCTCATTGGAAATTAACAAACCCTTTAAAAATGGCAATTTGTCAGGAGTTATATGAGGCAGAATTCATTCTCAGCAAGTGAACAAATTGAAACTTCCTTCCCAGACTTTCTGGAATCCCCCAGAGCCAGTTGTGCAGAAAAAGTTGTTAAATTCTTCCATCACTAAGGAAAATATGCTGAAAATGACGGGGGAAGAGAAGCAGTGCCCTGGTAGGGAAACAGAAGGGTCCTGGGGGGTGTATTCTCTCTAGGACCATTGGTATGAGCCATTACCCTTCTGTGTGGTGCTTCCATTTGGACAATGTGGATCTCCTGGATGGGAGGCCACTTTTTCTTCTTCCGTGCTGTTTCTAGGCATCATTTGGTAAAACTGTCATCAGCCATCATTGTTCCTGTCTGCGGCTTCCCGTGGGGAGGGTTTAACTTACTATAGGAATAAAGCAGAGAGGGAAGATAGTAAAGTGAATGAAAAGGCTGTCACTTCTTCCAGGGCATGCAGCCGCTAAAATGAAGTCTGAGTTTTTCCCATGAAACACTCAAGAACTTTGTAGTGTGGGT
This sequence comes from Mormoops blainvillei, assembly GCA_004026545.1. Lineage (NCBI taxonomy): Eukaryota > Metazoa > Chordata > Mammalia > Chiroptera > Mormoopidae > Mormoops > Mormoops blainvillei. The sequence continues at coordinate 310,535 of PVJD01000823.1, forward strand.
CCATTTTGACTTAATCCTGAATGAATACAGTGTGCTGATGTCAAGGGACCCAAGCATAAGGGACAGTGATTGGCCGCTGGCATCTACTAAGTGCAGGTGCCTTGTTAAGCACGTTTCTGGTGTTTAGTTATATGCCCACACATCTCTATTGTCACTCCCATCTGCAGATGAGAAAACCAAGGCTTAGAAAAAGGTAGAAATGGGATTTAAATCCATACAGTTTGAGAGCACATTGACTTGCGTTGCTTTAGATGATTTCTGAAGATGCCAGTTCCCTGGGACCCTGGCTGTGAAGAGAGAGGAACGGGCTCTGAACCCATGAACCCTACACTGGGCAGATGTGTAAGTGTATTAAGCAAGATCTTTCTTCAATTCCTAGGAGGCATTGGCTGCCTTGAGGCTGATAGGCTATTCTTGCTGGGTTGTAATTCAAATTCCTTATTTAGAGGGAGTTTGCGGATGGGAGAGGTGATTGAGTGAGGTGAGTTCCCAGGCTTCGTGTAAGTGGGTCCCTGTGGGCCCTGGTTAGAAGCTAAAGAATTAGCTGATGCTGGGCCCAGGGCAGCTTGCTGCCTCATCTCCTCACATTAGCTCCCTTAGCAATTGATCTTGGAAACTTTCTGAATCAGAGAAATTGAACATGAAAAAGGGCCTATTAAGTCATGTTGCCCCAGCCCTGTACTAGATGGAGCGATTCCCGGGAGAGGGTCTAGAGCGTCTGGTTCAGTTTAACTTTAATTGTCCCAGAGGGTCTGACTTCTTGCTCTTCCCCTGGGCAGTCCCTTTCCAGGGCTGATGGATACAGCTGGGAGTAATATCTCAAAGGGTGCTGCTGTCCTCTCTCAGGAATATGCACCCTCCCCCGGGGCTCAGTTTTCCAGGGCCTGGGATTTTTCACAAGTTGCCTCTGGAATTTGCCGGAGCCAGGAGGAATAATTTTGGGTGGGTAGATTAAGTAACTCAACCGATAACTTTAACTTTGGTAACTTTGTCTCTTTCTCCTCTTAGCCGGGAGATGTGCCTACAGCTGTACTATGCAGGCGAACTGTGGGAATGGGGCCTTATGACAGCAGTACGTGTCAAAGACTGATGCGTTGGGAAGCCACAGACAGGGAAGCCAGAGACACTAAGGGCTAACATGTGTTGAGTATTCCTTAGCCTATACTAGGAGTGCCATGCTATTGTCTGGTTTAATTCTCACAATAACCCTTAAGTTTAACTCTACAACAATCCTTTGAGTCAAGTATATTCTTATTTCCTTTTGAGAGATGAACATTCTGAGTCTCAGAATGGTCAGGTGCATTTCAAGGTCATAGAGCTGGTGGGTGGTGGGGCTGAGATTTCAACTCAGCTCTCTCAGTGTTGCAAAGTGCATGTTTTACCTCACTATGCTCTGTCACTGCCTCATAGTAAAATGTACTGAACAAGGTTGGAGTAAGAAGGAGAAAGAACTAAGCAAGGAGCAATGGAACTTTGAATTGAAGATGTGTGATCCTTCGATCAGCCAGGTTTCTTTTTCTGACTTGGCAAATTTGTGCTGTGCCATGAACTCCCTGTGCGGGTCCCAGAGATTTTGGGGGTGTCGGCATACCTGGGTGCTCTTGGACTATAATCTTTTCCAGACCTAGGCAAAGAGGGTATTTAATTCACATATCTTCTGCTCAATGACTGCTAGATGCATAGTTAAGTCTTCACTAAATGTTGTCAATACGTTCTTAGACTTTGAGCAAAATGTCAGATAACAAAACAAATTTTACCGAAGTCTAATTGATATAAACAAGAGTGAAGTTCCTATGGCATCTAATCAATGTTATAACAAAATAACGTTGAATGAAACGATGCTGTTTGAGGCCCTGCTGTATAACTGGTTAAGATGCTTTTCCCTGCTCCCCTCCCAGGATGTTCTCACTCATCACCAAAGGAAATTTTCACATTGATTAAATTAGCTCCCTTTGGCTGCTGCCGGCTGAGGGCCTGAGCATTTTCCTGGGCTGTGGGTGGTTGAGTCCAAAATATTATCCCAGAAGGGAAAGCCTAAGTGGGAGACTATCTTGGGTCCTGGGGCCAGAGGGTGAGAAGCATGAGGCCACTGGATGAAGGAATCAGAGAGAAAAATCATTGAAAGGGGTAGTGGGTGATCATCAGGGAAGACTTATCTGTGTCACAATTTGTCCCCAAGTTGTCCCTAAAGGAGCTGTTTGAAGAAAAAGGAAACCATAAATATTTATTCTATTCTCCTTGGTGCTCTGTGTTTTCAGGACATCACTTCTTTTTAATATGGATTATCTGTGTGTTTTATAGTATTAAAAAAATATTTTATTTTATTTTTCCCATTACCATTTGATCCCCTTCTACCTCCTTCCCCACAGCAATCACCACATTGTTGTCCATGTCCAAATCTCTCTCTGCCCTAACCCCCCACCCTAGAGCTGTTATCCTGCCTCCTATCTGTGAGTCTGTCTCTATTTTGCTTGTTAGTTCAGTTTGTTCATTAGATTCCACATATGAGTGAAATTATATGGTATTTGTCTTTCTCTGACTGGCTTATTTCACTTAACACAATGCTCTCCAGGTTGGTCCATACTGTTGCAAGGGGTAAAATTTTCTTTTTTTATGTCCAAGTAATGTTCTGTTATGTAACTGTCCCATAGTTGTTTTATCCACTCATCTACTGCTGGACACTTGAAAATGGATTTGCCTTTTGACCCAGCAATCCTACTTCTGGGAATATATCTGAAGGAACCCAAAACACTAATTCAGAAGAACATAAGCGCCTCTGTGTTCATGGCAGTGTCACTTACAATCACTAGGATATGGAAGCAGCCCATGTTTCCGTCAGTAGCATGTACCTCGATCTGCGTAATATCACTCTCTGGGAACCATGAAGGACAGGGAAGCTCTTGTCGAGGTTATAGAATTATTTGAATTCTCCCTATTCTTCTTTGGAGTGGAGGAGTCTGGAACAAGTCGGTTAAATTCTCAGGGCCTCCATTTCTGCATTTTCAGTTTCTGGGCTCTACTTGAATTGTAGGTTTCTCCTTAAGGCTAAATGGTATACAGAAATAAGGGGCCTGGCGCAGGGTGGCCGATGAACATGCGTCGGGCATTTTCTCCCCTTGCTCCCTCTTTCTCCAGCTAAGAGTGGCAGCCTCCACGGTGCCTCATAGGACGTGCTCCAAGCTGAGTCCCCCTGACCTGGCTTTGAACTCGACAGATGTCATTTATGAGCTGCAGGGGCTTCGACAAGGAGCCACTTAGCTCCTCTGAGCCTACAGTCCCTTGGTAGTAAAACATGGACAAAAACTGTACCTCCCTCAGAGGAGTTTTGATCTTTTGTTCAACAGCATAATTGAGTGTTAGGAAGTGGAGTTACCGTGGTGGAAGAGGCAAGCAAGGGCCCTCCCTTCAAGAAAGTTAACAATCTAGAGGGCAGGCAGGTATTATTCTAATAGTTACATGAATTATTATGAGTGTTAAAATCACACACGCACTAAGCACTATATCACAGGGATCGACCCGCCACCAGAAAGTGCACAAATACTTGATATACATGATCTTTGGGGACTGTCTTCTTCATGGGGTCTCCACCTGATTATCGCTTCTTCCCTCACACACTTGCCTTTTGTCTTCTATATGAACTGATAAAGCAGATGCCCTTTTATGAACAGCTCCTTCCCACCCCAGTTAGGCCTGGAACAGCTGTGAGGAACACCTTCCTGTGGCGTGAGCTGTCTGCATAGACTCTGGACAGCTATGCCCACACTGGCATGATATACCAGAACACTGGTCCCTAACAGTTCTGAGGCAAAGACTAGGAAATTCTGTTTTTATTCTCTTCAGAGCTAAGATACAATTAAAATGTTACCACAGTAATTGGCAACATCTATTAACTTGATGAGAATTGCCGGAGGTAGCACATTTTCCCCCTTCTGCACATTATTAGTCTATAAATACACCTGGACCCTTTCTCTTCCTTCTCTGGAACTTCCACATAACATCCTCCCAAGCTGTCTTCTTAATGCCCTTTGCTTTTTTTAAAATTAACTCTCTGAATTCCTCCAGCACTTCTAGTCGGGGTACCACATAACCCTGTCTCAGAGTCTGCAGAGTCTGGGGGGAACCCCAGCCCTGTTCTGTGATTTTAAGTGACCTCTGCTTCCTGGGCTGACCATCTGTGGAATGGGAACCATGATATCTACATCCCAAGATCCACTCAGTACAATCAGACAATGATATGAAAGTACTCTGTAAACTGTCAAGTGTGGGGACCGCCTGCTCCTTGATCTTCGGGAGCTCCTCCCTCTGTCCATGCCCTGCTTGCTCCCTGGTCCCCAAGGGTGTGCAGGTGCAGGAGAAGACAGGTTGTGGCAGCTGGAGATGTTCAGAGAGGCCCCCTCCAGCAGGGTGTGGGTCCTGCTGATGGTGAGTGGCACCTTGGGGACCTCACCATCAGGAGATTTCTTTGCCTTTTGATGCCCTCAGTTTATTAGAAGAGCTCCCCCTCAGAGAAGGGAGCAGAGAGGCGTGGAGCAAGGAGGAAACTGACAAGCAGGGGTGTAAGAGCTGTCAGTACAAAGGAAGCGCTCACATGTCTTATTCGACCTCGGTTGCAGAGTTCCACACATCACAGACCAGAGACAGAGCGGATCCCTGGGAGTCCGCCACCCCACTGCCCTGGCAACCCCTTCCATTTGCAGAGGAAGAAACAGTACCCTCAGGGGTCTAGCACTGTATTCAAAGACACAGCAAATAGACTATGACCAAAATTGAGGTCTTTGCCCTCAATTCAGCCCACTGCTCTTTCTGCTACATTCTCATACAAGTTTTTCTGAGACACTTTCTACATAATCAGTAGGTGAGGAAATGAGTGTGCGTGTTTGTCCATGTGTCGGTGTGCTTGTGTGTGTCTGTCTGGATTTACTTCATAGGGTGCCTGGAAGTTGTGCACCCATTGGCTAACTGTAGACATGTATTATTTCATTTTGTCCTCATCAAGACCAAATAATACTGTCGTGATTATTACAGAGAATTGGCAATTTAGAGAGGTTAACTAGCTTACCTAAGGCTGTTGAGCTAATGGATGTAGAGCCCACATCTAGAACATGTAACTTCAAGTCCCCTTTCTTAACTACTGGACTATAGAGGGACAAGTTTTTGTCCTAAAAACACATTATGAGTTAAAAATAATACCCAGTGTGATCAGTGGGTCCTCAAAAGGCACTAAATGTCTTCCCAAGTTCTAGGTCTGGAAAGGTAGGCCAGTGAAGACTGTTCATTTAAACAGACATGCATCTGTTTAACTGGCAGAGTGTATACTCAGGAGATAGGCCTCTATACCTTTATGAACAACCTGTTTATTTCTCACATTGCATCCTACCTGACTTTACCAACCGCTCCCCTGCCTCTGGTCCCCTGATCCCCACTGTAATCCCGGGCTCCACGTTGGATACAAAGGAAGCCCTTGGAAAACACTTGCTTTGGGAACCGCAGAGCCACACTGGTGGGCCGACAGGATGGAGTTATGCCTCACCTATTTGCACCTCTCTTCAATTCACTTTTAAGGACACAGCATTTTGTGAACTCCCACAGCACTCTGTGCCACACTTCCTTACAAACATCTGCCTGCTTCTGTCCCCCAGATCAGAGCTTCTAGAAAGCTAGGACCTTATCTCACTCATCTTGGCATCTTCCCTCCTCTATCATCTTCTTGGTATCAGATTCATAGCAGATGCTCAGCACCTGCATGTGAATAAATGGGATGAAGTATATAGTTATATATCTAACTCTCTGCTCTGCCCAGAAGAGACCTTGTGGTGTGATGATGGGGACGATAGAAAGGTGCCCCTTCTCAACTTAAGTTTTCATGAAAACCTTTGCCAATCGAAATGCCTCCCTCTGCTCTTCACAATGCAGAGTGTGGGTAGTTGGGGACATTTCAGGGGATGCTACTTTTGTTCTAAGTTTGTATTTCTTATTCTTTGGCTTGCATTCCACTTAAGTGGCCTTGGGTGTTGACTCAGGCCCTCAGTGAATGATATGAGAAAATGTCTACAAAAAACTGCTATTTGTGGGCACACTTGCTCCAAGTTGTATTATTTTAAGTATGTCCCATAAACTTAAGAAAAAGGCAAACTTTAAATACTAGACTTTTCAAAAATAAACCTGTTGACAAAGGTTACATTTACACAAATTCATTTCTAAAGAAATAGATTGAATACACCTTTAGAAAGAGAATGACTTGTCCAATGCGCACCCTTAGTTTGCAGGAAACAACCCGTAAGTCCTCGAACGCATGTTCCAGGCCTTCCTTTGCCTTCACACTCCTTCGTGTACTGTCTCAGAGTGATCTCTCATGGCTTCTGCCCAGCAACCTACCTCCCCAGCGTGCCCGTTCACACCTGCATGCCTTGCATCATGTCTCTCCTGTCTTTTTCTTGACTTTCTAATCCCACGCATTCGTCAGACCTAGTTTTTGTCTTCTCACCTCTATGAAACCCCTCCTGACCTACTATACTTTTCAACAAGACTGCAAGCTCTTTGACGGCCTCCTTAGGCATCAACCCCTAAACACCTATTAAAGGAATAGTATACACTCAGGAGGTAGGTAGTGGAGTCTGAGAATGACAATTCCAAAAGCACATGTCTAGAAACAAAGACTGCCCATTCTCCGCAACCACTCTGCCAATGTTGCGATGTACTTGTGCTGTTTATTAGGGTTAAGAGGACTTCTGTGAGCAACAGTTGTCTTTTTTAGGCTGTATCGTGTAATAGAGTCTTATCTGGAAACATATAACTGTTCATTAGAACTATGCCAGGCTGTAGTCCACACACGCATAGGATGAGTAAGCCATGTGGTAGGCTGTATCGCCACTTCCCAAGTACTTACACATAGTGGGTATTCAGTAAGTACTTGTCAAGGGATTACTGGTCGTATTCCTAGTGGAGCCGTTGTTCAGTTGGATTTAGGTGAAGTCTCATGGATTGTCACTACACTAACGCAACCACGAAACCCCAAAGGCCAGCTTCAAATTACCATGACCAGCATGCCTCATGGTGTTGGCTGTGGTTCACTGAGATTCTTCAGTTGAGATGAATCTCCTTGTTTGTTTGGAGTGACCTCTTGATATGTCTGTGCCTTGTCCTGAAAATCTTTCAACTAACTACTGTATATGGTTCCAGCCACTGAGGACTTAGAAAGACATTATATGAAATTAGATTACATAGTTTCTTTATTTTCTTTTATTTTAATACCACTTCCCTGATAGGAAATGATGACTCAGTGTAATTCAATGTCTATTTATAGATCTTAAACAAAGTTACATAAAAATAATCTTTCACATGAGATGCTCTCTGCTATTTTCTATTCCATTCCATTTTATTAAAAAAATTGGAATTGATCTACTGGATATATTTCATGACCCACTAATGGGTCACACGGCCCATAGTTTGAAAGACACTGATCTAGTAGTCAATGGCCCTTTTAATATGCTGGGAGAACCAGAACGCTAAAGAGACAGGAGCTGATCCAGGAGTCGTGAGAAGGCCCTGCACGCGCTGAGCAGTCTGGTGGGGAGGGCGGGGGTGTTGGTAATGACTCTCTGGCTGCAAGAAACAGTAGGTAACTTGATCTAGCGTAATTAAAGAGAGAAAGAGAGAGAGTAATCAGGATTCGAGAGAAGAAATACTTAGACCTCAGAATCTCATAGAGAATTCTCTGTCTCCTGTCGTGGCTTCTCTCTTCTTTCTGGCAGAGCAGTTCAGGGTGTTCAAGATGGGTTGCTTCAAGTCTCATGCTACAGTTTCTCAAACTAAACCCTAAAGTCTGAGAAACAAATATTTTTGACCCAGCTGGGTTTGGGGTTCTCGCCCTGGTTTAATCAGCTATAGGCAGGGGACAGGGTGATATAGTACCAATGTGGGCATAGGGGTCGCTGCGCCTAGAGGTCTGTGTTTCTAGGGGAGCCAGCAGTTGATGGAGGCCAGATTGTGATTTGAGAAGAAAGCTCCTGAAGTGCCCCCTAGAGGAACCGTGTTCATTTGAACTGGATGAGATCCCTGAGTTTTCGCTGCCTTAGCGTTTTCACACAATGATCATATTTGTCAAGCAAATCACAGTCGACTGTGTGTTTGACAGAACCAATATTGCTTTGAGGATAAATTGTGAAAATAGTAGCATAATAACATGAAATGAAGACTTTATTCACTTAATTGCCTAGAGACTAATTAGATGGATGAAATCTGTTTCACCGTACTGTGGGGCATTTTTCAACCCTTATCTTAAACATACTGCTGGGATTATTATTTCTCTTGCTTGTATATTTATTCATCTACTCAAAGATATTTAATAAATGCAGAGCAAGGCACAGTGCTAGGCACTGGTGCAAAACATAATGTAATCAGATCTAGGGACTGTCTTTAAGAATAGTCCAGCCAAGGAGGAGAAACATTTCAGGTACACAGGTAACTGAAGGTGGAGTAAAACAGACTGTATTTTAATCCAGGCTCTGTCACGTTCTTGCTCTAGTTAGGCAATTTGACATCTCGAAATTTCCATTTCCTCATCTGAAAAAAAAAAATGGTACTGCCTATCTCAAAAGTTGGTTTAAGGATTAAGTGAGATAACGTATTAAATTGATGGCAAACATTTTGGTACATTAGGTGCACAATAAATATAGTTGCACTTTAGATAATGTGAACCCTGTAACAGTTAGCATGATATAGTGTCAAGTGTTACTACGTGCCTCTCTGTCTTCAAAATATTTTGCCTGCATTTATATAGTTCATTTAGTTTTCATAAAAACAATAAGAAGGGTGCTTTTATTATCTCCCTGTTGCACCAGTGAGCAAACTGAAGCATAGAGAAGTTAAGAAAATCACCTGCGACCTCACAGTTAGTAAGTGATTACCCCGGACTCTAACTCAGAGAGTCTGAGTCCAGAATTTATACTCTTCACTACCTGGCATATACATGCAAAGGAGAGGCTATTTCAGTTAGAGCTTATTGAGGTTGTGTTTTGAGTTCTAATGAGTGACTTTGAACTCTGACCACACATTCTTATCACCCAGGAGCATCTGAAAGCTACTGATTCCTGGACTGTACTCCAAGCTAGAGGTTCCCAGAGTGTGATCCCTGACTGTTGTTATCATAACATCTATACATTTGCTAAGGTTGCAAATTCTTGGGCTCTTCCCCAGACACTCACCTAATCAGAAACTTTGAGGGTGGAGCTCTGCGTCTGTGTTTTAAACAAGGAGAGTCTTCAGTTGCTACTGAAATGTGAGAGGACTGTTGCTCCCCGGGGTATGAAGCCGGGATTCCTGGGAATAGGGCCTGTGCATTGGTATTTAATGTCCTTAGAAAGTTTCCCAAGAGACTGTAGTAATCAGCCAGGGTCAGGAGCTTTCAAGGAATGTAGGTATTAAGCTTTGCGGTAACCAAGGAGTAGGCAGAGTAGCACAGAAGTATTCCAGGTGGACAGGCAGCCTGAGGAAAAACAGGAAGAGGGAGAGTTATTTGTGTGTGAAGTGGAGAAATATATCGAGATAAGATTATTTTGCAATTCAAGTGTCTAGCTAATCCATTCATTAGGCATTTATGCTTTGCTCTTATCAGTGTTTTACCCTCAATACTGTCTCATGCTTACCCTAAGGTCCAGCTTTCTTATTACTGGGGAGGGTTTTGCTCTGGAATTCACATTCATGAGGAGCGAAAACACAGTCGATCCCTGCCTCTCCCCCGGGGCAGCAAGTATGTCTTCTAGAGTCTGGGCTCTGGTCCAGATTGGATTCTAGGGCCACATAGCACAAGCTAGCTGGGTGTCTTTGGACGATTATGTGAGGCTCAGTTTTCTGACCTATGAAATGAAGAGGCTGAGCAAGATCAGGGTGTTTCCAAGCGCGCTGCACCCGGCTCCTCAGGAACTGTTGTGTGTGGTGAGCTGCTCACCGTTCCTGATACATTCCTGTGTGACTTAATTTACATTAGGATTTGGAGACTGTGAACAGAGCATTTAGTTGCTAAAAAAAAACTTGAAAGCCACTTGACCTTTTTCAGGTACTTGCATCAGTAACATCTGCATTTCTCTCAGCAACATCTGTGAGTGGATGGCTGTAGGAGCTGGTTTCTGTGTCTTCCATGGAGGTGTGTCTCCAGCTGCTCATTTCCTGCTGTTCCCTGTATCCTTGTTCCTTGCTCAGAAGGCAGAAGGGCCCTAATTTGGGAGAATAACGGCTACCCCACCTCTCAGCTTTACATGACCTTTTTTCTTTGCTTTAAAATTTTTTTAAAATTATATTTTATTGATTATGTCATTACAATTGTCCCAGTTTTTTCCACGTTGCCTCCCTCCACCCAGCACCGCCCACTCCCTCAAGCAGTCCCCGTGCCTTCGTTCATGTTTATGGCTCGTGTCCATAAGTTCTTTGGCTACTTCATTTCCTAAACTACAGTTTACATCCCGATGGCTATTCTGTTACTACCTATTTGTACTTCTTAATTCCCTCCTCTCTTCACCCATTCCCTATACTCCCCTCCCATCTGGCAACCCTCAAAGCATTCTCCATACCTATGATTCTGTCTCTGTTCTTCTTGTTTGCTTAGTTCATTTTTTAGATTCAATTGTTGATAGATATGTATGTATTGCCATTGTTTATAGTTTTGGTCTTCTAGGTCTTAAATAAGTCACTTTAACATTTCATATAATGGTTTGGCAATGATGAACTCTCAGTTTTTCTTGTCTTGGGAGCTCTTTATCTGCCCTTCAATTCTAAGTTATATCTTTGCTGGGTAGAGCAATGTTGGCTGTAGGTCCCCGCTTTTCATGACTTTGAATGCTTCTTGCCAATCCTTTCTAGCTTGCAAAATTCCTTTTGAGAAATAAGCTGACAGTCTTATGGGAACTCCTCTGTAGATAACTAAGTGCTTTTCTTTTGCTGCTTTTGAGATTCTCTCTTTCTCTTTAACCTGTGGCATTTTAATTAGGATGTGTCTTGGAGTGGGCCTCTCTGCGTCCATTAGAATTGCGACTCCCTGTGCTTCCTGGGCTTGTGTGTCCATCTCCTTCACCAAATTAGGGAACTGTTCTTTCATTATTTTTTTCAAATAGATTTCCAATTTCTTGCTCTTTTTCTTCTCCTTCTGGAACCCCTATGATGCGAATGTTGGAGTGCTTGAAGTTATCCCAGAGGCTGCTTAACTGTCCTCACTTTTTTTAGATTCTTTTTTCTTCTTGTTCTGATTGGTTGATTTTTGCTTCATTATGTTCCAAGTCATTGATTTAATTCTTGGCTTCATCCACTCTATTGCTGTTTCCCTGTAAATTGTTCTTTATCTCAATTAGTGTATCCTTCACTGCTGACTGGATCTTTTTTTATGCTGTTCAGGTCCTTATTAAGTTCCTTGAGCATCTTTATAACCAGCATTTTGAACTCTGCCTCTGACAGATTATTTATCTCCATTTTGTGTAGCTCTTTTTCTGGAGTTTTGATCTGTTCTTTTATGAGGGCAACGTTTCTTTGTCTGGTCATTTTGGCAGCCTCCCTGTGTTTGTTTCTATGCATTAGGTAGAGCTGCTTTGACTCTGTGTCTTGGTAGCATGGCCTACTGGAGTAGGTGTCCTGTAGAGTCCAGTGGCACAGCCTCCCCTATCACCCAAGCTGGGTATTCACTGTGCGCCCTTTGTGTGGACTGAGTACACCCTCCTTTAGTAGTTGAGATTTGATTGCTGTTGGGATGTCAATGGGAGGGATTTACCCAGACCAGTCAGTTGCAAGGACTGGCTGTGACCACTGACCACCAACCTCTGCCCTCTGTGGAGGGTCAGCTGTTTGGGCACAGGGTGGTGGTGCTCTAACGTGGTCTGTAGCTGTCCACTGGGTGTGCGGGTTCTGGGGTTTCCCAGGTGGTGCAGGACAAGGTGAGCCCCAACCTGTGCTCTGCCCAGGCCCACCCTGGCTGAGCTATAAAGCAATCTGAGATGGCTGCTACTTGTGTTGCTCTTGGAGATTCCCAGGCAAAGCCAAGCTGTGAATCTAGTCTGGCTACTACTTGTACCTGGCCTAGGGTCACTTAGCAAGAGGTACGGGGCCTGAGGCCTCACTGAGGCTAGCTGTTGTTTGTTTGATAGGATTTAGGAAGTTGTGAAGCGTGAGCTAAGAGCAGCCATTCATATGGAAAAGTCAGTCTTAACAGTTTGGATGGGCCCATAAGTTGGGTGGGACAGAGTCTCAGGGGATCTCCAGGGTGGGACAAATAGTGTTGGCCAGGTTGATGGAGCCTCGGATATGGCACTTGCCTGTGGGCTCTGTGGCTCTGTTGGGGGAGGGCTCAGAAAAGGGCCAGTGGCCTCTGCCCACCTTTCTATCTAGGAGAAAACTGTTCCTCAGTTTCCACCTTGATGCCAGATTCTTTGGTTCTTCCCTGTATGCCACTGATGCCTTTCAAGCTGCTACTCCAGTGCTGGAGCTCAGAGGGCATGAGTCTGAGTAACTTTGCGTGTGGGTTTTTTAAAGGGAACTGCTTGGGACTCAAGAAGTTTTTTCCACTGACTCAATCCCCAATGGTTGCCTCTAGAAGCTATGGGGACTTTTCTTCCTCGTACTGGAACTCTGGGCTGGGGGCCAGGAATGGGGCTGAGACTTCTTGTTCCCGAGATATCCCTTCCAAATTTTTATCCACCACAGGTGGATGTGGGGCCAGCCAGTTCTAGATCCCCACCCCTCCTACCAGTCTGGATGGATGTGGTTTCTTTAATTCTCAGACTTCCAGTATTTATCAGACTTCCATGCAACTAAATTCATGATGGTTCCTTGTGATGGTTTTTCTACAGTTTAGTTGTAATTTTGGTGTGGTTGTTTAAGGAAGCAAGCCACCTTTACCTGTGCCGCCATCTTGTCCAGAAGTCCCTCTTGCATGATGCTTATGTGCTGATGTTGGGCTTGTTAATTGTTATAAAATTTGTCCCGTTTTCAGCATCAGTTGAGAAGTCCGCATGATAAACATTATCTGGTGTACAGGTAGGGAAATGAGATTTCTTCTGTGCATAAGAAAGGTTTGTCTTTGAGCCCCAAGTGTGAACTCAAGGCTTACACAGGAGCTTGTGAAGTTTGTCTGATTGGATGAAAGTGTTATAATCATTTATTCAACAAATATTTGTTGATAATCTACCATGTGTAAAGCACTGCGATGGAAATGTTTATATAAAGATCCAGCCAAAGTCCGTGAGGTCAAGGATTATATCCCACAGGTAAAAAAAAAAAGTACTTGCAATCCAGAATAATGATTTCTATACTGGTGAGAACAGGACATTATACAAGCCCTTATTAAGAGTTAATTCTGGCTTTGTGATGTATAATCAATGTGGAAAGGGAGGGATGTGCCTAAACTGAACTCCTCAGTAGCCGGGACTTTTGATATCTAGTGCCTAGAACAATGATGTAACTGTTAGGATTCAGCAAATGCAGAACTGAGGTATGAGACAGGAAAGCAAATGAATTGATCTATTCTTTCAATGAAAGATGATAATAGTTAAGATATGAAGAATGTTTTCTGTGTCAGGCACTGTTCTAAGTGTTTACTACTGAGCTCCTTTATCCCCATAACATTATGAAGTAGGTCTGATGAGATCCCCATTTTAGAGATGTGGAGACTTTTAGTTGTTATTGGTCTATATGTTCAAAATGTGACGAGGACTTTGTGTAAAGGGGGCTGCTCCTGCTTTCCTTCTTGAGGAAATACAGACCCACTCGGAAGACTTGTTTTCCCCAATCACATTCAGTTTTAAAAAGCTCTGTGATGAAATAATTCCCCACTGAGGAATTTTTAAACATTCACAAGGGCTTTCATAGATTCATATCTATTCTTGATATACTCTATTTCTATTTTGTTCTATTCTTCTGTTTTATAGTTACTTAATTAAAACCAGGAATACAACATAAGCAAATAAAAGCACTGCTGATGACTTTTCATTTTGCATTAGAAATAATACATACCGATATAGGTGTTTTTTTTTAACTATTCGATTCTTCAGTGAGATGAGAGATGGAAGAGATGCTGAAGGGGTGAGCCATGTGAGCTCGGAGGAAGGGAGAGAGGTAGCTGGAGAAGAATGGCGGCAGGGGAATGGCTAGATAGGAAGGACCTTGCAAGGAAAAGGGAGAAGAGCCAAGAAGCAGAGGAACAGCTCTTGGCTGAGAAGTCAGTAAGTCTCTCTAGTTCCGGCCTAGCCCCTGTGTCACCTTGGATAAACATCAATTTCTCTGTGCCTCAGTTTCTCATTCAATCATATATAATGAATGATACCTGCTTTCCTTACCTTAGGTGTTTACCCTTAGGATCAAAGGAGGTGAGAAAAAATGAAAAGTCTATTAATGATCATTGGGAAAAAATATGGCATTAGAGTAAGGCCTCATTTATTCAGCTTCTCTTGAAAAAAGATATATTTTATATAAATGAGTTTTTTAAGTAACTGAAGTTTAATCATTCAAGACATCATTTTCTTTTAACAAAATCACAATATTTTATTTTTTCTAACATATATCATTTGTAATCCTAGTCTCTTAAACAGAGAGCACTGGTGCCATTAGCCCCCCACGTCCTGTTTACTGTGCCTTCAGCCACTCAGCACAGATGTCAGATACCGATGCTATAATCCAGTAATGGCCTCCGGGCCATTGAAAAGTGTAGAGATTTACTGTGTGGAAGATTGGATTTTGAAATCTGAAGTCTGTTTTCCGTAGGTTTTCTATTTCCCATGCTCTCTAGGTATCAGCAGTTCATTCTCACCGTTTTAAATTCTACGTTTTCTTTCTAACTTGCTGCTTCTTCCCTATTGAGGACTGAAAAACCAGAAAACCAATCTTAGAGTGATATTTAAAATAAGAGTAAATAGACTATGAGTAAGAGCTTGCCAGAGAGACTGGATTATGTGGTTTGCTTCTGCATGAATGTTTGAATGTCCGTGTTGCCTGTTTCTAGCTGGTTTTTCTGGGTCCTCTCCTCTGGCTGGGGTAGCTCATGCGAGAGACAGCCGGCTAACTAGGCTTTAAGTGTGGAAGCGCTGAGGCCCAGGAGGCTAATTTATGTGGGTTCTCGGCCTTCCTTCTTCTGGCTGTTGGCCGTAGACCTTTAAGGTTTCCCACTCTGATCATCGGGAGAATTTTGTTCTTGTCAGGCCAGATTTTGAATGTTTGTCCCCAAACATTTATTGTTTGCAACTCAGGAGGAAGGAAGGGTAGATTGAATCTCTCAGGAGGGCCAGAGTGCCTGGAAGCAAACAGCTCGGACTGAGGCTAATCCGCCTTCCACAGGGAACAGACCAGGGTGGGGAACAGCACTTTCTCAGTGGGAGGGCAGAGGAGGAGGATGGGGGAGGCAATCAGGCGTGGTAAGACAGGGGAGATGGAAGACCATGGGGGAGAGACGGCCTCCTAGAAGGTGCGAGGTGGTGGAGAAGGGTCAAGAATGGAGATTTATTTTTTTCCATCATTATTATAGACTCTGTACTCTGATGTCTTTTTTCCGAGTCACCAAGTCTCTGACATAACTCCAGGATGTGTTGCGACCATTACAGGTGATGACGACTAGAGGCAGCCATACTGCTGGAGCCCACCAGTGGCCTTAGTGTGTGGGTCTCCATAGTGCAGGACAGACCCTTTTGAGAAAATGACTTTCCCCGTAATCACCCTGAGTGCTTCTCATGTGCTGTCTGCCATCCTGTGGTCACTGACCTTCTGTCTCCCTTCCTCCCCCCAGGTCGGTGGCCGGACTGGACAAGGAGGCGGACCTGGTGCACATGGAGGTGCGGACCACTGACGGATGTGAGTGCTGTCTACTCCAGGCGAGGGCCAGGCAGCTCTGCCTGTAGCCCTCTCTCCCCCCACCCTCCCCCGATTTGCAATTTAACAGCTTGGGAAGATGAAAAGCCCTGAGCTTCATTGCTGCCA
Source organism: Mormoops blainvillei (assembly GCA_004026545.1). Taxonomy (NCBI): domain Eukaryota; kingdom Metazoa; phylum Chordata; class Mammalia; order Chiroptera; family Mormoopidae; genus Mormoops; species Mormoops blainvillei. The sequence goes on from PVJD01000823.1 coordinate 326,477, forward strand.
GACCTATCCTTATTTCCTGGAGTGGGGAGGTCCTAAGGGAGAGGTTTCATTGAAATGAACCCTCAGGAGTGAATTTTCAGGGGATGTGAGTTAATGTGATGAATTTTGAGGCTCCTGTTCGTAATTTTCTGGCATCCTCCGTGTGCTTTGAATAGGGCTGTCCATAGCTCATCATGGTATTTTGCATTCACTGGATGAACTGTAGGAGTTGCCAGCTGTAAAAAGCAAACCCGTCCTGTAGCCACGCTTACCTAAAAAAGAAACTGGGAAGTTATTTACAAAATTTTTATTTATTCATTCCACAAATATTTAAGGTTTCCTACTATGTGCCAGGAGTTATTCTAGGCCCTGGAGACACCGTGGAGCACAACACCTATATTGTCCCTCCAAACAAGCAGTGAAATCCCAAGGTTTCAAACATATGACCCCTTTGCACATTGTGCATCTACGTGCATCTTACATGGATTGGACTGATAAAGTGTTATTTTGCACCACTTTAAGCATTTTATTCTTCCCAGGGTTGATCATATTATAGGGCTCTTCCTTATTCCAGAAAGATAAAATCAGCTTAAATGAAAATACGTAAAAGATGTGAGAATATATTTTATATATGAAACATATGAAATACATGAAATATAATCAGCACACCGCAGGTCAAAAATAGTGACAAATAATCTATGGAAATAGCACCGATCTAAGAATGTAGCTGAACAGGCACTGGCTGGTGAGTTGGGGTCCTGGGTTCTGTCACCCACTGACACTGATACCAGGGGAGACCCCCTCCCCTCCAAATGCTCTATGCTCTGACAAATGTTTAGGGATGGCTTACCGTGTGCCATCCTGCTACCTGAGATTACTCATCCTTGCCCTGACCACTGCACAGGGCTATGGGTTCCCCAAATGGAGAGGAATGTTATAGAAATTATAAAATGTTGTACAAATGTGATGAGAATCTGTTTTGATGAGGCCGTGGTGCTGGAATACCATTCAGAATACCTAAAGTAAAAATGCATATATTTTGTCCAAATGTGTTTTTTGAGGCCAAACACAGATGCATGCCAGAAACATGCGTTTGGGGCAATATATTTCATTTGCTTTGTTTTTATTTTTAAAGAGTGAGAAAGCAATCAGCATACCTATGCCTGGCACCCTGCCAAATCCCTTATTTTTTTTTCTTTCTTTCTCTGAAGCAGGTAAGGATGAAGAACGACCCATGCTGTAACATTTATTTGTTTCTTTCTTATTTTTCCTTTTTATTTAATTTATTGGGGTGATACTGGCTAACAAAATTATACAAGTTTCAGGTGCATAATTCTACGATACATCATCTGTACACTGTATCATGTGTTCACCACACCAAGTCAAGTCCCCTTCCATCACCATTTATTTCCCCTGCACCCTCCTCCACCACCTCCCTATCCCCCCTGCAGTCACCACTGTTGTTCCTGTCCGTGGGTTCTTTCTTTGTTTTTCTTCTTTGCTCTATCCCTCTACACCCTCCAGCTACTTCCCCCCTCTCCTGACAGCTGTCAGCCTGCTCTGTATCTATGAGTCCGTCTCTCTTTTCCCTTTTTAAATTAAAAAAAAATCTGAGATTTAGGGAGGTAATGGATAATGTCACATACTCAAATTCACTGATCCTAAGAGTGGCGAAACCTGGACTCAAAATTATATTATCTGACTGTTACTGCTGAAAAAAAAAACAACTTGAGGGGAGAGTTAGATATAGGGGTTCGAAGGAACATAGCGGGGCAGCAGGAGGCAAGCAGATGGAAACTCTCAGAAGGTGACCCACAGGCCAGTTTTCCAGCCCACGCCTGCCTTGGCTTTGCTTCCCATGTCAACCCCTTAAAGGCATATATGTGACCTCTGGTGGCTGTCGTATTTCAGAGATAGAGGAAACTTTATAGGACTGCCCGATCACCTACTTAGTGTAGTAATACCTTTCCGCTAAACCTCTACTGTACGTTCTCAAGTCCCATGAGCTCAGGCTTAAGACATACCCTCTGCTACTGATGGACAGCTCCAGGGGGGCTTTTGTTTGTTTTCTGGTAGTTGCTTTTTGTTTTGTTTCTTTTTTAAGGTCATTTCTTACATTGAGATTAAGCTTATTTTCTGTAAGTTTAAGAATATCAGCCCAAATTTGGATAAGAACTATGTGCAGGAGTACTGTGAAATTTTATGAGATTAAAAATGCAAAGCGCATAGAAGAGTTTCTGGTCTGCTGTCAAGAATTGAAAAACGTAGACAGAAATGTAACAGAGATAAGTGTCATGTGCCACACTGAGCTTAAACTATAGTATGTATTAATTCCTTTCCAAGTTATAGGTTTTTTTAAATCAGTTTTTCAACAGTTCAAAGAATCTTCTCTAATCTAGTCAATCGGCTCTAGCCCACCTTTATTTAGAAAGTGCACGTCATCCCTGCATTAGACTGGGGTTGTATTTTGCATAACCTAATGAAAGGCATGACACTTTCCTTTTGCTTTCTTACACTCACACATACCTGAACATTTTTATCTAATGATCATCACAAAAAAGCACGAAGTGTATTTCTTTTCTTTTTTTGATGTTATAGCTTAGTCTCAAATTTGCCTGGATTCACACAGCTACATTAGTGATAGAATAAAAACTAGAACACAAAACTCAATACACTACAAATAGAAGGAAACTTCCGAACAAGGACTTCAGTGAAGACTTACAACTAACATACTTAATGATGAGATCCTCAATGCTATCCCTAAAGGCAGGAAAAACGGCAGGGATGTTTACTGTTACTTTACCACACCTATTCAACGTCATCTGAACAGTGCAATAAAGGAAGAAAAATGAAATGTAATTGATATATATCACAAAGGGAAAGGATAAAACTGTCACTATTCTCATTGACGTGATTGTCTATGTAGACTGTCACGCGGAATCTACCAAAACTGCTTCTAGAATAAGTTGGTTGAGCAAGATTGTGGGATATAACATATTTAGGGAAGAAAGACAATTTTTTTAACCAATAGTCTTAGGAAAAATGGACAATCATGGGGAAAATGAACGTCAACCTATGATTCATAATTTATACAAAATTTAACTTAAAATGAACCATATTTTAAATATAAAATATAAAATTACAAAACTTTTAGAAGAAAATATAGGAAAAAATGTTTATGACTTATGATTGACATCAAGAGCCAAATTGACAAATAAAGAATTGGTATATTGGACTGCATCACAATAAAAACTTTTGCTCTTCAGAAGGCATAACGAAGACAGTGGGAAAAATATTTGCAAATGACATATGCCAGAAAGGATTTACAGTCAGAGCATATAAAGAACTTTCAAAACATAGCACAACTTTAAAAAAATGGGAAAAATTTTGAAAATAATATTTATACCAAAGAAGACATAAGGATGATGACAAGCACATGAAATGATGCTCTACAACATTAGACATTAGGGAAAAGCTAATTAAAGCCGTAGTGCAATATCGTTACACACCTATTGGCATTGCTAAAATAAACAAAGCTGACAATACTAAGTGCTAACAAGGATGTGGAGCAACTGGAGCTCTCATTCATTGCTGGTGGAATGCAAAATGGCACAGGCACTGTAGAAAAATATTTGAGTCTTACATGTTAAACACACCTTAGGATTCAGCATATTCACCCTAAAGAAATGAAAGTTATATTCACACAAAAACCTATTCATGAATGTCTGTAGCAGATTTATTAATAATCATCCCAAACTGGAAAAAACCTAAAAATTGAGTTGATGAGTGATAAAAAAAGCTATGGTATATCTTACAACATAAGATACTATCCAGCACCTTCAATACATGCAACAACATGGGTGAATTTCAAAGGCATTATGTTGAGTGACATTAGCTAATCTCAAAAGGTTACATATTACATGATTCTATCTACATGGTATTATGGGAAAAGGGAAACTATAGGGATATGGAATACATCAGTAGTTTCCAGAGTGGGGAAGTATTTGACAAGAAAGAGCAGAATGGGGAAATTTTTTAGGGTAATGTAATTTTTCTGTAACCTGATCATGGTAGTTACATTACTCTATATATCTGCTGAAGCTTTAGAGTTGCTTGCAAAAAAAAATTCTGTATGCAAATTGAAGAAAAAATAACTTTTAAACTACTACTAAAATAAAATTTATGGTAAGATAAACTAGAGTGCACAGTTCTTGGCTTCCAGTTTTATAGAACTTCCTACCTTTCTTCATTATTAATTAATTAATCCATTTAGTTCTTTTTTATCCAACCAATATTTATTTAAAATCTATATATGCTGGATACTGAGGGGACATGCAGCTGAATGTGATACCTTCTCTACTCTCAGTGAGCTTCTAGACTTGTTTGGGAGACAGTTATTTAAATATTCTAGCACAAATCCCAGCAGATCACTTCCTAGAACAATGGGATTCAGGCGAATTACGTCATTGTTCTGTGCTTCAGTTTCCTCATCTATGAAATGGGGATGATAATAATTGCAACTCCATATTGGATTGTTGCGATGATTTTTACATTCTTGCAATAATCAGGTAATGCATGCATTTCCTGCAATACCAGACGGCACAGAGTGACCATTAAAAAGTGGTATTGTCATCACCATCACCACCACCATCATCATCATCACCTAGCCCTCATATTCAGGATCGGTTTATTTGGCAAGCAGCGTGTAAAGAGCCCAGAGTACAGTGTCAGGAGTCCTAAGATAGTCAAGGCTGCCGTGATTTCTACGTGTCCATCACTCTGCCAGCCACCACTGCCCCCAAACATTAGAAGGCATGGACACTAGAATTCTCCTACAGGCAATTAGAAATTTTACAAAACCTTTAAATCCATAACCACAATAGGAAGGAATGGAAACTGCTTGTTTTGCTTTTTGTTTTTGGTTCGTTGATTTTGTTTTTAGATTCTACCAAGAATCTGTATTCGGCATCTGCTGCAGCGTCCATGTCTTTTCTTTGCACTGTTCCTACAAGCAGGTTAGCCCTATCCCCCGACCAAGGAGAGGGAGCCTTATGGAAGTTAAAAACGTTTCAGAGTTTCCTGGAATCTGGTTTTTACTTATTTGCATTTGAGAGTTTATGTTCTTATTTAAAATAAATGGCTCCTGGGTATTTCTCTAAGAGAAGACCTGAAGACCTGAAGACCTGAATTTACCTTTTGTTCACAATTTTAATTCCCCGTTTCAATTTTTGACCTTATGTATATTACCTAAAAAGATGGAATTTGAGAAAGTCATTGGACATTTTTTCTATGAGGTGACGAGAGGCAAGATACATAGGATAGTTTGAATATTTAGTAAAATCTCAAAGGCAAAACGTCATCACTAGTCACAATCTAATTCATCATAAAAATGTCTAGGCTTCTAATGCAATTCAGTCCTATTTAACCAGTATTTATAAAGTCAGTCTGAGAATGAAAACAGATTTCTATGACTCGATTCTTGTTTCTAAGGAGATGACCCTTTGGGGAAGGTTGGCACAGGGAGAAATACTCGACTTCATGGTTAAACTTGTTAATGTAGATCGATGAGAAGCTTGCCCTGCTGAGTGGAGAGAGACAGAAGCTGCTACCCTAGGCTCTATAAAACTAGCAGAAATGCAATCCCTTAGGAAGGTAAGAAGATTAAGGATGCCAGTTTATCTCCTTCATTCTCTCTCTCCACATTCCTGAGTTCTCTGGTCACCCTCTATCCAGCACAGACCCCAAAACACGTTCATTTGTGAATATCCCATTTCTGTTATTGGCCTGGGATGCTTCAGAGGACAAGAACCTGTCTTATTCTCTCTTCGTTCCGGGACCTCAGCGGGGCGTCTGACACTGGCAACTTTTCTATGTACCTTGAGCCAGTACGAAAGAAATGAATCAGTCAGTCTGAGGGCACCCTTCTCTCCATAATGCGACCCTTGGTCCATCTGCAAGGTGAGAAAGTGGAGGCTGGACAGACTAGGTAGATGGTACCATCTTCCCTAAAGGTCCTGCTAGCGGTAGAGCTATAGCTGAAACAGGGCCCAGTATTGCTAAAGTTATCAAACAGATCTCTCTATTCACAGCGCTGGGAGGAAAGCGTCTGACTTTCAGCTTTGTCAGTGGAGCAGTGCCCGCACCAGATCTTAGAAACACCTTAGAAAGACATTTGACATTTAGAAATACATTAATCATGAGGCTGATGTGACTCTCAGACATTTGGGAAGTCGCTCCCTGGTTTTCCCACAGGGATATGCAAATCAGATCCTCACCCAATCTGTTCTTTCTACTTTTTCATTTGAGGATGTTTTAAAAGAGAGGAGAGAAAATGGAAGTTCAAGAATAAGCACTAATCAAAAGTCCACATGGAATTTATAGTGCCTTCCAGGAGCTTTGCCTCCTTAACGCTTCGTGTGCAGTTTCCACTCCCTTTTTCCGGAATTCCCTTCTCTCAGCACACATCTCCATCCGGGCTAAACACAAGGACCGCCTTCTCCTTCAGGTCCTCCTCGGTTATTCCAGCTCAGACTCCCTTTTTCCCTTGTCTGAACAGCCATCACACTTAAAGCAAGTGAACAGTGATATAAATCGAGAGTATGATTTTGCTAGCAGAGCCTATGCTATCATGGTCTTCGGCTTTTCCGCACTAAAACAAAACACCACTTGTTATTAATTGAATGTATGAGAGGTGCTGAGTGTTAAATCCCCTCCTTTCTTTCTTAATAATAAAAAAGAGCTAACATTTATTGATCTTTTAAAATGTATGCAGCAATGTACTGAGCATTTTTCATACATAATCTCACATAATCCTGATGACAGTCCTCAGAGGCAAATACTAATTTGTCTGTACCTCGCAGATGAAAAGCAACGCTGCTGCTTAGCCAGCGTAGCCAGCGAGTAGCGAGGTTCGGACTCCGCTAGCTGCAGGGGTCTTGCTCTCAAACACCGCAATATCCTCAAGAGATCTGGACCTCTTCCGTTTTATCAAGCATCTGTTGATATTTAAAAAAAAAAGAAAGAAAGAAAACAACAACAACAAAAAGTCCATAGTTGTTAGAGACCTATTTTGGGATTTCACGTTATATAATAAATATCTTCTTTCGGTTTCATCATGGAATCTTTTATGACTATATCCAGGCTCATTTGGAGATAATATCTAAAATCCAAATTTGAGATCTTTTACAGATTTAAGGCTTGAGCATACGGTGTTCTCTGCTCACCTTTGACACCCAAAGTCCCCTGCAACCCTCAGTCACTTCCACCTGGTGGCCCCAGCTGCCTGATGATTTGCTCTCCCCAAGCCCCCGCTCTGGGTTCTTACCAGGCAGTGGGTGCTGCAGCACTTGTTATCATGTCTCTGTGTGTTGAAAAATAAAAGCATTGAGACTTCTAGTACATGAGTCCAGGTAAAGGCTGCAAGGCCCCTGAACCTTATGTGGATTTCAAGAACTCACTTTAGGGCTGCTTTCCTGTTAAATTGGACTTTTTGTTGCATGTTGGGCAGTGGCAAGCAGGGGGAGAAGCCAAGAAGGGGATGAGTTTGGCACAATAGCCCACCTGCCATGGACCAAGTTTAGGGAGGTGTTGATTTTGTTTGGGGTTGGCTTTGAATACTCTTGATTTCTTTTTTCAAATTGTCCAAATGGGAGAGTGAATTGTGAAAAGGGGAAAACGAGCCTGCGGGAGGGACAAGCGGATGGCCACCCGAGTGCGCCTTTGACCAGACCAGTGTAGGGAGCTTTCTGAGATACTGGCCGGGGAGAAAGCAGCAGGTTGTTGTGTCCACACTTGCGGTTTCTTTACATGTGTCTCCTGCAGCTTTTCACGGGGATTTTAGTGCTTTATTCTAAGAGCAAATTACTAATGCCGGGTGGGTCCAAGGAAATGCCCGGCGGGCAGGCCGGCCATGGGCTCTGAGACACAGCCTGCCTTCCCCTGTGCGCTCAGCCAGAAGTGGCAAGCCGGGTGCCCTTGGCTTCCGTTGTGAACAGAGACAAAGAGGAAAGGAGGTGCAAGCTGTACTTACAAAACGGTCAGCAAGTTGGTCTTGCTCACGGGCCAGGGAGTGAGGGAAAAGGGTGTCTCTTCTCTGGAGCTCAAGGAGGGAGTCAAGTCACAGAGGAGAAATGAGGAAGGAGTGGCTTCCAGAGCTTGTTTGGGCTACAGGCTTGTTTTGTTTGACCTTACCTGTTTGGCCTGTGCCCTATCTTAAATTTAAATTTGCTGTCATTTATTCTTTTTTTTTTAAATCAGGAAGTTTTACCTTAAAATACCAGGGAGTGTTAGCTTTATTTAGAAACTCACAATGTCTTATTTCTGCATGTCAAAGAGGAACTGATGCTGAGAAGCTGCTTCACCTTCAAGAGGCAAGTGCTGCGCATTTTACTGCCGTCCCCACTGCTCCTCGGTGTCCCTAACACCGAGGTCGTGTGCCACTGCCATTTACCATCTTACTCCAGCTTATTTTACCCTTCTACATTATTTGCCTGGCTCCTTTGGCATTTGATTTTATTGGGCTGGTTGTACAAGGCCAGCTGTTGCATAGAAAGGTGCTTGGGCGTTGTCCCTGGGCACTCAGAACTGTTGGTGGATTGAGGTCAGGAGGGACTAGCTCGGGTTAAGTTTCAGAGATGATTCGGGCTCCTGCCTCAGGTCCACCAAGTTTCCAGTCCATCGCACCCATGAATACTAGCTGTGAAATGGGTGCGTCAGGCAACACAGAGGAGGAGGGCTTGTCCCGGGCAAGTGGCCGGGATCATGGAGGCAAAAAAGAGACTCCGGAAGCACTTCCGGTCCAGAATCATCAAGGCTAGGAACCAGCTGGATTGTATGACATGTGGAAGAAAAAAAAAGCTAAAGAGGCTTGAGCTACTGGGCAGATGATAAAACTGCTGATGGGGAGAATGAAATCGATGTTTGCTGTGTTGGGATTATGGATGCCGAAGCAAATAGACTTTGCTGAAATTTGGACGCTTGAGAAGCAGGGATAGAACATGTGTCATTGTTAAAATATGTGTCATTGTTAAATTAGCATTGTTTACAAATAAATGGGTGTAATAGTTAGCTACAAATGATGTGACTAAACTCCTTCCTAGACAACATGTCTTTTTGGAAGAGAAAATCTCTGCCCCGTTCACTGCTATGTTCCTGGTACCTAAACAATATCTGACATATGGCGTGCACACAAAAAATAGTTGGTGAATCAACCAGTAAGTTAATTAATTAAAGAACAACAGTTAGGGATAACTTAAAGTATGCTTTAAAAATTGTTATAAATTTTATTTTAAAAACTTTTTGCATTTGTTTATTTCTGTTCCCTATGATCCCTTTCACTGTAGCCCCTGAAACCTATGCACATTACCCAAGGGGACAGTAACGTTCGATACATGTGGTGACGCAGGTGGTTTTACATGATAAACAAAGACACCGTGCTTTGAATCCTAAGATGATCCCCACTTTTCATTTTGACCATTTATTATTTTTAAACACCACCAAATGAATAATAACCACTTTAAAGCAAATGAATACACTGGTTTCTTCACAGAGACTCACCCATGGTTTTTTGTTAAGGGACAAATAACCAAACGGATTTTCTTCCTGGGAGGACCCTGTAGTCATCACCGGCGTGCCTTTGAGAGTCAAGGATTTCCCATTCAGCCACAGCTGCTACCATCATTTTTTGTGGTGTCTGGGGGTGTTCAGATGCTGAGATTTTATAAGTAATTATACAAGTTTTATAAACATTATATAAGTAATAAGTAAGTATTACATTCTTTGTAAAAGTAATAAAGATGTACATAATATAAAAAGCAAAGGCCTCATGTGAACTCTCTCTACTTTAGTTCATTTCTTTCCCCAAAAGTAATCATAGCTCATTTTTATACATATCCTTCTTTCTATGCAGTTATGGCACAAATCAATATATTCATAAGATAAGGGTTTTTCAACATAAATTGATTCATACAATACATATTATTAAGTAATTTTGTAAATGGCTGCAGAACAGCACGTCTTGGAGAAACCAGTGAGACGACGCACCTGCGTCCTCTGTTACCTATGGGCCTCCATTTATTTAAATGTTCCCGAAGCCCTGGACGTTTTGCCTGTTTCCAATGTTTGACTGCTATGAACAAAGCCACGATGAACAACTGTGCCCTTGCCTCTTTGGGAAAATTATGAGTATTTCTCTAGAAAATGTCCCTTGAATTAGAATTGCTGGTGTCAGATGTGCATTCAGAATCCTGATAGGTTCCTATGTCACATTTGTTCTTCCAAAAAGCTATACCAGTTTACTCTTTTGCCAGAAGAAGGTAAGATTAACTCTTTCCCTGCACCCTTGCCTTAACTAGATTTTAACATTTTAAAAAGTATTGCAAATTTTGTGAACAAGAAACTGAAATCTCACTGTTGTTTTCAACGCCATCGCTGATCTCCCACAAGGTAGAGCTTTGGGGGCTGAGGAGAGCTTTGCTCACCGTTTCCCCTTGTGCCTAAGTGTCGCTCCGCCCTCCCATTGCAGATGCTCACTACCTCACCTGCAGGATCCAGGAATGCGCTGAGACCACCCGGAGTGGGCCTTTTGCTCGCTCCATTGACGTCAGTTCCCTGGTCGTCCAGGATGCATACATCTTCATCCAGGTGAGTACAGAAAGTGCGGCCATTGGTAGAGGGAGGGTATGTAGGTGAAGTCAGCTGCTCACTAGGAAAATGAGGATGGCTTTCCTGAGGGGTGCTGTCCCTCTTTTGCTTGGGTAACCTGGCCCCTTGGGGAGACCTTAGACTTTTGGGGAAAGATGAAGGCATTGTGGGTCAGTATCTTTTAGAGCGCCCTGTAGCGGCCCATTGAGTCCCTTAGTTGAGTTGCCTTTTGATTATACTGAAGGGGTCTTTAAATGAATGGGACTTGAGCTGGGGATTGAGGTTACTTACAATCAGATCTCTAATGAGAGTGAACTTTAATTTATCAAAGTGACTCGTCTGAACTTGCTAATGAGAATCTCCCAGAATTTAAGCATCTCTAGGATTTTTATTCTGGAAAAATCCAGAGCACACCAAATCTTTCCCTCCCTTTTCAGTGCTGACTGCGCCTTCAAATGTCCAAGTCCAAAATCCATCACTCCAAGAGCTCTGACTCTCACATAGCTTAGGTGGGACTCACATTTTTGGATGGGCAAAGGAAGCCTTGTTTTCGGTTTGGAGTTTCACTGGAAGGAGGTGCAAAATTGATAAAAAGTGAAGAAAAACAAAAGACGATGTTCTACTGAGTGAGTGTGTGTATGAGCGTGTGTGGCAAATACTTGGCACAAATTGTTTCATTTAGGAAATTTGAACTTTGGCGTCTCTCTGAATTAGGAATTGTTACTGAGATCTTAATAGATTTATTTCTCTCCTTTCCAAATTGCATTTTACACTGTCTGACCATATTTGATACAAACAATTTACTCCTCATCCTTGTCTCTAACAAGATATCTTTGTAAATCAAGGGTGCTGCATGACTACCTGTTGGATTGATGGATTATGGATGTAGCAGTTACTTCTTTTTGCAAATTAGTTGCATGTATTTTTGAGGTCCTAGTAAAATAGAGGAAAAGTAACCAGCTACTCAAAAACCAGCTTGAAAGAGGTAGTAAAAGCGAGGCCTTTGTGGCTTACACATCACTGCTTCTTAGCTTGATTAACAGGCAGAATCTTGGGCAATTTTTCCTAAATATTGTTGGGCCATTGGCACTTTCATTCCTTCATTTGAAAGTATTTTTTGATCACATACAATGCATATAATGCAAAGTGGACAGTGTTACGCACTGCTCTTGGTGTTCCCAAACTTTCGTCCCTTGGCCAGTTTCTCTTCGCACCGAGCCGTCGTGGCCTGGGAATTCTTGTGGTTTTGAGAACCATCTCCACGTTCTTAGGACTCTCAGGTCAATGAGCTGTGACCACTCCTGTGTACTGCAGACCTGTTTATCTAACAGCCATCTCAACCACAAATAAAATAAAGACAACACAACCCCCTTGAACCTGCCTTTGGCCGGGTTCCTCAACGTAGGAACCTGAAAATCACTGTATGTCGCCAAATTAAATGAATCCACGGCCCCTGCTAATATCACCCTTAGTTATTTCTTAAGTGCTTCCTTTTATTCCATTTCCATTATTATGGGCCTGGTTTAAGGCTTCATTATTGCTTTCTCTCTAACTTTTTTAAGGTAGAAACACAGGGACGATCTATAAATTTACTAATCCAATTGTATTTTTCTTAATGCCAATACTGCATATAATGATGAACGTGGCAGAGTTTTTTTTCCTGGGAAACAGCACTTAGAATTTAAAATGTTCAGGTTTTTCAGTTTCATTTTTCCTTGTATTGCATAAAGTTTCCCTAACTCTGCAGGCAGGTATCTGGATTTTTTTTTCTATTTTGAAACTTTTTTTTTTCATTATACTGAAAACCAATAGAAGCTTTTTCTTTAATCAACATCATATTTTATTTTCTTTGAAAGAGATATGAGCTCCCATTATTCAGTATAGTTTTATTGATTGCCTACTCTGTTCCAGACCCCTTGTCCTAGGGGATGGGGTGAAAATAATAAACGCAATAAAGGCCCTGCTTTAGTGGCACATAGATTCTCGTGGAAGAGGGAAAAAATAGGTATAGCATTATCTATCTATCTATCTATCTATCTGTCTGTCTGTTTGTCCGTCCATCCATCCATCCATCCATCCAGCCGTCCGTCTATCCATCCATCCATCCATCCATCCATTCATCCATCCATCCATCCATCCATCCATCCATCCATCCATCTATCCATCCATCCATCCATCCATCCATCCGTCTGAAAGCTTGTGAGGAATGGGGTAGTTTGGAGGCTGATGACCAGCGTTTTCTCTGAACTTGGCTTGCCGCTCTTAGCAGTGTGACCTTGAGCTTTGCCTCATTTGACTCCTCTATAAAAAGAGGATAATTGCAGTTCCCACTTCATGGATCACTGGGAGGATTGCAACTGTTAATTATATCTGTAAAGCACCAAAACACTGTTATATGTGTTGCTCTCTATCTTTCTGTCTGTCCCGTACGGTCATCTGTATATCTAACTATAAAATATATCTGGTGGTGACAATGCTATGGGTAAAAATAAATGAGGGACTGTGAATGTTGGGTGTCTGTTGGTGTCACTATTTTATTTGGAATGACTTGGGAAGGTCTCGGTCGGTTGTAAACCAGGGATAGGGTGACAGCAGTCAGCAGTCAGAGAGTGTGTTGGGCCCTGAGCCCCTCTGAGCCCCTCATAGAAATGCAGGGTAAATAGATAGAAATTCGAGACTGGATTTAGAAGCAGGAATGGTGGGAGGTTGGGGCTGGAGATTAAAATTGGAAGGGTGTCAGAATATTGCTGACATTTTTGAACCACAAAATTGAAGTCACCAAGGGAGCAAGTGTTTAGAGAGAAGAGAGCCAACCCAAAGACTGGGCCACAGGACACTCTCCAATTTAGAGTTCAGGGAGATGAGAAGGAAGTAGGAAATGAGATCTAGAAGGAGAGTTTAGAGATAACAACAGAAAGTTGTAAGGTGGTAGATCCCACAGGGTCTTGAAGTCTGTTTTAAGGATTTTTTTAATTATGAAAGAGATTAGAAACAATGAAATAGCAATGCACCACCAAATAATGCAAAAGGCCAATACTCTTGAGAAAACATTGAATTTTATTAACCATCAAATCAATACAGGTTGAATGCTATTATTTGCAACTATCAATTGGCTAAGATTGAAACAAATCATGTCAGTAGGTGGCAGATAAACAAACTGCCGATATAAATGTAAGTTGGTTGGTTGTCAGTGTTTAATTAAAGAGTCCTTTCCTTCTCTTGGGTGAATTTAGCTATTTGCATTGATTGGTATGAGAGATTATGTCTTAATTCTGATTCTGTATGCTTAGTTTTTAGCTATAATTGCTTAAAAAACTCATCATGTGGTCTGTTTTCTTTCTTTCCCACCTATAGGATTCTTTGATAATCTAAATATTTGTTCTTTCTACTTAGGTTTATGAATATAACTTTATATAACATGGTAAATCTTCTATTGGGATAATATCTATTGATTTCCTCTTGTGAGCAATTATAAAATTAGTGTATTTTCATGAATTTCTATTTCCTCCCTTCTTGCTTTAATTCTTCCACCACTAAATTTTACTGGAGTATTATCTTCTAGTATTTGCTTTTATACCTGAAAATATAATTCTGCTATACTTAAATATTTTATGAGGCTCTGAACAAAGGTAGGAAAAAAATAGCATGTGTTTATGACCTCCCTCTCTCTCCCTGCAATCCAACACCAGTTTTTTAATTAAATTATTTAGAGCATTTACATTTTGCTCTGAATCATCTTTCCTGTATTTATTTTTATTTTGGTTTTATAGGTAAATGTGTTCAATGGTGACCACCAGTTCTTTTATATACTTTATCAGTGCATGTTTTGTGTTGGTCATACTACATCTATTCTTCCCCCGGGAATATGTCTCATTCAGTTGGTAGACTTACTCCTCACTTTCTTTTGATTTCATTTTTCAATTACAGTTTACATTCAATATTACTTTGTATTAGTTTCAGGTCTACAGCGTAATGGTTAGACAAACATATACTTTACAAAATGATCATCCCCCCCGTATTTCCAGTACTCACCTGGTACCGTACATAGTTATTACAATATTATTGACTATATTCGCTATTTGTAACTACCAATTAGTACTTAATCCCTTCACGTTTTGACCCAGCCCCATAACCCCGCACCCCTCTGGCAACCATCAAACTACTCTCTGCAACTACAAGTCTGTTTCTGTTTTGTTTGTTCATTTATTTTGCTCTTTAGATTCTACATATAAGTGAAATCATATGGTATTTGCCACTTTCTGGCTGACTTATTTCACTTAATGTAATACCCTCTAGGCCCATCCTTGCTGTTGCAAATGGTAAGATTTCATTCTTTTTTATCTCCAAGTGATATTCCATTGTATTATGTACCAGAGCTTTTTTATCCACTTGTCTATTGAGGGGCACTTGGGTTGTTCCCATAGCTTCCTTACTTTTAAATTTCTCAAAAATTTCTGCGATTTATATATTTTGAATACATACTTTATTTTAGCTTCACTGTTTTGATTCTCTTCCTTCAGGACACTTAGGATGTGTACGATAGACAAAGGAGACAGACAAAGATGCGACAGACAAAGGAGACAGACAAAGGAGAGCCATCATTTTTTTTCTTCTGATCTGTTTTAATTTCCTGAGCAAAACGAGACTGAAAACAACCAGTCCCTCCCACATTATCCTTGAGTGAGCGGCAGTGTCCAGGCCCCTCTTTGCCTCTTTTGCTGCTATTGTTTGACTTCTTTCCTGAGTTTTACCAGCTTATAGTTTTTCATGTTTTGTTGTCTCAACACATCTCTCCCAAGCTCTCATATTTCTGCTTTGAATTCTTGTAGAGATGATCTCATCACATGGATTACTTTTAGCCAGAGCTGTACGGTCACAATTTTCATTTGCTCCATGGAAGCATTTTTTTTTTTTGGTCCTATATCTGCTATTGGTTTCTCCTGTCCATTTTCTTCCTTTATTTTGCTGTATTATTTTGTAATCCTTGCACTGTTTTCTTTTATCTCTATGTTTTATTACCAATTTTATTTCTTAATGTCCTGAGTTCTCCCTGGATGCACTATTTGAGGAGGTGCTTGCTGATAGATCCGAGCTCTGTTTCAGCCTAACGGGATTCCTCCTTGGTTCCCAGGGAGGTTCCATGTAACTCAGGGCTGTCTGTCTGTGAGTAGGTTCCTATAAGGTGGAAGCATCTGAGTGGTTCTTTGCTCAGCCACGCCTCTCCAGCTCCGCCTTGTCGCCAGTCAGTCCCAGGGATGCTCCCGCAGCCAATTCCTGGGCCGCATTCCCTTGGTTCCAAATAGGTGTTAGATTGTTAGTTTTGTTCCTTAGGAAATGTCATCTTTGGAGAGTTCTATTTTTCCATCTTTATCTAAGATTTGTAGCTGCAGGCATTTTTGCCCTGGTGCCTCTTTACACCCTGTTTGTCCTTTACTGCGTTTGGCTTCCTTTCCACATATATTGTGTTTCAGGGTTATATTTTCATTAAGTATAGAGTTTGTGATTTTCTTTCTTGTTTTTCTAGTTGCTTCAGGGTGATTTATTATAAAACAGGGGGAAAGCACCATTATTACTTGGCTGTTTAAAACCCTTTATAAACCCCTTATCATGCGCTTTCTGAAATGTTGCTAACTGACTTCCCTGCTCCAGATAGCGCTCCCCAACCCCAATCCATTTTAACAACACTGCTTCCAAAGTAATTTATTTTAAACGAAAATCAATGTTCCTGACTTTGGTGGCTGCTCATCACCTATAGGTTAAAATCCAATTTCCGTAACATTGCCTACAAGCTCCTCTACCGTCTGGGTCCTACCTACTCCATCAGCCTCATGTGAATTCCTTACCTTCCACTGTCCCCCACGTACCTTCCTTGGCATATTTTACCCTTCGATAAAAATAAATTTTTAAAATTTCCACATACATACTATATCTTTTTTTTTGCCTAAAAAAACCTTTCTTGTTTTTTTTTTTTTGGTTTGTTTTTTGTTTGCTCCCCCCCGCCCCCCACATTTGGAATGTCCCTTTACCAGACAAACTCATTCTTTAAGATTTAGCTTAGGCAGTGCCTCCTCTAGGAAATCTTAGTTGGGATTGGACCAAGCGCCTGTGCTACCTGTCCACGAGCACTGTGCCTCCCCAGCCGGGTGGGTCTGTGAACTTCAACAGGAACAGAACTAGGTCTTTTTCATCATTGTTTCTTCTGCACTTAGCATAATGACTGGGACTCAATAAATGAGTGTTGAACTGAACTGAACTGAGAAGATAAGATACTGTCTTTATTCTCAGGGAGTGTAGTTAGTTATCTTTTTAAAGCAAGGGAATCTTGTTTCTCCAAATAACAATGTAAGATGGCTTCAGGTAATTGACAATTGCTCACTGCATGAGTAATGGCCGCATGTAGAATGTCTCTGCATTTTTATAAAACTGCCATCCAGGAATTATCCATTATGTTATTTAGTGTCTTTTTTATATTCATTCATTTAAATATATTAATATGCATTCAGCCCAGTGGAGAATACAGACAGCTAAACAATTATAATGCAGTGTGATAAGAGCTGTATTAGTGGGAAGCACGGGTTGCTCCTGGAGCCAGGAGGAAGAGCCCTTCCCCTGCCCTGGGAGGAGGGTCAGCACAGGCTTCCCGGAATGGAGACTATGAATACGTTTGATGGGTAAAGGAGAAAGGACATTGTAGGTGGAGGGAAAGGCATGGGTAATGTTAGGGAAGCAAGAAAACGTAATGTACCTTCAGGACTTCTCTGTCCAAGGACAATTGTAGCTGTGGGAGGGAGTGAAGTGGCAGGAAAATAAATGAGAAAATTGTCCTGGAGAGGTGAACCTTTTCTATTCCCTGTAATCAGATCTAGGTAGTATTGTGATTCCCTTTCTATAGTTGCTAGAAAGCTTAGAACTAATTTTTTGTGTCAATTTTAGCAGCTTTCCTGCATTAACCTTTAGGATATTATATTTCCTTTCTCTCCTACCATTGGCTATTTTTTTAATTATTATTTGGCTGTTTTCTTTTAATATATTTTTGCTTATGGCTTTTTAAAAATTATTGGAACCATCTCAAATAAATTCTAAAATCTGTGTGGATGTGTAATCTTTTTGGTGGGCGTGCGTTTTGAAAGCTGATATGAGGGCTCAGGAAAGGCTTTATGGAAATGGTAAGATTTGCACTGCAGTGATTACTATCTACCTCTGAAACAGGGAAAGGACTAGAATTCCTCATCCTGTTCATTAAAACAAAGCTGTCTCATAAGGTTTTTGTCAGAGCAGAAAACCCCAGACCAACAGTAGTTCCTCCTCCAGGGTTTAAACCGCAGATTTGCATGTGAACATGGTATCGGGGCATGGTAGGGTTGGTCATATTCTACGGCCATACAAGAAATGTACCAAAGAATGATCTTGAGAAAAGAAGCTGTAGTGCTGAAGGCTTGGGTCCATCCAGCCCAGCCTTCCTGGGTGAGTTCTCCAGAAACTTCCCTGAAGGAAGAGCTGATACTGAGGATAATGCTTTCCACTGAAAGATGCTTGCTAACCCTCCACAGATTGGCTTTTACAGGGTGGCCTTGGAGAGGCACATTATTTTCGTCTATGCCTGCAATTCGAGCGGCTAAATAACAACATGATGGGCGTAAGGGGCTTTGGTGGGCTTGGATTTTCATAATGTTAAGGGACTTAACTGTTTAAATTTTCCAATCTTTTAAAGTATTGATATATTTTGTTTTAGTGCCACCAGAGACACAACTTTGAAGAGAAAAAACTCACAGAAAATGAGTTTATCTCCTCACTCTTTCCTACCCCAATGTGCCCAATGTGTCTTAGCCATTTTTTATTTTTTTATTTTTTATTTCTTTTTTTATTGTTGTTTAAGTACAGTCTCCATTTTCCCACCACCACTTTCCCCTGCCCCACCCTCAGTCTTTCTCCACTTTGGCTTTGGCGATGGGTCCTTTGTGCCTGTTCCTTGACGATCCTTCCCCTTTTTTTCCCCTGGTATCCTGCTCCTCCCTCCCCTCTGGTTACTGTCAGTTTGTTCTTTATTTCAATGTCACTGGCTATATTTTGCTTGCTTGTTTGTTCTGTTGTTCAGTCTCCACTTGTAGGTGAGATCATACGGTATTTGTCTTTTAATGCCTGGCTTACTTCACTTGGCATAATGCTCTCCAGTTTGGTCCATGCTGTCGCAAAGAGTAGTAGCTCCCTCTTCCTTTCTGCTGCATAGTGTTCCACTGTGTAAATGTACCACAGTTTTTTGGTCCACTCATTTACTGTTGGGTGCTTAGGTTGCTTCCAACACTTGACTATTGTAAATGGTGCTGCTATGAACATTGGGGTGCATAGGTTCTTTTGAATTGGTGTTTCAGGATTCTTAGAGTATAATCCTAGCAGTGGAATTGCTGGGTCAAAAGGCAGTTCCATTTTAGTTTTCTGAGGAAATTCCAAACAGTTTTCCACAGTGGTGTCACCAGTCTGCATCCCCACCAACAGTGTACTAGGGTTCTCTTTTCTCCACATCCTCGCCAGCACTTGTTGTTTGTTGATTTGTTTATGATGGCCATTCTGACTGGTGTGAAATCGTATCTCATTGTGGTTTT